>UESW01005113.1:162139-415689 GCA_900491605.1 Calamus simplicifolius
TCATAGATGATCTAGTTCTTATTCCTTGAGATGGATCACCTATAATCAATTCCTTAGGGTGACTATAAGCATATCTCCAATCTCTAGGTAGATCTACATCATTATGATTAGTGTTAGTATCATCATCCTTAGGTGAATCATTATCTTTAGCGTCTTGTCATGATCTAAAGATACATCAATATTAATTTTTCAAGATCTTTTTCAATTATGTTTGTATCTTCCTCATCATCAATTTTTCGGAACGAGTTGCTAAAGATTCATCAAAAACTACATGAATGGATTCTTCAACAACTAAAGTTTTCTTGTTAAATACTCTATATGCTTTACTAGTTGTTGAGTATCCTAAGAATATTCCTTCATCAGATTTAGCATCAAATTTTCCTAAATTATTTTTACCATTATTATGAACAAAACATTTACAACCAAATGCATGAAAATATTTAATGTTGGGTTTTCTATCATGCCATAATTCATAAGGTGTTTTCTTTAAAATAGGTCTTATTAAGGCTCTATTTAGGATGTAACATGCTGTGTTAATAGCTTCCGCCCAAAAGTATTTCGGGAGTTTACTTTCACATAGCATGGTACGGGCCATGTCTTCTAAAGTCCTATTTTTCCTTTCAACTACACCATTTTGTTGTGGGGTCCTAGGTGCAGAAAAGTTATGATTAATACCATTTTCATTGCAAAAACTTTCAAATAAGTGATTTTCAAATTCAGTTCCATGATCACTTCTTAGAGACACTATGGTAGTGTTTTTCTCATTTGTTACTTTCTTGAAGAATTTCAGAATATCGAGAAAGTCTCATCTTTGTGAGCTAAAAACATTACCCAAGTGAATCTAGAGTAATCATCTACTATCACAAGACCATATTTCTTTCCTCCTAGACTTGTGGTTCTAGTTGGTCCAAAAAGGTCCATGTGAAGTAGCTCTAATGGCCTAGAAGTTGAAACAACATTTTTAGATTTAAAAGAACTTCTTGTTTGTTTTCCAAACTGACATGCATCACATATTTTGTTATTTTCAAAATCTATTTTAGGTAAACCTTTTACTAAATCCATTCTAATTAGTTTTGAAATAGGTGTGTGCTTGCATGACCTAATCTTCGATGCCACAACCAACCAATCTCATTCATATTAGCATTATTAGCAACTAAGCAATGATTATTAGTAGACAATTGTCTAAGTCAATCAAGTATACATTGCCATTTCTATTTCCAATAAAAACAATGCTATTATCAATGGATTAGCTACTGTGCATATAGAAGATTCAAATGATACTTTAAAACCTTTGTCACATAATTGGCTTATACTAATTAAGTTATGCTTTAAACCATCAACATAAAGTACATTTTCAATATATGTGAGGGAGTTATTTGAATGTTACCAAACCCCAAGATTTGGCCTTTGCCATTGTCGCCAAATGTAACAACTCCTCCTTTCTTTTCTTCAAGGGTGATGAATTCTTCTTTGTCACCCGTCATATGTCTTGAGCAGCCACTATCAAGATACCACTTTCTCTTTGATCTCTTGGCCACAAGACATTCCTGCAATGATATCAAACTTTATGTTTAGGTACCCAAGCTTTCTTGGGTCCTTCATGGTTAGTAGCAACAAAAATTGTTCCTTTCGGAACCCATATTTTCTTCCCTTTAACATTTAAGTTTTTATTAGGTTTTAGAATTTTACATTCATAAGATTTATGTCCTTTTTGATTACATTTAAAGCATGTAAAATTACTTTGGCCAGCACGCACAAAAATATTTTTTAGTGATTTTTGTTTTCTTAAAGTGTTATACCCTAATCCGGCTTTGTCAAAAACTGCTTTTTGACTATTTAATAACATGTCTAATTTAGTTGAGCTTAATGTAAACTTATCAACTATGTTCTTATGTTTTTCAACCTCTTTCCTTAGTTTATCATTTTCATTGGAATTAATTCTTTTCTTTTACCAAAATTCATTTTCAGATTTAAGTTTCTTAACTTCATTATTAAGATTTCCTTTTCTTTAATGAAAGTTAAATTTTCATTTTTCAAAATCTTGTATTTCTTTTTCAAAACCTTGAAATCAACAAGTTCATTAAAAGCATCAAATATTCATCAAAAGCAAATTCATCGCAAGGGTTTCGGAACTTACCTCATCGTTGTCGTCGCCATAAAACATACGTTTGCGACTTCCTTTTGTTCTTCTTCTTCGGAAGAAGATTCCTCGCTATCACTCCAAGTCGCCACATAAGCCTTCTTTTTTTTTGTAGGCTTTCTTCAATTTAGGACATTCATTCCTAAAGTGCCCCGGTTTATTACACTCATAGCAAGTCAAGGGGTCTTTCTCTTTTTCTTTGTCCTTGTCCTTGTTCTTATCCTTTTCTCCTTCCCACTTGCTCCAAATTTCTTCTTGTGGAAGGGTTTCTTTCTCCTCATGAATCTTTTAAATTTCTTAGCTAAGAGAGCAGTTCTTCATCATCATCATCATCATCACTGCTGCTCTCTTCTTCTTTTGCAGCTTTGAGGGCAATTTCTTTTCTTTGTGTCCTCCTCTACATGCTGCCTCATAGTCAGCTCATGGGTCATAAGGATCCTAGAAGCTCCTCTAAGGGTAAAGTGTTGAGGTCCTTTGCTTCTTGGATTGCTGTCATTTTTGCTTCCCATGATCTTGGTAATGACCTAAGAATTTTTCGAACAAGTTCTGAGTTAGTATATGTCTTACCAAGACTTTTCAAACCATTTACAATATCTGTAAATCTAGTGTACATGCATGCAATGGTTTCAGATTGTTCCATGCTAAACAACTCATATTTATGAACAAGAATATTAATTTTAGATTCTTTTACTTGGTTGGTACCCTCATGGGTAACCTCTAACTATCCCAAATCTCCTTTGCGGAATTACAAGTGGAGATTCTATTGAATTCATTAGCGTCTAAAGAGCAATATAAGACATTCATGGCTTAGCATTGAGCTGTGCCATCTTCCTATCATTATCATTCCAGTCCCTTTCGGGCTTAGGAACAATAGTGCCATCAATAACATGTGTGGGTGTACTAGGTCCATTAATTATAACACCCCATAATTCATAATCAGAAGCTTGAATGAATATCCTCATTCTTGCTTTCCAATAAGAATAATTTGAACCATTAAACAGTGGAGGTCTATTCGTAGAATGACCTTCAGCAAATGATCCAACTTGTGTTGCCATTTGGATCTTTAGCTCTTGATCGTGTGATCAAAATCTAATGAGCACTAGCTCTGATACCAATTGTTGGCCCAGATGACAACCCAAGAGGGGGGGGTGAATTGGGTTCTTTAAAAATTAGCCTTTTAAAAGTTTGCTTAAGAGGAATGAAGGCAAAGGCAATGTAAATACAAAGTGCAGTGAATAAAAGAGATAGAGAAAGAGTCAATGAAAGCACGGCAAACACAAAGATTTTATAGTGGTTCGGTGTATCCAACACCTACGTCCACTCCCAAGATTCACTTGGGTCCACACTATAATCTTCCTTGATTACAGCAGAGTTGTTTTACAAGCTCACAACTCAAACTTGTTGTTTTCCCGGGATCACAACGAACCCAGCTGGTTTTCAAGGGCTCACCAGCACAAAAACCCTAACACAAGCTTTACCAAGCTTGTACCGAGGTAAGACTACCTCCACTAGTTCAATCCCCCAGATTGAACTAGACACAAAGAATAGAAATATTGTTTTTCAGTTACAAAGCTCCTTAATGAGCAGATAAACAAATATAAGAATAAAGTTTAGAAAAGCCTGATTTGCAGTTGGTTGGCTTTTGAGCTTTTCTTCTTTTCTTCTTTTCCTCAACTCTTGAAGTGTAGAATCGGGCCTCAGCTCGGATTCTTCACGGAATGAACTTTGGAGTTGATTTGAGCTTTTCTCTTGAATGTTGAAAATCCTTGAGATGCTCTTGAATAGCTCTTGGATTTTCTTCTGAAGCTTCCTTGGATTGTTGAGCTTGAGCACAGAAGGAGCTTCCTTTGATTTCACTCTTTTTCTTTCACTCTATTTTGAATCTCGGATTTTTTCAATGAAGCTCTGTTTTTCCGATTTTTCTCTTCTTTTCTCTTGAAGTGAATATCTCTCTATTTGTATTTTTGATTTGAAAACGGCTTCTCTATTTATAGATTCTGCAAAAATATAGCCGTTAGAAACAAAGAAAAATAGCCGTTAATTAAAAATCTTACCGTTGACGCTGAGTTGGCATTCGAAAAATCGCCCAGATTTGCTGGAGTCGACTCCTGCTTTCGCGAGTCGGCTCGAAGTCGAGATACCAAAAATAGAAATACTCAGAAAGTCAAAGGGTCGACTCATCAAAAATAAAGTGTCGACTCCTGACAGTCGGGGGTCGACTCATGAAAAGTTGGGGGTCGACTCGCGAAATGCTCAGAAAAACACACCTCTGGTGTCTGAGCGGAGTCGACTCACACAGTCATGGAGTCGGCTCGACAGAATCGGGGGTCGACTCATGAAATCACAGGGGTCGACTCGAGACAGACAGTCATTTCTGTACACTGAGTGGAGTCGACTCTGAAACTCTAGAGTCGGCTCCGGAACGTATCAAAAATCAGAGAATTTTCTGATTGACTTTAAATTCGTTCCAGATTCATTTTAAATCATTATTTTGACTTGAATATAATAAAATTGACATTAGGAATCAATTCAAGAAATGTTCCAAAAACTCATTGATTAAAATATGAAGTATAAAATTTCTTTTTGAAAGCTTAAACATGGAGCTTGAAGTTACTTTCAAATTGATTAAAGTTATACTTTAACATTCTCATTCATTGTTCTAAATAAATTCATTGCTCATGTAAATAAACTCATTACATCTTTTAATATACTCATGGCTTTTGGTAATCATCAAAATCAATAAGATTGGGGCAACAAATTCTCAACAATCTTCCCAACAAATGTATACATTACCATGCCTTTGACCAACAAATCTCATGTTTTCATTAGCAGGATTTCTAACAATGCATAAGGATGATTCAAATACAACATTAAATCCTTTGTCACATAATTGACTAATGCTAAGTAAATTATGTTTCAAACCTTTCACAAGCAAAACATTATCAATAAAAGCATGAGGTGTGATACCTATTTTTCCAATGCCAATTATTTTTCCTTGGCCATTATCACCGAAAGTAACAACACCTCCATCTTTTGCTTCCAAAGTGATGAATTGTGATTCATCACCGATCATGTGTCTTGAGCACCCGCTGTCCAAGTACCATTATCTTTTAATTACTCGGGTTGCAAGACACACATGCATACACAATTTTAATTTTTGTTCTTAGGTACCCAAGCTTTCTTGGGTCCTTTAGGGTTAGTCAAATTGGTTCCTTTTGGGATCCATATTTTTCTTATCTTTTGTGTTTGACAAATATAAGCTTTGTGTCCAATTTTTCACATTTAAAACATGTAATTTTAGTAGAATCATCAGCATGCTCATAAATATTTTTTAAAAATTTTTGTCTTTCAAAAATATTGTATCCAAGACCAGCTCTATTGTAAACAGCTCTTTGACTATTTAAAATCATTTCTAATTTTTCTGAACTTAGACTAAATCTATCAACAATTGGTTTTAATTTATCTACTTCATTTTTCAAATCTTGGTTTTCCTTTAACAATGATTCATTATCCTTTGAAATTCTTTCTTTTTCAAGAGTAAGATTTTTTATTTTCATTTTTTAATTCTTTGCTTTTGAACTTAAATTTGCAAAATCATCAATAAGTTCATAAAATGCACATTGTAATTCATCAAATGTAAAGTCATCTAAAAAGTTAGGGCTTACCTCATCATTATCAGCCATGAAACAAACATTGGCAACTTCATTTTTCTCTTCATTTTCTGAACTTGTAGCTTCACTGTCGCTCCAAGTGGCCATCATTGCCTTTTTCTTTATTCTTCTAGATGCTTTCTTTAATAGTGGACAATCTGGTCTGATGTGTCCAGGCTTCTTACACTCATAGCATGTTGGAGGTTCACTCTTTTCCTTATCTTTGCTATGATCTCCTTTGACAAAATGCTTTCTTTTTCTAAATCTCTTTTTCTTCATGAACTTTTTAAATTTCCTTGAGATAAGTGTCATATCATCATCTTTCTCACTATCACTTGTGGTTTCTTCACTCTCATCTTCTTGAGTTGCACTCTTCAATGCCATGGTCCTTCTCTTCTTTGAATTATCTTCATCAATATGTTGTCGTTGCTGAAGTTCGTGAGTCATCAAAGAACCAACCAACTCTTCAAGTGATAAGTTGTTGAGATCTTTTGCTTCTTGTATAGCAGTCACTTTTGCTTCCCATGATCTAGGTAAAGATCTTAAAATTTTTCTAACTAGATCACTGTTAGCATAAGATTTTCTCAAACTTTTCAAACCATTAATGATATCAGTAAATCTAGTAAACATATCAGTGATATTTTTAGCAGGGTCCATCTTAAATAATTCATACTTATGAACAAGCATATTTATTTTGGATTTCTTGACTTGATTTGTACCCTCATGGGTGACTTCAAGTCTATCCCATATTTCCTTAGCAGACATACATGTAGATATGCGATTAAACTCATTTGCATCAAGCGAGCAATAAAGAACATTCATAGCCTTAGCATTTAATTGAGCTAATTTCTTATCTTGCTCATCCCATTCAGATTCAGGTTTTGCAATATTGACATTTTCAATCATAATAGTTGGTGTGTGAGGTCCATTAATTATGATTCCCTATAAATCATAATCTAGTGCTTGAATGAAGATTTTCATTCGTGCTTTCCAATATGTGTAATTTGTTCCATTGAACAAAGGTGGTCTATTAGTTGATTGTCCCTCAATCAACATGGAATTCATTGGGATTACTATTGATCTTTGGCTCCAAGCTAATCAAAGCTATAGAAATCAAGAGCACGCTGCTCTGATACCACTTGTTGCTCAGATGTAGTAACCCAAGAGGGGGGTGAATTGGGTTATTTAAAAATAATTTAATAGCTATGCAGATATATGTGCTTTTAACCCTAATTTGATTTGCAGCGGTGAAGTGGAGTGCACAGAAAAATATTAGCAGAAAAGCAAGCAATCACAAACACACAGAAGTTTATAGTGATTCGGTGCCAAACTCAGCACCTACATCCACTCCCAAAACCTTTGGGAATTCCACTAATCGTATCACAATGATTACAACCTTAGCCGAACCAGGCTAGCCCTCTTGTTTATACGGCACAAGGCAGCCAAAAACCCCTAGCCAAACCAGGCTAGTCCTCTTGTTTCACAGCACAAGGAAGCCAAAAACCCCTAGCCAAACCTAGGCTAGTCCTCTTGTTTAAATGGCACAAGGAGGCCAATAACAAACCAGGGTTCACTAACCCTTTTACAAGATAATTAGAGTATGTAAAGGAGAAGCTCCTACAAAGAGCAAATATTCAGAATATACTTTACAACTTTTTGAAGCAATAAACTCAGCAATAAATGAACTAGGTTGAAGCAGCTGAAGTCTTGAATGCTTGAAAAGCTTTAATGATTCGGACAACCTTTCAGAGCAAGGAATGAACTTGAATGCACATCAACCACTCAACAAATATTCAATGAAGGCTCTTTTCTTGGATTTTTCTCTCTTTAAAATTTCTTTTTCAAAAATCGTCAAGGTGTGCTTCTAATCCCAGCTATTTATAACCATCTAACAAGAAAATATCCGTTAGATACATAAGAAATAAATGAAATAATAACGGGAAGAAAATATAACTGTTAAACATGTTTCCCTTAAGCATTGAATGCAGATCTCCATTTAAGGAAGGATAAACACCGCAAAAATTCAAAAATCCAAAAGTTAAATATAGCTTGAAATAGCAATAGAGAGAGAGTAAGAGAGAAAGAACACTCTTAAGAGCTCAGGCGGCGGTTGACTAAAAATAAATCCAAGTAGCTGAGGATATAAATGCCATCGTCCAAGAGTTAAGCAAAGGACCTCAGCTAGCTAATCAGTTAGCTAACCAGAGAGACCAAAAACAAATAAGACGTCCACAGGTATCTCTTCAGTCAGCTAGAAGGTCGTTAGTTAGCTCTTCAGCTAACTCACAACAAAAAGCAATGGCCAACAGGGTAAAAAGCTGAATACTTAGTTAACTAGGCAGCTAACTAAGCAACGGTCAGTTAGCTCTTTAGTTAACTATCAGGGAAAAAGCAACGACAGGGGAAAAGTTTCATGCATCCATAGTTAGCTCTCCAGCTAACTGAATTTGAATCCCTCTCGGCTGCAGGAGAAAATAAAACAGTTAGTTAGCTGAATAGTTAACTGAATGAAACGTTAGCTAGCTAAAAGGTTTCTCAGCTAGCTCCATAGATAGCTAAACAGTTAACTAAGCAAATGCCAGCTAGCTAAAAGGAGTTGCAGTTAGCTAACAAGACATCCAGCCAGCTACTAAAATTTGAGGGTGTTCGGCCAATGCACTGTGACGAGCGAATTAGTTAGCTGAAGGAATTCAGCTAGCTAACAAGCTAGCTCACCAGTTAACTAAAAGAAAAGGACGTTCGGCCAGGCACCTGAGACAAGTTTCTTAGTTAGCTGAAAGAGCTCCAGCTAGCTAACAAACTAACTCACCAGCTAGCTAAAAAAGGAGGACGTTCGGCCAGGCACCTGAGACAAGTTTCTTAGTTAGCTGAAAGAGCTCCAGCTAGCTAACAAACTAACTCACCAGCTAGCTAAAAAAGGAGGACGTTCGGCCAGGCACCTGAGATGAGCATTTTAGTTAGCTGAAGAAACTGCAGCTAGCTAACAAGCTAGCTAAATAGCTAGCTAAAATGCAAGATCGTTCGGTCCAATCACTGTGAAAATTTTCCCAGCTAGCTGAAGGTCATGTCATTAGCTAAATAGAATAACAAGCTAGCTAACCAGTTAACTCCAAGGCTAATAATCATATTCAAAGCAAATTAAATGAAGTACTTTCTTACCAGTTGATTTTGCATGAAGATACTTACTTGTAAGGCGACCGAACTTCCTGTATCAATCTTAGAAATGCTTAATTTGTTTTGTAATCATCAAAATCAATCTGGGGTCAACACTTCCCATGTCCTTGGAAGAGACCTAAGAATTTTACGAACCAATTCAGAGTTAGTGTAGGTCTTGCCAAGACTTTTTAGACCATTTACAATATCAGTAAAGCTAGTGTACATGCATGCGATGGTTTCATTTTGTTCCATGCTAAACAATTCATACTTGTGCACTAGAATATTGATTTTAGATTCTTTAACTTGATTAGTACCCTCATGGGTAACTTCTAATCTATTCCAAATTTCTTTTGCGGAAATACATGTAGAAATTCTATTGAACTCATTAGCATCTAAAGCACAATATAAAACATTCATGGCTTTTGCATTAAGCTGAGCCATTTTCCTATCGTTCTCATTCCAATCCCTTTGGGTTTAGGAACTATTGAACCATCTACCAAGTGTGTGGGTGTGCTTGGTCCATTAGTGATTACACTCCAAAGTTCATAATCTAAAGCTTGAATAAAATTTTCATTCTAGCTTTCCAATAAGAATAATTCGAACCATTAAACAAAGGATGTCTATTAGTGGAATGACCTTCAGCAAATGATGATCCAGCTTGAGCTGCCATTTGGATTTTTAGCTCTAGATCGTGTGATTAAATAAACAATGAGCACTTGCTCTGATACCAATTATTGGCCCAGATGGCAACCCAAGAGGGGGGTAAATTGGGTTTTAAAAAAATTAATCTTTTAAAAACTATATGCTTTCGAATAAATGAGATTAAGTGCAGGATAAATATTAAGCACAAATAAAGAGATAGAGCGAGAGAGTCAAAACACGACAAACACAAGAATTTTATAGTGGTTCGGTGTATCCAACACCTACGTCCACTCCCAAGTATCACTTGGGTCCATACTATAATCTACTTGATTACAGCCGAGTTGTTTTACAAGCTCACAACTCAAAACTTGTTGTTTCCCCCGGGATTACAACGAACCCAACTGATTTTCTGGGCTCACCAGCACAAAACCCAACCACAAGCTATCCTTAGCTTGTACCGAGGTATACCACCTCACTAATTCAATCCCTTGATTAAACTAGCCAACAACTATGAAAAATAGAGTTTACAATATAAGACAGCTCCTCAAGTGAGCAAATATGCAATTAAATAAACAAGGGTAAGAAAAGCCTATTTGAAGCGAATTTGATTTGAGCTTTTCTTCTTTTCTTCTTTGCCTCTTCTCCTTTGAAATGTTGAATCAGGCCTCATCTCAGATTCTTCACAAAGATTGCAGTTGAGAAGTTGGAAAATCAGGGCTTTTGCTTTCTTTTTCTT
Organism: Calamus simplicifolius; assembly: GCA_900491605.1. Taxonomy (NCBI): domain Eukaryota; kingdom Viridiplantae; phylum Streptophyta; class Magnoliopsida; order Arecales; family Arecaceae; genus Calamus; species Calamus simplicifolius. The sequence continues at coordinate 172,464 of UESW01005113.1, forward strand.
CACTTGAAAAATCCTCCAATTTTGAACTTGAATGCCTTGGATTTCTCTTTGGACTCTTTGGATTGGTTGATGTAAGCTCTGAGTCTTTCCTTTTGATTTCTCTCTCAAGATTTTTGGATTTTTCACAAAATATTTCCTTTTCCTTTTTCTATTTTTCCTCTCTATTCCACACTTTCAAATGGACGGTTTTTTCCCTTTTTATAGATCTCCTTAATCTAAGTTTTAGGTGGAAAATATAGCTGTTGGAGATGTTTGGATTCTTCTACGCACAAAGAAAATAGCCGTTAGAGGTTAGGTGAAAAAAAATCTTACCGTTGAAGTACGTTCTGACAGATGAAAAATTTGTTCCTGATAGGTTGGAGTCGGCTCCAACTTTTCAGGTGTCGGCTCCAAGTCGGGTGTTCAAAAGTAGTAAAGAAAAAGTTGTTGGGGAGTCGGCTCCGAGAAAGGTAAGTGTCGGCTCGTCGCTTTCGAAGTCGGCTCCGGAAACTGTAAGTGTCGGCTCCAGAAAATTCCATAAAACACGCTCTCTGTTCTCATGTTAGAGTCGGCTCCAGAAACTTAGGTGTCGGCTCCCGAAATCTCAGGTGTCAGCTCCCGAATTCTAGGTGTCGGCTCCAGAAACTGAAATAGAATGCACTTCTCTGTATCTCAGGTTGGAGTCGGCTCCGAAACCTCGGGTGTCGACTCCAGACCGTGCCAAAATCCCAAAAACCTTCTGATACGCCTTGGGGTCGGCTCCTGACTATTTGGGTGTCAACTCCAGGCTCTGAACTTTAAAAATTTCTTTTAAAACATTGATTCAAAACATGTTTCTTTATTCTTTTTTATTGATCAAACATTTTTAATCCCTGAAACACTTGTTAAATCTGTTAGGAACAAAATGAATATACTCATTCTTTTATTAATCATCAAAATCAATAATTGGGTCGACACGGATGATCCCCTACATAGTTATAGAGGGAACACGATGAAGCTTTGGGATAGCACGAAGGACCCCAGACCATAAGATCACGCTCCCGATGAAGAGGAATTGTAACAACGAGGATTCAAGAAACCAGCTGGGACCCAAACAGCCTAGAGAGTTCCTGGGTTCTCTAGGTCCTGTCATCTTCCCTTAATAGATCATGGACTCTGAGGTTGTCAATAGCTTCCACATTAACATAAGTCGGCCACCTTGATAAGGGGATTGGAGAGATCCATGCATCATGAATAACATCAATAGTGGTTTCATCACCAACTAAGCATCTGACATGGAGCACAGGTGCAAATTTTCTTTCAGATGAAGGACCAACCTTTGGTGGCTGAATTTTAGCCCCCTGACTTCAAACACCATACCGTGACCTCATCATTTTGCTCCATAAACAGTTGGACTGAAGAAGATATCTTGTGGCATGCCTGACAATTAGTGCTTTCCTCCTTGCCACTAGGGACTGGATCCCAAGACCTTCTTCTCTGATAGGGTGACAGATGGTATCCCAGTCCAGTAGGTGGACACCATGGCTGTTCTATCTGTGCCTTCATAGAAAATTACGGAATATCTATTCCAACTTCCTCAAACAGAATCTGGAGTCATAGTATTAGTTAGAAGGTAGACAGGAATGGAGCTGAGTACAAACATGATTAGAGTGACTCTACCCATCATGGAGGGTGTGGTAGCCTGATATCCCTCCAGACGATCACAGACACGTCATACCATTGGCTGAACCTCCAACATCCGCAAGTGACCTCCAGTCATAGGGACACCAAGGTAGGTCAGAATCCCCTGCTGCTCCGAAATCCCTAAGGTGGTCAAGATTTTCAACTTAACTCTTAGTTTCATTTTTGGACTGAAAATGATAGAAGATTTGTGTAAATTTACAAGCTGACTTGACTCCCAACAATAGGATTCCACAACATGAGCAAAGAATCTCATCTACAAAAGAAGATGGGATAGAGGCTGGCTCCAGGGGTGACCCGATATGGTTCCAGACGTGATCGCTGGACCGCCTCACTCAGAGTCTGAGATAGAGCATCAGCGCATAATATGAATAGGTAGGGGGACAGAGGACACCCTTAACGAAGACCAATCATCGAAGAGAAGAAATATGTTGGTATCATTCACCAGAATAGCAAAGGAAGGCCCCTCCACACAGTCCATAGTCCACCTTGTCTAGCTGTCTGAAAACATGAACTTGTGAAGGTTCTGCCTAATGAAATGCCAGCTCATCCGATCATAAGCACACTTCATGTCGAGTTTAATAGCCATGAGGCTCCTCCAAGATAAGGCACGCTTAAGATCATGCATAAATTTCTGAGCAAGAAGAACATTGTCAGTGACCCCGCGACCTCTGACAAAAGCTCCTTGCTTAGGGCTGATAAGATGGGGTATCATCTTTTGCAGTCGCCAACCAATACTTTGGCACAGACTTTGTAAATGATGGTGCAAAGGCTGATTGATTTGAAATGGCAAGGAGAGGAGGCTCCAGCTCTTTTGGGAATAAGAGTAATTAAGGTTTTCTTCCAGTCAGTAGGAATGTCATGATGGAACACTGCTGAACCGCCTCCACCACCTCACCCCAACAATGGCCCAATACCTCCTGAAGAAAAAGGGGGAAAAACCATCTGGCCAGGTGCTTTATCCTCCCCTAAAGACCAGAAAGCATCCCACACTTCCAGGTAGGAAATAGAGCGGGTAAGGGTCAAATTTTTCTGTTCAGTGACTTTGATAGCGGACGGGGAATCTGCATAGACGGACCATCCCCAATATTCGGATTCCACCTGGATCTGAGATACTAGAATATCCAATCTCTAATCGCATCACTGTCAGTCAGCATGGTGCCCTCTTCCTCACTCAGCTGCCAAATCTGATTGGCTGACCTCCTAACCATAGTGGCTTGGTGAAATATTTTGGTATTTCGATCGCCTTCCCTAATTCACTGAATACGAGACTTCTATCTCCAAAAAGTCTCATGCTATCTGAGGAGAGAGTGGTGGGAGGAGAGGCAAAGGCACATCTCCCAAGGTCAGCATCCTGAAAACTCCCTTCCTGAACCTCCCTCCTCTGGAACTCGGCAATATGCTACCTCTTTGAGCTGCCTAAAAATGTCACCCACCTCCGTTCAATTCCACCAATAGAGTCTGCATTTTTCCAACTCTAGATGTTGGGACATTCGATATCTTGTATCCCCACGGATAGACAGAATCCAAATATCTCTAATCAGGTCCCAGGATCTAGGATAGAAGGCCCATAGCTTTTCAAAGCAAAAAGGATATCTCGGTAGACTCATGCTATCAGTGGTGATATAGAGTGGACAATGGTCAGATGCAATCCTTGAAAGGTGATGACCTGAAAACCGGGAAAGCTGCATCCAATTCGCCGATCCAAGGCCCGATTATCCTCTCCCAAACACGGGTAGCCCTGACCATATTATTACACCAGGTGAATCGGGAGCCCGTGAAACCAAGGTCAATCAAGCCAGTCTCGGCTATAAACTCCCTAAACTATCTAGAGTCTATGTTGTCCATAAACTGTCTGCCTTCCATCTTCTTATGAGGGCCAACAATACAGTTGAAATCACCCACAACAAAAGATGGAATGCCTTAGAAGACTAACCTGGAGATCTCTTGCTACAAATTCCGTCTCACCCTATGCTCTGTACTCACATATACATCAGACAGAAGCCATGGGTCGTTTGCCTGATCTGAGATCACCAAAACCACCTGCTGCTCGTAGCGATGAAACACTTCAACCCTCACCGGGCCTTGTCTCCACAAAACCAGGATGCCATCTGAAAGTCCTTGGACTCAATGGCATAGGTGTTCCACATAGTGTGAAGACACATCTAGTTCATTCTAAGCTTCTACCCGACAAATGGGTTTTCAGCAGAATACAAATATTTGGATAGTGCTGATTAACCAGTCTTCCAAATGTCGACCAAAACGCAAGTTTTCTACGCCTGAGTGTTCCAAATCAGATCCTAGTCATAGCTCCATAGAAGAAGGAAGGGTCACTTCTCTAACCCCTTCTGTCAACTTCGCAGCAACCCCTTGGATAGATCCTCCGCTATCCGAGTCCCATCATCAGTACCCTGATAGCTTATCATAATTTCCCCACAACCTCCTCGTGAGTTAGGCCCAGCAGTGCCGGCTCCATAGCAAACTCCGGCACCATAGATTTAGAGCCCTCCCGAGGTTCTGAATCATGCATAGACAACTAGCTTGACAGGTTTCCGAACCTTCCGAGACCCCTGCCGTGAAGACAAAAGGTTCGAGAACATCATGTGCTGCACTCGGTACGGAACTGTTCCCCTCCATGTCAATTCTTTTTTGTGCCGACCACTGATTTGGTCCTAAGAAAGTTCAGACTCCCACTGTTCACTTGAGGCTTCGGGTGCACAGGAGACCTGGGTCTTTTGAAATGGCGAGGGCTAGGATTAGCTCTCAGGCAATCCTTCAAACAATGCCCAAGCACTTTAGTCAGATTGTTTGGTGGTATGTTGGCTTCCACCTCCAATAGATCAAACCCCCGTCCCCTAGTACGCACAAGCCCGAGACCCCCACTTGCTCTGATGATGACGATCGGAGGGGGGATCACCGTCGAGCAATTTTTGCCGGTTTGGACCATGCCTCACCGGCAGAAGGAGGTTGCAGCATAGGGCCTCCAGCATCGGTCATCACTTTCTTTTCCTTCTCCCGCACTAGGGCGTCCTCCCTCTTCCCCGGCAATGATGGGGGCAGCCACTGCCGGACAGCCAGGAGCCACAGACCGAGGTGACTCCTGCTCGAGGTCTCCTCCTCCCCCAGCTCAATCGGGTTGTCAAAATTATCTGGTTGAAGCTTCGCCGGTGCCCCGTCGCTGGCGGCCGCACAAATGGACAATGGCTGATGGAACATTCCACATTTGAGGCAGACAATGGTAAGGTTTTCATACACAAACCTCTGCCATCTGTTGCCCTTTGGGCCGGCCACCAACACACCTGGACATAGCGGCTGTGCCAAGCGGATGCGGACGATAGCTCAGGCACATCCAAGTCATCGGCGTTGGACTGTGCAGTCATCCAGGGCAACTAGGTCCCCTACCCAGCTAGTGATGCAACGCAGAGCTTCCTTTCCCCAAAGCTCCATCGGCAGCAGAGGGAGACGAAGCCAAACAATTGTGGTCTGGACCACCACTGATGTCGGAACAAACCGTGGCCTCCATGGTTCAATGGCCAAGGCCTGGCCGTTGATCGTCCACGGCAACCTGCAACTCGAACGCGGTCCTCTGCTTCCGCGAAACAAGAAGGATGAAGCCCTCCTCTAGATCGTAGCCAAAGACCTCTTTCTTCAGCCCCCCATGTCGCCGGATTTCCCTGATAACAGCTTCAGCTGGGACCGTCCGCCCCAATGACCAAGCTATAAGGCCTGTCGCTAGCCACACTTCGTTCTCTTCCTTAGTTTCATTGTCCGACAGCTCGATGACTTGGGGAAATCATCACGAGAGCTCCTTCACCGTTGTCGAAGTAGGTTCGGGTGTTATCCATACTGGACGAGTTCGCCCAGTTGAAGACTTCGATCCTCTGCGAGCCACTGTCTCCATTCGTCGTCCCCCTGTTTCAGTGTTCCCCTATTTTTTCGCCATCGCTTAGCCGCGACTGTTTCAAATGGAAGAATGTGTGCTTTGCGATGCCAAATCACTGTAGCATGCACTGTAGCACCGATTCGCCAAGGACTCGCAGAGCACACTCACTCGCCAGAGAAGATCTCTCAAGTTTCATGACTTTTTTTTTTTTTTTTGTAAAGACGAATGATCATACTAGTCTAGTATGAATCAGTTCAGATACATCAAATGCAAAATTTATGACAACACAAGGGACATGGTTCACCCATCGTCCATATCCTATATCTTACATGCTGAGCCACGACCGTCGCTGTCCAGTCAGCTGCCGTGTTGGCTTCACGGAATACATGACGAATCTAGGTAGTTTTCACCTTCTCAAGTATGATCCAAATATCTCTCAAGACCTTAAAAAAAAAGGAGATAAAAGGGTTGGATGGGGTTTGAACCCCTGAATGAGATGGTGCATAAAAAATAATTATTAAATAATTAAAATAATTGATTTATTTATTAAAATATGATAAATGATTTAACTTTAATAAAGCATTATATTCAATGTGAATTCTTCTAATTTTTTTTATTTTAACTCTAATATCTTGTAATATTATATATGTAATTTTTCATAAAAATATAATTTTTAAAATTTAAATTATTTAAAATTAAATAGAATTTTTAAGTTTTATAAATATTTTATTAAAAAATTGTAATAAGTACTAAAATGTTATTAAAAAATTGAAACATCTTTGTCTTATAAAATTTAAAATTTCGATAAAATTTTTTTATGCATTTGGCTTTGATAGCTTAGTTTGATGCTTGTCGCTGGATTCAGATGTGGGTTACTATATTCACAATATTCTTCCATTCATATGACAGTAAATATATCATCTAATAATACATTCAGACTCATGAAAATATCAAGCCAACTGAAAAAAATTAATCAACATTTTGGTGAAAGATATCAAACAATATTCAAGGATTTGATTAAGGATAATGATTAAATATTAAGTCAGTCGAGAGTATCTAATACACAGTCGTTTGCACCCATTCTCTATTAAATAGTAAAGCACATTCTTAGACATAACCTTTCCTCTATTGTTTGGAGTTCAACTGTTCAAGGTTGGCAGTGCTTGTGAACCGCCCACCAAAATTTCTTTGTAATACCTCCTGGCCAAATTTCATTATGCTCTCTTTTCTTCCCTTCGTCTTCCGGTGCCTCGTCTCGCACCCACTACTTTCGGACTTGCTGGTCTCATATTTACGTTAAAAAAAAAAACTGTGTTCCGCGAGACAGCGTACCGCAAGCCCAGATCCCCCAAGTGTCCGAACGCCTGCGAGGTTTTAGAAATATTATCAGCGAAGGCGAGGAGTGTTTTCGTCTTCCTTTCCTCCTCATTTTGCTTTCGGGCGACCGATCGATCGATCCAATCCCTTCGATATGGTGAGGTTATCTTTTTCTTCTTCTACGATCTATTTACCCTCGATATCTAACGTTCTTGATCCGATCTAAATTTGACTGCACGGATCCGTGTCGGAATTTAGAGTTCTCGGGTTCTGTTAATCGTTGTTATGTGATGCTATAAGCGTTTGGTAGCATGAATCTGTGTGGGATTTGGATTTCTTTTGCATATCTGTCGACAGTTTTTACCCTAATTTTTATTGGTTATTATTATTCTTGCGCCATACTATCTTTAATTCGAGACGTTACTATGTTTTCTTGATTAATTTCGATGGTTAATTGCTGGAACGCGACTGGAATTTTAGTTCTCCATGGAGCTAAACCCCGGTGTGGTTTTGGTGTTTATTTTTTCTACCCACCATCTTGTCTGGCTTTAGAAAGCCTTATCTAAGTGTTCTTTGCTTTTTCTTATCTTTGTGCTCTTTTTATTTTAATTGGCGACAAGCACGAATGTTTTGTGAGTCTTAGTTACCTTCATCAAATTTAGCTGGTTTTTTTTGCAGTTCTTTGTTTATTTGTGAACATCTAATGCATGGAAGAGTTTTTTGCTTTTTCTTTTCCTCCCAAATTCTATGTTTCGACAGTATTATATAACTTCTTGTGATGTTCTTCAGTCCTTAATTTATCATTCGAGGACATAGCTTTGTTTAGGATCAGAAATCATGTGACCTCTTATTTTTTCCTTCTTGTTTTGCTCTAAATGGATTTTTTTTTTTTAAATTGCTCATGTCTATATATTTTAGTGTCTTTATGTGATGTTACATATAGGTGATGCTTCATAAGTATTATTTTTGTTTAGTCATCCTATAGTGCTAATAGTTCAACTATATTGAGCTTAACATTGTTAGATTATTATTCTTCCTATATGTTTCTTGTTAACTGCAAGACATGCATCACTATTGTAATTTCTTTTCTTTTATTTTTATTTTTTGTTTTTCTTTTAAAATTTTTCTCATGTTTCAGGTTCACCTCCAGCCAGACCCATTTCTCAATGAGCTTACAAGCATGTATGAACAAAGCAAAGAAAATGGCTCTGTCTGGGTAACTCTCAAGCACTGTGAGTGTTTTTTTCTCCATTCATATATTTAATCTAGGCAACGGGTTTTTATCTTTTATTTTGGCCCTTATTAACCTTTTGCTTGTCTGATATATTAGCATCTATGAAAAGCAAGGTAGAGCACAACAAAATGGAGACTGAAGGAGAAGCAATTGAATATAGGTGCCTTGTTCGTGCGACTAATGGCAAAAAAACCATCACCACTTCGGTAGGTTGCAGCTGATCAGTCTTCTTATGATTCTCTCACCTTATTTTTTTACATGTTCAATACAATTTCTGATACCAGATTGTGGCATGACTGTTTTTACTTATTAGTTTCTGTTGTAAATCTGCCTCTATATGGTCATTTTATTGTACAAAGCAACTTATGCAGTCTCTCTTTGGTCATACCATTTTTTTTTATTTTTCGTACTCATCTATAGCTTTTTGTTTCTATTGATTGTTTTCTTTAAAAAAATAATAGTCCTTCATAGAGAGTATGATTATATCATGTCAGGATATGGAACAACTTCTTTTCCATACATTTTCGTGCTAGTTTGAATTATTTATAATTATACAAATTGATGTCACTTAAAAATTGGGAGAATCTCTTTGGTCAAGTTGGCTTTAACTGTTATGGTGCATGTATAGTTGAATTATGGGAATCTTGTTAAATTTTGTTTCTATGTACAACGTTTGGTTTCTAAAAATGCATGCAGCACATTTTCGTGCATTGTATGATTTAATGTTACATGTGGATGACTTTACAAAGCCCAAGTTTTCACTATTAATTTTACATTTTCAAGGAGAAGATTTTTTTCAAGGATAACTGATAATATGCCACTATAAATGCTATTATCACTTTCTTCTAAGGAAAATGATTGGATTTCAATATCCAAAGAATGTTTTCTAAGAAAAGGGCAACTTAAATTTGATCCAATGGCCTCAAAATTGCAAATGGCCTTGTGAGTCTGTGAAGGTAGTAAGGTACCAACCTTGATCACAGGCAAACAAGCCCTTGTATGCATGAGGTTACAACTAATCTTTAGAGAATTAGCTATATGTCTTACTTTTATTGTACTTTGTTTTATTTGGTATCTGAAGAGGTTAAACTGAAGGTGGTGATTTACCTTACAAATGGAGTGGATGATGGTGGATATGATTTCTTTTTTTTTTTTTTAACTAAGGTATAATTTTCCTTCATTAAGGACGTTATATGATTTAAGGAGCTACTGAGTGAGGAAGCAGAAAACTTTTTTCCTGGGCATGCTCTTTGCTCTCTTATGTAGCTGTATTTCTCCTTTCCCTCTTATTTTCATTTGAGTCTTTTCGTTCTCCTGTTCATTTATCTCTTATTTCATTTCATTTTCTCTGTTTCCTTTTTTTCCTTTATTCTTCCACTAGTTTCTGTGTTTCCCCATCTTTACTTGTCTAACACATGTTGCCAACAACAAACACTACAGCATCATTGTTGTAACAGTACAAATAAATTGCATCAACAACCATTCTCATCTCTTCTTCTAGTTTTTCATGGTAATTGTATCTCTGATTAATGATTTTTAGGAAGTGTGTGGTTGGGTCTGGTATGGAGTATGATTTAATGTGAAGTGGGGGAAAAAAGTTTTGGAGGATTACCAAAATTACTGTTTAAATCAGGATGTGAAATGTGGGGGAAATCTTGTAGAAAGTTTAATGGAAATTTAATGTAAATATAACCAGGTATTTAAGAAGGAATAAGAGTCCATATATTAAGATCCCTTGACCAAAATTAGATACCTCCAAGTACATTTGATTCCAAACATCAATGGAATAATATGAACGTACCAATCAAATTCCTAGGTAATTAGTCAGAATATCAGATCCTTTTCTGCCTGGAACTTAGATTTATAGCCTTTCCTATTTCCTTTCCTACAACATGAAGAGATCTTTGTAACATTTCTTTATTGGAGTTTTCATGGCTTTTCACTTCCTAAATTGTTTGTTAAATTGTTCTTAACTCTGATTATGAAGTGACCTTTGTTTGCTAAAAGGGAGAACTCATAGCTAACCGAACCTTGAATTGCATTTAAACCATGTAAAGCCATGTTGTCTGCATGGCTCAGGTTGCATAATTCATAATGGATTGCTGCTCCATTCTGCCACTCCATGATATGGGATTGGATAAACTAATCTGAGGTAAAATGATTGCGTGCATTGTGGAAAGTTATCTTGGTAGTGGTCCTTCAAGATTTAAGTTAAACCATCATAGCCACCACCAGAATAGTCTCTAGGAAGCAACTGTTAAGGCTTGTATTCATAACAAAAAAAATAACATTAGCTAGCAAAATGAACCCAAAAAACACAAATTTGAGCAAGTATGATTACATTATACAAGTATGACATTTATTTAACCTAGAGAAATAAAAGTATGAAAAAGCACATCAGTTTCATAGATCAGATTGTGAGAACAACCAAATCATGAGAGCAGTACATTGTTCCCATGCATTTGCAAGCATGGACAAGAATGAACAGAAGTCATGATAATTTCATGTCACATGAATGTATTACAGGATCACAGATCATTATAGTGAGAACTTATGGTTACCTGGATCTTTTTATTTAGCCTAAAGCATGTGCACCTGATACTTAGGTATTGAAGTGATCGGGCACTTAGACATACACCTGCACCCAACACACAGACTTGAGTCCCTGTAACATAGATTAGAACACAAAACTACATGGACATCGTTTTCAGATTCTTTTGAGAGAAGATAATATTTTCATGTTACAGAAAATCAAGTATGCATGGATCGTTACCATAAAAAATATTATAATTTTTACAGAAAAATCATGCATTAAGAGATCAATTAGAAAAAAATTGAGATTCTTAAATAATGTTTGTCTTTGAATGAGATCATAGGGTTATGAACATCGCACAAGATTGTCATGAAGAGAGGAGATTGAATGCTTGTGATCAGAGATCATTGACCAGTTTTTTCCCAGAAAGATGTGTAGCTGCATAAGAACCATAATTAAAAGGAAAAGGGATGGGTTTGGATTTATTCTAGGCTTTGGCTGTTCAGTGGAAAGACCTTTGAAGCAACACTACCAGATCCAGGGATAGGAAAGAGTGTTGAATTAGAACTTGAATTAGGGTCTGACCTGCTGCTTGGAAGACCCTGCAGACAAGGGGTCAGAATAATACCTATAACTACCTTTGATATGCCTATCAGATGAGATTGACTGAAACATGCCTCTTATTCATCCAAAACTTTCTTTACTTCTCTCAATTTCCATATGCTTAGAATTTGTTTATGTTTTTAATATTAATTCTCAAAAAGTAATTGATTGAGAGTAGGAAAATGAGTGGCATAATCTAAAAGCGAGTCTGAGCAATGGTTATGTGAAATTTGTGGGAAATTAACAAGAAACACATTAGCTACCATATAGTATGTGTTGAGATTCAAAAATGGCTTGAAATACTTGTTAGCTTATTTGTTAGCCTATTTCCTTTTCTTCTTGTTGTGAATGTTTGTACCATTTCTATTGGCATGATTCATGTCCTTTACCTAGAAGCAAAGTTGAGGGAACTGGGCATGGGTACCAGTTTGGTTCAATTCGAATCGGCAGCATATTAATGGTTTGAGAGGTACAAATTTTATTTATTTATTTATTATTTTTTTTTCATTTTTTATGTGGTCGTGGTTGAAAGGTAGCTGTGAGCTCTCATCCTTTCTCTCCTCTTTCTTATTTGAATCCAAAATCATTTAATTATATGTCTATTTACTAAAGATTTCTTATAAAAATAAGAGAAATACTTCTCATATGAAGTCAACAAAAATATCAAAAAAATCAAATTCCATAAGAACAAAAAGTCAATTCTTCCTCTCAAAAACAAATTCGAAGAATTTTAAAAAATTTCGGTTTAGCAAATAACTGTTTGGATATTTTCATTACAGATAAAAATCTTAGAAAATCATTTTAACTTAGAAGTGATGAGAAAACAAAATGTAAAAAATAAAATAAAATATTATTTATAAGGCATTGCTTAACACTTGATCAAATTTATAGGTTTTTTGGATTAAATAGTATCATGGTAATAGTGAATCTCCTTTTGATCTATGCCAATTTAATTTTCAGCTCATTAAAATATTAAAATTAAACTTGCTATAAATTTTTTAGGTTAAAATATATTTCCTAATGTTCAAACGTATTTATTACTTGACACGAGGCTAGGATGTTACATCCGTATAGGTTTTTTGGATTAAATAGTATCATGGTAATAGTGAATCTCCTTTTGATCTATGCCAATTTAATTTTCAGCTCATTAAAATATTAAAATTAAACTTGCTATAAATTTTTTAGGTTAAAATATATTTCCTAATGTTCAAACGTATTTATTACTTGACACGAGGCTAGGATGTTACATCCGCCCTTGACTTCTCGAGTAGCCTAGAGGAAGCATCAATTACTTTGATGTGCCACACAATTGGAGATGTTGAAAAGATGCTCTATCACCCTATATGCATCTTCTAATGTTGTGGTTCACAGTTTGAGCTTCTATGAAGCTCAATGAACCTTTTGTAAGGCAGATATTTGGTGAATGCTTTGGCCCCTGCATTGAACACTTAATCAGCATGGTTGTCGGTTGATTTTGTAAGGCATGTGAGGAATTTTGGGATGCTAGAAAAGTCGAGTCTTTCATCCCAAATATTGGAGATATAGAAGAAATGAAACAAAATGAACTACGATTAGAGAAGTAAGACATGATCTTCTTGCTAATCCTATTGTGTTGTAAGAGTGTATTCATTGTAGTTAAAAGGAAAGATCCATCTAAGTTTCTTTTTTCTTTTTTCTTTCCAAAAAAAAATCTTTAGTTCCATTTCATGCTCGTTATTGCTACAGATTATTTGTGATTTGGGGTAGTCTGCATGAATTTTACGGTTTTATGTTTCACTTGTGGACATTTGCTATACCATTAATGTTAGTTGTTTTCCTTTTGGTTGCTGGAAAATTGTAATGCGTATGGGAAAAATATATCTTAAAAAATATACAAGTAATGTGTAATCACTTGTTTTTGTGCGGTATTGGAATGCATGTTTTAGCTCTCTGCGAAGGATCACCAGAAATTCCAAGCTTCTTATGCAACGGTCCTTAAAGCTCATATGAATGCATTGAAAAAGAGGGAAAGAAAGGACAGGAAAAAGACTACTGAGGTTGAACAGAAGCCAGGATCATCAAAGAAGCCTGTGTCGTCAAAGAATCTGAAACCTACAAAACCCCCACTTTGAGCCACACTTTACATTCCTCTATTAGTTTTCATTGACAAGTAACCTTGCCTGTTTGTAATCCTCATGTATTTTCACCGGATGAGAATCTCAGAAATGCTCATTGATTATTTTGCTATTTTTCATGGGAATGAGGTAAACTGTGAATATTGGATCGAGGTGAGATTTATACCTTCAGTTGTGCCAAATGTTGTTGTCTTGTCTGATTGGACTTTAATATAAAAATCTGACATACTGTCAGGATTTTCAGCAAATAGCATCCAATTCCTTTGTGGCTTAATCTCTATTTCTAGGTGAATACAATGTGGAATACTGCACTGGGTGGATACAAAATTGTCATTACTGTTGTATTGCCTGCGTGGATACAATGCCATTACTCTTGTATTGCCTGCATACGAATCTCAGGTTGTGAGCAGATGCTGCTGATCACTAATTTTGGTCTTGGACGAATTAATTCCCAACACCGGAATTTATTTTAGCAGGACCTGATTTTTTTAAGTAAGGCCTACGTGGGCTACACCGCTCCTTCCTATTGGTCCACATGGATCCCATGTGGTCTGACATGATGGGACAGAATAGCAGGGAGATAATGTTACTTTTTAATCATACATCCATTAAAAGTCGTTCAGCCTTTCACCATTGGTGTGAAGACGAAAATGTCCTTTTCCTTCAGCCTACTTCAATCCGTCATCTTATTTGGATTTTGCTGATAAAAAATCGTAAGGTTCTGGCCTGGAAGAAGAGTATCCGAAGGAGTGGCAAAGCTCTGCCAGACGACATCCTTGCACGCATTCAAGAGAACAAGATTCCCATCTGTCGCGGAGACTGGCTGAAGCGACGGAGGAGTTGTGAGTGTTGCTGCTTCATACCTCAGCTCCCTTCGAAGAGTCGAAGAGAACGAGACCTCCGGTCTCATTGAGTTGAAGAAATAAATTATATTCGACAAAAACATGAGCGCCGGCAACCCATACAGGTGCCTGCTCGGAGGACGGGATCGATCTCGAGTTGAAGCGAATGCCGACTTCATACTGGTTAGGTTCGTCAGGGCGGCTAAGGAACTCCAATGCAAAGTTCCTATCGGTTCAAAACCTTAAGACAAAGCATCAGTTCAAACCCACGACACCCTAATTCATAACCCACGACACCCTAGTTCAAAACCTTAAGACAAAGCATCAGTTTAAACCCACGACACCCTAGTTCATAACCCACGACACCCTAGTTCAAAACTTTAAGACAAAGCATCAGTTTAAACCCACGACACCCTAGTTGGAAACCCACGACACCCTAGTTCATAACCCACGACACCCTAGTTCATAACCTTAAAACAAAGCATCAGTTCAAACCCACGACACCCTAGTTGGAAACCTACGACACCCTAGTTCATAACCCACGACACCCTAGTTCAAAACCTTAAGACAAAGCATCAGTTCAAACCCACGACACCCTAGTTAGAAACCCACGACACCCTAGTTCATAACCCACGACACCCTAGTTCAAAACCTTAAGACAAAGCATCGGTTTAAACCCACGACACCCTAGTTCATAACCCACGACACCCTAGTTCAAAACTTTAAGACAAAGCATCAGTTTAAACCCACGACACCCTAGTTGGAAACCCACGACACCCTAGTTTATAACCCATGACACCCTAGTTCAAAACCTTAAGACAAAGCATCAGTTCAAACCCACGACACCCTAGTTGGAAACCCACGACACCCTAGTTCATAACCGACGACACCCTAGTTCAAAACCTTAAGACAAAGCATCAGTTCAAACCCACGACACCCTAGTTGGAAACCCACGACACCCTAGTTCATAACCCACGACACCCTAGTTCAAAACCTTAAGACAAAGCATCAGTTCAAACCCACGACACCCTAGTTGGAAACCCACGACACCCTAGTTCATAACCGACGACACCCTAGTTCAAAACCTTAAGACAAAGCATCAGTTCAAACCCACGACACCCTAGTTAGAAACCCACGACACCCTATTCAAAACCTTAAGACAAAGCATCAGTTCAAACCCACGACACCCTAGTTGGAAACCTACGACACCCTAGTTGGAAACCCACGACACCATAGTTCATAACCCATGACACCCTAGTTCAAAACCTTAAGACAAAGCATCAGTTCAAACCCACGACACCCTAGTTGGAAACCCACGACACCCTAGTTCATAACCGACGACACCCTAGTTCAAAACCTTAAGACAAAGCATCAGTTCAAACCCACGACACCCTAGTTGGAAACCCACGACACCCTGGTTCATAACCCACGACACCCTAGTTCATAACGGATCTTCTGCAGCTGATTGCGGGTCAGCTTGCGCGTATTGTCCTTCACCTCTTCGATCGCCGCCGCCAGCAGCTTCGCCCGCATCGCGTTGTCGACCGACGCCTCCAGGCGGAAGTATCCGTCCATCTCCGGCACCCCGATCGACCTTCGAACTCCTCTGGAGTAGCTCCACTGCCGGCAGGACGTGGAGGCGCTGATCGACAAGCACCGGGGGGCGGAGGGGAAGCTGGTGGTGCTCGACGTGGGGCTGAAGCACTGCGGGCCGTGCGTGAAGGTGTACCCGACGGTGATCAAGTTGTCGAGGTCCATGGCCGGCACCGTCGTGTTCGGGAGGATGAACGGCGACGAGAACGACAGCTGCATGGAGTTCTTGAAGGACATGGGCGTGGTGGAGGTGCCCACCTTCTTGTTTCTTAGGGATGGGGAGCTCTGTGGGAGGTACGTGGGCTCAGGGAAAGGGGAGCTTATAGGTGAGATCCTTCGATACCAAGGGGTAAGGGTCACTTATTAGAGATTCTTTTGATGAATTAAGTACTGTCATATGGCAAGAGATTCTTCTTCACTGATTTCATACATGGAATATTTATCGAAAGTTTTGGTATGGAATTAATGACATAGATTCGGTCATGGAGGATTTTGTGTTCCATTAACTCATATGCTCTGTTTTACCAAGTAATTGTTTTCTGGAAATTAAATTTCAACTATCTGTAATTTCTCGTGTTAGAACAGAGGAATCAATCTTCTCTGTGTCCATTCGAAATTCGAACGAGGTTGGTTCCAAAATTCTAGACCATATATTAACACTGGAAATTGAATCATTCTGATCCTATTATATTAGATTGATATCGATTCTTGGTTACTCTAACCTCTTGCTCTTGCCATCAAATGCCTGGGGTTCTTTAATTCTCCTGGGGTTCCACCGGGACGGCGATTTGATGGAAACCATTAACCCGCAATCAGCTGCAGAAGATCCGCCGCCTCTGCACACTGCCGGCTTGGGACGTCCACCGCATCGACGCCACTGAGTTCTTCCTCAAGCGAGGCGACGAGGGCGAGGCCGAAGCATGGGAGAAGGTGGTGGAGGGTCCGGGCAAGGAGATTGTGGGCAATTTTCTGAGCGCCGCCGTTCATGAGGTTAAGCACGTTAATGGTGAAAATGGAATCTGTGATGGCCTGAGCAAGGGTGAGAACGAGAGTGGTTTTGCTAATGGACCGTGCATGGAACCTTATCCGACGAGCGTTGCAGCTGAGATCGAGGTTTGATGCCAACGGATCATGGATTGATGGAGATTCCATCTCAATAATAAAGTACAATCAAATAACGAATCGGTGTCTAAGGTCTTGAACTAGGGGTGTCGGGGTCTTGAACTAGGGATGTCATGGGTCTTGAACTAGAGTGTCATGGGTCTTTAACTGGGGGTGTCGTGGGTCTTGAACTAGGGTGTCGTGGGTCTTGAACTAGGGTGTCGTGGGCCTTGAACTAGGTGTCGTGTGTCTTGAACTGGGGGTGTCGTGGGTCTTGAACTAGGGTGTCATGGGTCTTTAACTGGGGGTATCGTGGGTCTTAAACTGGGGTGTCATGGGTCTTGAACTTGGGTGTCATGGGTCTTGAACTAGGGGGTGTCGTGGGTTTAAACTGATGCTTTGTCTTAAGGTTATGAACTAGGGTGTCGTGGGTTTCCAACTAGGGTGTCGTGGGTTTGAACTGATGCTTTGTCTTAAAGTTTTGAACTAGGGTGTCGTCGGTTATGAACTAGGGTGTCGTGGGTTTCCAACTAGGGTGTCGTGGGTTTGAACTGATGCTTTGTCTTAAGGTTTTGAACTAGGGTGTCGTGGGTTTCCAACTAGGGTGTCGTGGGTTTAAACTGATGCTTTGTCTTAAAGTTTTGAACTAGGGTGTCGTGGGTTATGAACTAGGGTGTCGTGGGTTTAAACCGATGCTTTGTCTTAAGGTTTTGAACTAGGGTGTCGTGGGTTATGAACTAGGGTGTCGTGGGTTTGAACTGATGCTTTGTCTTAAGGTTTTGAACTAGGGTGTCGTGGGTTATGAACTAGGGTGTCGTGGGTTTCCAACTAGGGTGTCGTGGGTTTGAACTGATGCTTTGTCTTAAGGTTTTGAATTAGGGTGTCGTCGGTTATGAACTAGGGTGTCGTGGGTTTCCAACTAGGGTGTCGTGGGTTTGAACTGATGCTTTGTCTTAAGGTTATGAACTAGGGTGTCGTGGGTTTCCAACTAGGGTGTTGTGGGTTTAAACTGATGCTTTGTCTTAAAGTTTTAAACTAGGGTGTCATGGGTTATGAACTAGGGTGTCGTGGGTTTAAACTGATGCTTTGTCTTAAGGTTTTGAACTAGGGTGTCGTGGGTTATGAACTAGGGTGTCGTGGGTTTGAACTGATGCTTTGTCTTAAGGTTTTGAACCGATGGGAACTTTGCATTGGAGTTCCTTAGCCGCCCTGACGAACCTAACCAGTATGAAGTCGGCATTCGCTTCAACTCGAGATCGATCCCGTCCTCCGAGCAGGCACCTGTATGGGTTGCCGACACTCATGTTTTTGTCGGATATAATTC
This sequence comes from Calamus simplicifolius, assembly GCA_900491605.1. Classification (NCBI taxonomy): domain Eukaryota; kingdom Viridiplantae; phylum Streptophyta; class Magnoliopsida; order Arecales; family Arecaceae; genus Calamus; species Calamus simplicifolius. The sequence continues at coordinate 190,667 of UESW01005113.1, forward strand.
GTTTCTTCAATTCAATGAGGCCGGAGGTCTCGTTCTCTTCGACTCTTCGAAGGGAGCTGAGGTATGGAGCAGCAACACTCACAACTCCTCCGTCGCTTTAGCCAGTCTCCGCGACAGATGGGAATCTTGTTCTCTTGAATGCGTGCAAGGATGTCGTCTGGCAGAGCTTTGCCACTCCTTCGGATACTCTTCTTCCAGGCCAGAACCTTACGATTTTTTATCAGCAAAATCCAAATAAGATGGCGGGTTGAAGTAGGCTGGAGGGAAAGGGTATTTTCGTCTTCACACCAATGGTGAAAGGCTGAATGACTTTTAATGGATGTACGATTAAAAAGTAACATTATCTCCCTGCTATTCTGTCCCATCATGTCAGGCCACATGGGATCCATGTGGACCAATAGGAAGGAGCGGTGCAGTCCATGTAGGCCTTGCTGCATCGGAGGCGGTGTACAAAGTGTTTTCCTTGCAACGTTTCTTAAATAGAATTTTCAGCTTTCGTAAGGATATTTCAAAAGTTTCACATCGGATGGAATAAGATGGACTGGGCTCAAACCTCACCTTGACCTATTTGCGCCCTTGCAACCTGAGATTGTGCATGGTTAGGCAGTGACTCAGGAAGGAAAAAAAAAAAAAAAAAGAAGAGGTTCGTTCCTATCGTAGTGCACGGCAGGCTTTGCAGATTCGTGTCCAAGGTTATGTATTCATGCAAATCTGTTCGCAGGCATAACTACCAAAGCACCAATTTTCACCTACATTTTGGTCTTCCCTCTGGCATATTGACTCTACGAGTATCAAGCATGCTCTTTTAAAAAAGAAAAAAGAAAAATTAAAGAACAAAATGAAATCGCCTGCACTAAGCATGGGAATACTTGCATATATCCTATGTGACTAGATTCTCACCCTCAATCCAGCTCTGACAGGATGTTTTTCAAATAATAAAATTGGTGCTGGCCAGAAATCTGGATCTGCTGGCCTTCTGTAAGAATTCCTGCCGTTTATATTTTTAATCACGCGCATAACGTGTCAAATCATGACTTCAATAGCAAGCAAAATGTCCAGGAAATTGAACAGCAGCTAACTCAAGTTGATAAAGTTTTGTTTCATTTATTATTATACTTGGAAGAATAAAAACATGTTTTCTTATTTTGCGCTTATGATGTTTCATTTTTTTCATTAAAAAAAAAAATCGAACCTTGAGAGATTAGATGAAAACTTCTCTCGTCAAAACCTGCCATCCTTCTACCTATGCTTAAAAAATGTTTTTCCCAAGAATGTTTTGAATTAAAATATTTAAATTCATATTAAGTCCGTGCATTTGAACCCAAAAAAAAAAAAAAAAAAGTTACAGCAGCCTTAGAAAAAAGATTGATGCGCTGAACCCATTCGGGCATCGCCTATTATTTATTATTAAGCAGTTCGCATGCACGTGCCAGAGCAAGCTGTTACAAAGCATGACACATTAAGCCGTGGGAACCTCATGACTTGTGACCCTTGAAAAGAAAGAAAAAAAAAAAAAAAAAACTCATAATCAAACAATACTTTTTTTTTTTTGATCCATGGCTTATCGCCTAACATCACGATTCCCCTCCCCACACACACACACAGTCACACACTCTCTCTCTTTCTCTTTTTAAAAAATTGAAAAGAAAAATATATAATTCTATATTGTGGGAAGGAATCATCAAACAAGTATAAATTGAATTCGTAACAAACATATAAAATTAATTAATGTATTACCAAGTATCTTTTTACATTTCCTGGAGTGTTTATGCGATCGTGAATTATACGTTGTGGCCTTATTGGCTTGGGCTAGCTAATGGCCTAATTAATTAATGGCCAGGGCCACTTGGGCTAGGCCCGGAGGGCAGCATCTCCATCCACGTCGCCATGGCTGCTTTCGCCTTCTCCAACATGCTCGACGGGTACGCCAGATAGCCGCCAGACCCATCCGAAGACTGCGGTCCAGGCCTCGCCGCATCGACACCCGGCATGCTTGCCATCGCGAAGACGACGACGAAGGCGACGACGACGGCAAGAAGCGAGAGTGCACGGCTCCTTTGGGAACCCATGGCTTGCTTAGAAGTTTTGGGAGAGAAGAGATGAAGGTCGCAAGAGGTTTTTGGAATGGCTTTTGTGGCTGGTGGAGTGCTCAAAAGTTGGATGCATCGATGGCTATTTATAATAAGGAGTGGTGCATGGTTTCTTTTTTTTTTAAAAAAAAATATTATAAATCGATCTTGCATTACGGCTTTTCTTGTTGACCACGGAATTTGAAATGGTCAGACACGAGGAAAACAGGTGGGTGCTCGCGACTTGGTGTGTTTCGTCGTTGGTGCTCACATTACGAAGATGCCCCTTGATGTGGCTATTGGAGTCAGCACTAACGGTGAAAATTATTTGATGGGGCTAACGAAGTCATACCTAATTAACGGCAATAATCAACCTTCCTAAGCACTAAGGCTATTATGCCTTTTAATGACCTTTCGGGTAGGATCCAACTTGATCATTCGGATTGCGTTCTCAATTGGTCTTTCAGGTAAAATTTAACTTGACCATTCGGATTGCATCCTTAGTTAGCCTTTTGGATAGAATCCAACTCGGTCATCCGAACTATGCCTTCCAACATCCTTTCAAATAGGACCCAACTTGATAATTCAAGCTGTGCCTTCCAGCGGTCTTTCGGATAGGATTTGATCCAGCCACTCGGATAGCACCTTTCAATAATTGCCTTTCCGATAAGATCCCTTTATAGAGACAGTTTGTACGATCCACCTACCATATGACCATCCATGTCTGACAAGACTTGGCTCATCTATCATGCAACCACCCATATATGATGGAACCTAGCCCATCAACTTTGTAATGGCCTCTCACGTCTAATGAGATCTGATCCACCTACCTTGTAGCAACTTTCCACGTCTAACAGACCTAACCCACCAACTATACGACCGCTCATAATGAAACCTGGTCTGCTAACTTTGACATGTTATAAAGAAGGCACACCCAATTATTGCTATCCTTACCATGCATTCTTTTATAGATAATTATGCCTTGAATATATGCAAAATGGGTAAGAAAGGCCCTTAACCAGGTATAAACTATGATACGCTTATACATAGTTGTTCAAAGCAATAACTTAAGCATCAAAGGATTTTTATTGAAATTTTTAGTCTCTAAAGCTTTCGGATGATTAAAAAAAAAAAAAAGATAATTTATCGTCAACACCCCCCGTCGCTTGCTACCGTGTAGCTGAACGGTAGAGGGGGAGGCTGGGTGAATGATATGGGCATTCTGGTCATTTTAGCAAATAGGGTGGCGGGGTTCGTACTTCGTACTATTTTTCATTCCGATTGTTGAACTTGGACATTTGAACTGACTTCCCGCAATTGGAGTTTGGACTTTGAACCGTTCGGGAGAAAGCCTAGTTAAAGACTGCCACCTAATATTTTAACTTGGTTGGATTACTCGGTGGCTTAGTTGGCCTCTCTGAAGTCAAGGCCTTTGACTCGAGGTTCCTTCCCCGCAGCAACGTGGTCGACTCCACGGACTCGAGATTCCAAGATGGAGCCAAGTTCGCAAAGCTTGACGCAAGTTGTTAGACAAGCTTTGGCTACGAAAAGAAGTTCTTGAATATTATACTTTCTTCTTAACAAAAATTAAAAATGTGTTGATAATTAAGAGGGGAGGGGTCGCAACTCGCAAGCGCTAGCTAGAGTTTTTAATGACGACCATGTTTCCTTCCACGCTAAACTACCATGAGAACTGCGTGCCGACGTGACGCCAGCTTGAAATTTATGGCAAGCATTCTCACTGCCTTGTGTAGAGTTCAACATTGCATGCATGACTTCCAGCTCTCTCGTTGAAATTAGCTGCAATTACCTTCCATATCAGGAGGTGGATTGAATAATGAAATTGGAAACTTAGAACCATAAAAAAAAAATAAAAAATGTAGAGTTTTAAACTTAATCACTACTAGAAATCAGCCTTTTAACCAAGGGATATCATCAATGGATATGTTCCTATAAAAATTATCAAGGATTAGAAAAGGATTTTCAAGAAATTTTAAATTATATTCAAAATCTAGTTCCAATAAGGAATCTTTCAGAGATTTACTAAGGATATATTTTTTTAATAAATTTCTTAAAAATCCCTTGGTAATATGCAAGAGATCAATGACTGATTATTTAAATAATTTTTAGCAAGACATTTGTAAGAAAAGTTTGGTACCTTAGAGATTTACTAAGGGATAAATTACTTGGTGCTGATAAGATATTTTTAAAAATAATAAAAATAATATCATAGAATGATTTTTTCTTATAAATTTCTTAGTGATTTTAAAATATTTTATCAAGCATATATCGTTTACAGATTCTCTCACTAGCATAAAAATAAAAGTCATAAGTAAAATTAATATTATGTACTGATTTTTAATACCATTAATAAACCAAAAAAATTTCCTTCATTCCTTCCTCTCTCTCTCTCTCTAACCGTTCAAATCTTATCAAAATCCTAGACTTACATCCTTTGTTAGCAATAATCAGATTAGTACAGTAGTAAGGGGCTAACTTTTGAACCCTTTGGTATAGGTTCAAATCAACTTTATTAAGTCGTTGAAGTAAATCTCATACTAAAAGTATCATATATTTCAAGGGATGAATTTTTTTTAAAATTTTTTTGAGATTTTTAACTTTCATCAAGAAATTTTGTTCCTCGTTGAAAGCTTAATTTCTGATAGTGAATAGTGAGCTATCATTTACTTTATATTTTATAAAAATAAATTGAATAAGATTTAGATTATATGGCTATAAATTATAATTCTAAATAATATAAATGAAGTATTGGATTGGATTCATCTCACTATGTTGTATGAAAGAATTGAGTAGGTCTCTTCATGGAAAGGCCCAGACGGCTATTTTGTATTTATGATCTTTTCCCACTTTTCAATTATTATTTGAATGATAACATAAAGTAGGATAAATAAGAGAAAGAATCGATGCTACTAGTGATTGAAGAATTCTCTATAGCTTTTGCATAATACTATAATTATTATTTTAAATTTTAAATTTTTTATATGCAATTCTAAATACCTACAGGAAAAAAATTCTCTCCTTGGTGGAATGTAGACCAAAGATTGTTTGCATGGTAACATGGTAGGATAAGATGATGAAGCATAGCACAAAATAAAAGTAAAATATTCATTGGATAGAAATCAGTGTTTAATATTTTGTTTTGATTTGAAATGCATAGAGAGGTTGCTTAGCATTATAGAAATTAAAGGTACACGCCATTTATGCCCACAGGCTTGGATGTCCATTCTTTAGATTTCATTGCATCAGATTAGTTTCATTAATAAAAGGAACATGCCAGCTAAAACTTGGACTTCAAAAAGAGGAATGCCCTGACGTTGGGTGAGACTTTTTAGGCTGCTTTTGAATGACGAATAGTTGAAAGAAATTTTGAATAACTTTAGTTGTTGATTTTTTTTTTTTTCACGTTTTAAACTAGCGAACTATCAAATTAATAGAGCAACTTGTTATTTGGTGGTATTCAATTAACCAACCATTAACATCATCATGCAAAAATATTATAGTGTTTAGTTGAAAAGGTGTTGGCTAACGGATTAATGATCCTTTCGTTGATAAGAATATAGTCATGGACTTCATGCAGGGAAAACTTCTACCACTCTCCCTATGTACATAAATTAATACATTTGTTCTAGCGACCGAGAGGGGTAATATATATGTTTTCCAATAAGAGAGTTAGCATATTTTGATGCAAAATTGAATTAAACTTATGTATAAAGCAACATTACATTGTTTTTGGTCAAGTGGCATGAAAATTTAAGTCGCATTTAATTTTCAAGAATATTTTTAATTTTACTTTTATTTATTTATTAAAAATAATTTTTATTTTTCATTTTTTGATCACTAGAAAATGCTTTGGATGGATGAAGTATTTTTTTTTTACTTTTATTTTATTACAAATGATGCTTTCTAAAAGAATAACTAAAAATATTAAAGGGAATGTACCATTCATTTATATATTTTCAAGCTTTCTAACTTTTCTTTTCCATTCTTTTCTTTATTTTAATGAAAAATAGTAAAAAAATTAAATATTTTTTATTTTTTATTATTTTACACTTATATTTTTTAAAAACTATTTTTAATTTCATCCATTGAATGTGTTGTTAATAGTGTTTTTTGTTTTTTATAAAAGTTAAAATAAAAAGCAAACTTGCCTTCAAAAACTAAACATCCATCTATATTTTCATAGTATACTACAATAAATAGGAAAAATAATGACTTACAATGAATTTGTAATTATTTTAGGTTTCAAAACTTTTTTGATCATCATTTGAGTACAATTTGTTTAGCCATAAATTGATTCTAAGGTCATACCAAACTTGTACCCCTGTTGACCTTTTGATCATTGTTGCTATATAAATATATAACCAGAGGTTACCGCTCAGGCGGATCCTTGGGGCCTGAAACGTCGATGCTGGAGGGGCTTAGGTCTCTTCTAGTTTTCCTGTTCTAACTGTTGGCACCTGGGTGGGATCAGGTTGACCTACTCATCTTTCGGCAGGAAACGGCTGCGCAAATCCAGCGCCGTGCATGAAACATATCCTGGCGGGGAACGAAGCCGCATGGGACCTAGCTACGGGTCGGCAATAGCCCTCCTTCCCTTTTTTTGTACCAATATATATATATATATACCAGAGGTTTAGAAAAATACGAACTTCTAATATGATTGTGATAACCATATATCATTATTATGGTGCTTGCCATGGCCATTAGATGCCATTGAATAATTATTGCTTAACCTTTGGTTATAACAATTACCCAGAGTAGGGCTAAAAATAAATCAAATATGGTTTGGATGCCATTATATCTACACCTATATTTGTTTTTGTTTGTCATAATTACAAAACATGGATATTAGTTAGACATAAAAATTAACATTCATATTTATTTAAATAAATACAATATAAATCAAATATTAAATATATATATATATATTGGATGTAAATCAAAGATATGTGAAAAGTAAATTAAATTAATATCATGTTACAGTAATCATTTATTTGCCTTGAAAGTTCATAAATATTATATAAGATTAAATAAAATTATAAGTGAATTTAGATATTCAAATATGAATCAGATAATTAATTATTTATATTAATATTTTTTTTTGATGAATATAATGACAATTAATTTTGAATTTCTTAAAAAATAGATTTAAATGGGTTAATAGATGATACATCAACTATTTTAGGAACTTTAGCTGATCTTATGTAATTGAACTTTAGAAATGCTACTTTCTTAAAATTTGAGAGGCTAAATTATAGCAGAAAGCATGACTAATCAAATGAATTATGAGTAAAAGTTACAAAGGATCATAAGCATACATTCAAAAGTCTCTCTCTTATTGGGAAAATTTAAAAAATAAAAGTCTAGATAAGAAGATAAGAACCGAGATAGAAGAAGATAAGGATTGGCTTTAATCACGTACGGAACGCTTTCCTTAAGTGTTATTTGCACCCTCTCGAATGCTCTATGGGTGAATAGCAAATACGCTGCAGGATAAAACAAGCCTTTTATCGAGTTTGCACCAAAGCACTAATGAAAACTCGATTGTAGACAAGAACATATTATTTTTTTTGATTTGATTTGTATGTGGATTTATAGAAATTGAGTGCCGTGGTGCTTGAGCCTGTGAAGCATTGATTCCCGGAGAGCTGCATCGTTTCGTAATATATCCGTTGCAGAGATTTAAAGAAAACGGATAAAGTTTCTTTTTTGAAACGAAGCATCACGTCGCTTCAGAAGGATAAAGTTTCTTTTTTTTGAAACAAAGCATCACGTCATCTCGGCTTCTGAAGCAAATTTGCCGTGGACTCTATTATTCCCCAAACATATCCACAACACCTTACTTTATTTAAACAAAATCTCAATAATCCCCCACTTGTTTAAAACAAACTAAGTTCACATATAAAAATAAGGACAAGGAGCATTAATATAGCTAGGTATCTTTCGATTTGAACCTAACCTTAGTGAAAATACTATAAAGTTTTAACGAAATTCCAGGTAGCATAAACACTTTGAACCAGTTATTCCTTGTGTCAAAACCGGTGATACTTCACACACACTCCTTAATGTTTCTTGTCTACACCACACGCTTAGCACGATTTATGGCCATGTGCTTATCCTATTTAATGAACCTTTTCATGAGAGAAACTTCAACTCTCACTTGAGACGACACCATCTCAAGATTCACATAGGTAAAGTTCTTTCAGTATCTCTGTTACAATAGATACTTGTCCACATGACTGAACTTCATTAAGAGTTTAAAAAACTCAACCCTCCATCTTGTAACAGTCAGCACTATACATTAAGTACAGCTACAATCCACTTATCAATGACTTGTTGTTACCCATTGAACCTAAGACTAGTCATTTCCTAGTATTAGGTTGGGTTGCCATCATTGGTGGACTTTTAGTCAAGGAGTTTTAAACCCATCCCTCTGGAAGTCGTCTTCACTAAATCTCTTGTAAGAGGTTTAGCAAGTGGATCAGCTAGATTATAGCTTGATCGCACAAAAGTGAGAGAAATTATTCCATCCTTGATTAATTTTTTCACATACTCATGTCTTAGACTAATGTGTCTAGACTTTCCATTGTATACTTTGTTGTACGCTCTGGCTAAAGTGGCTTGGCTATCACAATGTATCGATACAGTTGAAATATTCTCACAAGCCAATGGGATTTCCAATAGAAGATCTCTTAACCACTCAGCCTCATGTCCCGCTGAAGCTAGAGCCACAAACTCTGACTCCATTGTTGAGTGTGTAATGCAAGTTTGTTTCTTGGATTTCCAAGATATTGCACCACCCGCTAGTGTAAACACCCAACTAGTGGTAGATTTATTATCTCCCACCCTTGATATCCAACTTGCATCGGTATATCCTTCCAATACAGCAGGAAATTTAGAGTATTGTAGACCTAGTCTTTTGGTTTTCAAAAGATAACCAAAGACTCTACCAATAGCCTTCCAATGCTCTACACTCGGGTTGCTAGTAAACCTACTCAGCTTACTAACTGCAAATGCTATATCGGGTCTAGTGCATTGCATCAAATACATTAGACAACCAATAGCACTTGCATACTCAAGTTGAGCCACAGCTCGTCCACTATTCTTTTCAAGCTTTAGACTTGGATCGAATGGGGTATTCACTTCTTTGAACTTCAAATGTTTGAACTTGTGTAACACTTTCTCAACATAATGTGATTGACTAAGTTCAAAACCCCCACTATTTTGTTTCACTTTGATGCCTAAAATAGTATTAACTTGTCCAAGATCTTTTATCTTGAAAGTAGATGATAGAAACCTCTTCGTTTCTTGTATACCTTTCATTTCATTGCTAATGATCAACATATCATCAACATAAAGGCATGCATATACCACAAAGTCATCATGCACTTTAGTATATAAACACTTGTCAGAAATGTTGTGAACAAATCCATTTGTGAGTATGACAGAGTCAAACTTCTCATGCCATTGTTTGGGCGCTTGTTTCAATATGTACAAGGATTTAACAAGCTTGCACATTTTATTTCATTACCTGGTAGGATAAAACCCTCTGGTTGTTCCATGTAGACCTCCTCATCGAGATCACCATTTAGGAATACCGTTTTGACATCCATTTGATGAACATAAAGGTTGTGCAATGAAGCCAATGCAAACAATATTCTAATTGTTGTTATTCTAGTTACAGGTGCATATGTATCAAAATAGTCGATTCCTTCTTTTTGTCGAAAACCTTTAGCTACTAGTCTAGCTTTGTAGGTATTTAAAGTACCATCATTATGATACTTCTTCTTAAACACCCATTTACAATCAATAGGCTTAGACCCTTTGGGTAAATTTACAAGCTCCCAAGTGTGGTTAGCTATAATGGAATCCATTTCATCTTGAATAGCTTCCTTCCAAAAGGCTGAATCCCTTGAAGCCATAGCTTCCTTAAAGGTTTTAGGATCATCTTCCACTTGAAGAAAAATAGGTACCCTACGGATAAAATTCTCTCTACTTCCTTCAACTAAATAAAGGAAAATAAGTTGAGAGTCTATTTCATCGGGTCCTAAATCCTTAGCCTTTCGGATTCTCTTACTTTTTCGAAGCTCCGGTTGTTCTTCAACAACCTTTGAAGATCTCTCCTCATGAGAATTATTACTCTTTAAATTTGTAGGAGTTTGAGAATTATTACTCTTTAAATTTGTAGGAGTTTGAGAATTATTACTCTTTAAATTCTCAAGAAACTCCACATCTCTAGATTCCACTATCACGTTAGACTCTAGATCCAAGAGTCTATAAGCTTTGCTATTTGTGGCATAACCAACAAATACACTTCTTATCCCTCTGGGACCCAATTTGGTTCTTTGTGGTCTAGGTTCTTGTAGTAGGCAAGATACCCCCACACTTTAAAATACCCAATATTGGGCTTTCTTCCTTTCCATATCTCATATGGAGAGATTTGAGTTTTCTTTAAAGGAATTCTATTTAAAATATGACAAGCAGCAAATAAAGCTTCACCCCATAAATTAAATGGCAATTCGGAATGCATTAACATAGCATTGATCATCTCTTGTAATGTTCTATTCTTACGTTCAGCCAAACTATTTTGTTGTGGTGTACGTGGTATGGAACTTTGGTGTATAACCCATTTTCTTCACAAAATGCATTAAAATTATTAGAAAAATATTCTCCACCCCTATCACTTCTAAGGATTTTAATATTTGTACCTAACTGATTTTCTACCTCCGCTTTATATATTCTAAAAGCATGGAAAGCATCATCTTTATGCTTTAATAAATAAACATATGTGAATATAGAGCAATCATCAATAAAGGTAATGAAATACCTATTCCCACCTCTAGTTAACATGCCATTAAATTCACATATATCAGAATGCACAAGTTCTAATAAGTTGGAATTTCTCTCAATGCTATGAAAAGGTTTCTTAGTCATCTTTGATTTAATGCATATATCACATTTATTGAACTCATCAATTTTGCAAGAAATCAAACCATATTTAAAAAGCCTTTTCATGGTACTAATTCCAAAATGTGCTAGTCTACCATGCCATAATGTAATTGAGTCAAGCATATAAGCGGAAGCAACATCTTTATTAATAGAATGGTCAATGATACATAATCTGACCATTCCATCACTAGAATAGCCTTTGCCAACAAATATACCATTACGGGTCAAGATAAGTTTGCCCGACTCAAAAACAGATTTTATTCCTGGTTTGCCCAAAAGATCCCCACTAATAAGGTTCGTATTCATATCCGGCACATACAACACATTTAACCAAGTAATTTCTTGCTAGAAGTGAATTTGAGTTCTACGTTTCCTTTGACATACACCTTGGACCGGCCTTCATTGCCCATCTGTATCTCTTGTTCATCGGTGACATCTACATAAGTCTTGAACATAGACTTATCATAGGAAACATGGACAGTGGCGCAAGTGTCGTACCACCATCCGGGGACCTTGCCATGGACCGCCATAACTTCGCTCACGACGGCTATGATTTCATCATCGTCAACGTTGGTGGCATTTGCTTCCTTAATTTGGCCCCTGCGGTGTCTGCAGTCACGAGCAAAATGCTCGGGTTCGCCACACACATAACAGCTTCCCTTGGGCTTCTTTTTCTTGAACTTCTCTTAATTCTTTTTGGGACCAAGATAGTTTGCTTTGCCATCCTTTTTGTCCTTCTTAGGCTTGCTCATAGCATTGGCCTTTGAAAACCCAGTTTCAACGTTGACATTCTTCAACTTCTCCCTCATCCTCGATTTCTCCTTGATTCGAAGATGTTTCTGAATTTGCTCCAAGGAAAAATCCTCGGTGTTGTGGAGGAGTTTTTTCCTATAGCCCTTCCAAGATGGCGGTAATTTTGTGATTATCGCACCAACTTGAAAAGACTCGGAAACATCGATTTTCACTGCTTTGAGTTTGTTGACAATCACTTGCAATTCATGCACTTGTGCAAGAATTGACTTCTCATCACACATCTTGAAATCAAAATATTTAGAGATGAGAAATTTCTTCGTACCTTCCTTCTCGGCCTTGTACTTGTATTCCAATACGTTCCATATCTCTTTTGCCAATTGTGTGTTAGTGTATAGATCATACAACCGATCGGATAGAGCATTAAGGATGTGCCCGCGGCATATGAATTCATCCTCCCTTCGCTTCTTGCACTCTGCCTTGACTTCGTCGAAGTCGTTTTCAGTTGGCTCCGATATAGGCACCAAGTCCGGATCGAGGAGGTAAAAGATCTTTAATGCAGTGAGAAGAAACTTTAACTTATCTTACCAACGGGTGAAATTAGTGCCATCAAATCGATCGAGTCTGACATGATCTTGGTTCATCAACTTGATAGTCGCGACAAAAGTCTCGGTCTCCATTGAAATAATGCTTAAAATTGTTGGGAAAATTTGAAAAATGAAAGTTTAGATAAGAAGATAAGAACCGAGATAGAAGAAGATAAGGATTAGCTTGAATCACGTACGGAACGCCTTCCTTAAGCGTTATTTGCACCCTCTCAGAATGTTCTGTGGGTGAATAGCAAATACGCTACAGGATAAGACAAGCCTTTTATCGAGTTTGCACCAAAGCACTAATGAAAACTCGATTGTAGATAAGAATAGATTATTTTTTTTGATTTGATTTGTATGTGGATTTATAGAAATTGAGTGCCGCGGTGCTTGAGCCTGTGACATTGATTCCCGGAGAGCTGCATCGTTTCGTAATATATCTGTTGATGAGATTTAAAGAAAACGGATAAAGTTTCTTTTTTGAAATGACGCTTCAGAAAGATAAAGTTTCATTTTTTTTGAAACAAAGCATCACGTCACCTCGGCTTCTGAAGCGATATTTACCGCGGACTCTATTATTCCCTGAACATATCCACAACACCTTAGTTTATTTAAACAAAATCTATATATATATATATATATATATATATATTCATTTTTGACCAGAGACGATCAACAGGACTGTCAATAAATATAATATTATTTACAGAGCCTCACTTTTTTTTTTTTTGACTTTTTTGTTCTTGGGCAAGCCTGCTTTTGTACGGTCCATGCTGTATATTACTTGGCAACATACCAACCCAAATGCTTGGGAATAAAATTTGTTGGTTTACCAGTTCAAGTGATCCGGAATTTGACTGTTGGTACGCTCATAGTCTTTATTTATTTATTTTTTTTTTCTCCTCCCCCAAGTCAAAAAGCATGACATCAAAAGGCATTGGTGGGGAAAGTGGAAACATTCAAACGTGGACTACGAATGAATTATAGCCTAAATAAATCGGCTAAGAAATGCCCTTGCAATCCATCTACTGTGACCTCCGGATGTAATCCCGTCTGATAGACAAATAAAAATCTTTCAAAATTTCTTAGAAGAGATTTTGACGGATTACACTTTTTTTTTTTTTTTGCTCAGCCAAAACATTTTTTTTCATTTTTTTAATGATAACGACTAAAAACATAGTTTATTTCTAACGAGACAAAAGAGGAGACAAAATAGGCTCTGACATCGATTAACAAACGACTCACTCCCTTTAGCATCATTTTTATTAAGAGATAAATATATTTTATTTTATTTTACTCTGTCACTCGCCTTATCTAAGGTTATAATAATAACATAGACTCAAGTTATAGTCATTATTTAGCTCCAAATAATCGGTAAATTTACTCATTCCTTAGATTACAAGGATCATTAGATTCTATTTTTTTAATTAAAAAAAAGATTCATGTGCCTCGAAAGACAATTTTTAATCATATCATATGAACACCATGTCAAGCCGAGCTGAAATCTTTTTCTTAAGGTAGTGCATCTGGTTAAGGATTAAAGTTTTAACATTTGGCAGGCAGGCCAATTCATTGGAGAGTCCCTGATAGAACCATTTTTATTTGCTGTTCCTTTTCACCAGCAAAGCCACGTTTAATTAAGCTTTTGATCGGTTTGTGAGTTAAACTGGAATAAACTTGAATGAAATCAATTCATCCAGTTTCCACTAATCAGCCATTTTAGCACTGGAATAAGGTTGAAAGAAAGGCTTCTTGACGTTAGCGCCCTAAGCTATGATTAAATTATGTTTGCTAATTGTTAATGGTGCATGACCCCATGGCCTCTGCCTAGTGCGACACAGAGAATGACAGAAGATATCAATAACGATTTGATACGAGCATAAACACCTCATTTGCTGAACCACTAAACCACCGAGGAATCGCAAATTAACATCATTTGGTGTCTATTTGAAGACATTTCATCTTACTAAATGTACTAAGATGAAACTAAACCATGTCATCTGTGAACATAATGGATGACAGAATTTATTATAATATCTTACACCAGAAAGAGGATGTTTCTTGCCCCTTAAGTCTGCCAGACATCTAAACAATGGGAAGAAGGTGGGTATCGGACTTGAATTCCTGGTGGAAGTTCTGCTCCCAATATAGGCAGGCAAATTTTATCAAAACTCGTGGTCATTGACTTTTACCAGCATGGTTAAATTCTTCCCATGTGATCCTTGACCAACCAATCTAACATTTGAACTTCCATTGCTCTCATACAATCCACTTACAGATATGCAAACGCTTAAATGAGGTTAATTGCCGGTTCGTATGCCAGAGAACGAGACAGCAAGCTTGGTTTAGTTTACTTTCTGAAGAGCAAGTCAAGATCCAAGACCATGATATCAAGGTAAAGATGAGAAGGAGAGAGGGTAACAAAGCTCTCTGACCGCTAGTAGTGGAGTATTATACAGCATAATGTGTAGAACCTACCACACAAATTCCTTACTAAATTTCAAAGGCAGATTTTCTGGAAAAAAAAAAAATTCCACCATGATAGTGTAAGCATACGTAATGTAATGCGTATAATTAGATGGAAAACCGAAAAGAATATCATAGATTGACGGAATACAACGATATGTTGCTATTGATTACATGATTCAATAAGATATCAAGGCACAATCCTTGATGCGTCCATAATGGTCCATGTAACAGAGCATGGATTCATTATCTCATGGATACTCCGATTTGTTCAAGTATCATAATAAAATCCTTTCGTACCGCATTAAAATGGTCTGAATTTACTGAGATGAAGTGATGATGAGAACTTCCCTGCAAAACAGTCATGCTGAGAATTCTAGAAGTCCTTGGCTTTCTCCGCAATTCGTTAAGCTCATTCTCAATCTCGATGTCTTGGAAAGGAAATGCTGCATTTGAACTGCTAACTGCTGTTCTACCGGCAGGGAGTTCTCCTCTCTACAGACAAAATTAGAAATATACGAAAAACCCGACTGTTTTAATGTGCTGCATATTTAGAACTTCAAAGGATAAATTTACACAAGATCCGGACAAAGTTATAAGAAAGATTACATAGAGAAACAATTTTTCAATATAAGAAGAAGCAGTGTAAAAGATTCATGAACATGGCTGAAATTTTATTGCCAAATTTAAAGAATATAATAGCACTATAAATCAATCAACTAATACTGACACCAAAGGGATTTATGGATTAAGTAATCGAATGTGAAAAGTGGAGAGGTAAGATGCAACTGTTGTGACAGCATCAATCTGGTGTACAGGCTGAATCAGCAATTTTTGGACATGACAATGTGCATACATGTCAGTTATCCTGTAACTCAAATCCCACCGTCACAGGTACAAAAGTGTCAACTCTCAATGATTACTTATCGTTATCGCAGTTCATGATGATGATCATGATTACAATGATGCTGATGCAACTTTTAAACATGACACATGAAGGTCACATGTGAATAAAACTATCACCACAATAATAGAATAATCATGGAAGAAGAAGAATGCATTCTTTTGATAATATGCTTCAAAATATAGACATATGCTATGAAAAATACATGTAGATATGGGATATGGACATGGAATGCTACATACTTACATGATATAACGTACCTCTAAAAAGTAGCATACAATACAGCAAGAATAATCATGGAAGAATGCATTCTTTGATAATATGTTTTCAAATATAAACATGCTATGAAGAATACATGTAGATACGGAATATGGACATGGAATGGTACATATTGACATGACATAACATACATTTAAAAAGTAGGATACAATATAGCTAGAATACACGAGCATGTATAAGACGCGCACACGCGCACACATATAAATATAGGTGAGAGATAAAGAGAGAGAAAGAGAAATGACAAGAATAATATCATTTTAGAGTTTGCAATGGTATATGATTTAGTATTAGTCAATACATATTTTAAAAAGGACTCATTTAATAACTTTTAAAAGTGAATATAATGCTAGTTAAAAAAATTTATTTCTTATTAGAAAGATTGATCAAGTGTTTTGTAAAGATTGCAAGGTTATACTAAGTGAAGGTTTAACTACACAACATAATTAATGGTTATATCTGTATGTATTCAAAATAGAGAAAAAAGAATATAAAGTATAAGATCTAAGCATTAGGTGGTGGAATTTGAAAAGAGAAAACTAACTTTTAAAAATGGAGTAATAAAGGAAGGAAAATAGAGTATAGATGAAGAGATTAATAACATATAGAAAGAGATGGCCAATAGTATTAAAAAAGTAGCTATAGAGGTATTAGGTGAGTTTAAAGGAAAAGGATCATATGATAAGGAAACTTAGTAACTGAATAAGAAAGTTTAATTAACAGTTAAGGCTTAAAGAGAGTGTCATAAAAAACTACCTAAATGTAAGAATAGAGAAGCATATGAAAGCTATAAGATGGTTAAGAAAGAAGTTCAAAAGATGATATTGGAGACTAAATATAAGGAACATGAATTATATCATAAGTTAGAAACTAAAGATGGAAAGAAAGACATATAGAATTGCAAGAATAAGAAACAAAATATTAGAGATATGTTTACCGTTAAATGCATTAAAGATGATGATAAAAATGTTTTGGTTAATGAGAAAGAGATCAAAGAAAGATGAAGAAGCTATCGTAATAAATTATTAAATAAAAATTATGTAAATACTTTAGGATGCCCTGTTAGCTCCATTGAGGATAAAGTTATAGTATATACTCGTAGAATTAAAATATTTGAAGTAAATGAGGTTATTAAAAAAATAAAAGTAGAAAAAGCTATGGGACTTAATATGATTCATATAAAAGTTTAAAAATGTTTAGGTGATGCTGGAGTAAAGTGAGAGACAAATTTATTTAACATAACTTTAAAAACTAAAAAGACACCTAATGAATGGAGAAAAAGGATTCATGTAGCCAATCCTAACTAGTTTGGAATTAAAGCTTTGTTATTGTTGTAGAGAGAGACCTACCACACTCAAGTGGATCTTCAATCAGATCTAATCAAGTTTAGCTTAAATGATGAGGGTACCGCATCCATGATATAAACTATTAGATGTGATTTAATTCATACATTATACAATAACATCAACTTTTATAAGCTTATCATTTAAATCCTTGGACCACAATTCATGCTCCATGTTTTGATGTATTATTGTTAATAGTAGCCCCAATTAAAGATAAAATGAGAAAAAATCAATTACGGTGGTTTGGACATATACAATAAAGACCTTTAGATGCTTCAATTAGGAATAGTGATCTTTTAACAGTCCATGATAATGATAGAGGCAGAGGAAGACCTAAACTAATATGAACAAAAATAATTAAAAGAGATATAAATATTTATAATTTGAGTGTCAACTTAGTCCTGAATAAAGCAGAATGAAGGAAGCAGATGTAGTAGTTGGGAGTTGAGTTGAGTTGATTCCAAAATTGGCCATTCGCCATTGAAAGGCTAATATTAAAAAGAAGAAAGAAAAACCTTCCCTCATTTTTGGAATTTCAAGAAAGTAATATCATGTAGATTTAGGAAGTATCTAGAATGGTTTTAATTTGGAAAAATAGAATACTTATCATAAGTGTTGAACAAATATCTAATAAGTATTAGTATCTAACATGTTTCTGATATGGACACAACATGTGACTAAAAATATGTGTTCCTTGGTAAATATGTGCTTGCCAAGTGCATCGACCACAAATAGAATTGTAATAAATTGGCATGCACAAATATATAGCTTGCTACATAATTCCAAACAAATAAATGACATTTGTGAATAAGCATTCTGAATCATAGTCATCTGAAGTAGGTTGTGTTGGTATGAAGAAGTGGGTTTCTTAAAAAAGATTTTGCAAGAAAATACTCAGGAAGTGAGCATAGGGTGGAGTTTCAGAAGCGGGTTCACCACTCTAAATGGAAGATTCTAGCTACTAAGATCTGAATACTAAGGATGAAGCTTCTATGGACAAAAGGATAACACGAGTAGCACTTTAAAACTAGAAAATTCTCTATTTGTCTGATTCTAGCTACTAAGATCAAACTAACGCTTAATTCCAGGATTGCATAGAAATAGAACACAAACACAATCTAATTGTTTTGAACATCACCACCAAGCTTCACAGCTTCACTGATGAAATATTTGAACAAAGATTTTCTGCAGTATAAGAGAAAAAGTATGAAATTGCTGATGATTTAACAAAAGTAGAATGTACCGAAGAGCTTCCTGACAATTCTCTTTTCATTTTCGCAAGATCATCATCCACTGATGAACTTTCAAGCAATGCAAACTGCAAAAGACAAAAAGATTCAGATTAGAGATGCATGTATAGTATCCAAACAGCAAAGCAGACTAAATTTGGCATAGTAATATATTTGCTACCTTTCCTTCCAGGTCATCAGTGGTCAACTGATTAAGGGACTCTGCTTGAGACTCCAATGCCATAACTGTCAAAAAAGAGTCAGAAACAACCCCAAATAATACTTCCAGCAAGACACAATATTGGCAGTTGGCTGTCAGGCAGATTACATGATAAAGCCAATAACGCGCTTCAAAATACAGAAGATAAGATGATGAGTATTTCCCCACTCTCTCCAAACAGAATAATTTATGAATAGATATTAAGTGAACTGTTGAAGGTGAAGGGGAGGAAGTGAAAGTAAATTTTGGTCTATTGGATACCGAAGCTCTGGTAGCTCACTCCCCTCCCCTTCAACTTTGGTCTATTTGGTAACCCCTCCCCATGGGATAAAGTAAATTTTGAAGGCTCACTTAAAGATAGACAAGCTGAAGCTGCATTCATTGTTAGAAATCACTTCAGTCAGGTCCTACTAGGTTCAAGATTTTTTCATGCATCTTCTGTGCCTAACTCTGAATTAAGAGCTGCTTGTGAGGGACTGATGGTAGACATTCATACTCTAAAATGTACTAGAATTATGCTTGAACGTGATTCAATCACCACTATAAATTGGATCAATGGTGCCTCTTACACACAGTACTCTCATCCTCTACTCAGAGATATTCATCAAACTTGATCCAATCTCCAGTTTTTCAGAGCTTACCATAGACTCCAGGAAGCTAATTATGTTGCCAATCGGCTACCTGGAAGGCACATGGGAGTGTGTGTGTGTGTGTGTGTGTGTGTGTGTGTGTGTGTGTGTATATATATATATATATATATACATACATACATATATATACCTGCTGGTCCACTTTTCATATGGAGTTGCTTTACTCCTTCAATATGACTCTATGAGCTGCTGTTATCTTCATTCTCATTAAATGTTTTTTGCTTCTTTTTGGGATTTAATCCGCCCAATTGTACCCAAAAAGGGGGAAATGAAGGTATAGAAGAATCAGTACCGAAAGATACCAGATTAATGTTTACAGCTTGCAAGACAAGAATACTATTTTTGGTACTCAGGAGTTTGTTTGACATTCCTCTTTCGTCTATGGTTAGAAAACTGATTAATGATATGCATCAATGATTACAAAAAAAAAAAAGAAGTCAATTGAATTTAAATCATAATTCAGCATTCTTTGATATGTAGAGTGCTGGTTAACGGAATGAAATTATTAATAAAAAATATTAGGTACCCTGATCCAAATAAAAAAAAATCATCTACCTAGCATTTTTAAATGTTGGCAAAATACAAGTTGATTTTCCTAATCTAAGCGATATTTCCCTTGCCTAAGAGTCTTAGAAAAAACTTGAAGCTGAATAGGTTAGAATGATCTAATCCATTTCCTTGTAGTTTGGAATCATGAAAAGAGAGTTCTTGATGGGTATCAGTCCAAACTCAAAAGTTTGAAGCTGCATAAAATAATTTTGGGTCCTCCTTCAAGTAGTGGATCATGTTCAGTACGATTACAAAATTCTTCAGACATTCAATAAAAATGAGTCACTTCAAATAATTTGCAAATCATTTTACCAATGAGAGGAGAAGTTACATAAAACTTGGAGCAGTTCTACTAAGGGAGTCAAAAGAGCCTACCCTTTTCCTCCATCTTCTCAAATGCTGAAAGAGCACCACTTGTATTGACATTTCCCAACATTTCGCTCACTCTTGTTGCAGTCCTTTGGTTTGTTAAAAAAAAAAACTCAAATCTTTAATGGTAGACCAGCTTACAAAGATTATAAGAAAATTCGATACCATAAATAAAAGTAAATAGGAACAGACTTTGCTGACTGAGCACGAGCTTTTAGAGTATCTTTCTTTGACCTGGCCTCCTGTATCTTGCTCTCCAAAAGCTACATTGAACAGAAATTCAGTATTAACAAAAGAAATTGAACAGTCGAATGCATAAAAAGAATCATGACATGTTGATTGCCTATTATCATTATTAATTATAAACTTTTGAGAACTAAATTCAAGGTCCAGAAGAAGGCACATGTTTAACAAATTCAACTCATATAGTGGTTGTTAAAGCATAACGCCAGAAGACTGCCATGTGATGCCAACATGATTTATTGCCACATAAAGGAAAATAACAAAAGGAGGCTGTAGAGGGGTTGTAATTGCAGCGCCACTTCAGAAGAAGAGTGAAAGGAGGCAAATAAGGTTCATGGCGTTTGATCCAATGTCAAGATATTGACCGCTATCTGTCCCATTGTATTCGAACTGAGAGAAAGCTTGTGCATTAACTTTGTCATCAAGTTTAACAAAGAAAAGAGACAAATTAAAAAAGATCTCCCTAGACTGAAAATAAAATTAACAAAATAATCATTCTGTAAAGATTCTTAAGCAGTTCTTTGTGTGATTTTTTTAACAATTTTTTAATCAAAAACAGGTTTCTAGCAACAATTGCTATGCTTTTAATGGATGGAAAGAGATGCTTAATCAGTATTGCCATTATTAACTACATGATCTAATGCCATTATAATGTTCTTGAGAGACAGGTATTTGGACCTGAGGGAGGATCTTGATCCCTTGGAAACATTGCTTGGTATGGATTTTGCTCCCTCAAGCTATCATATTAGTAAGATAGCTAGAGTGCATATGATGATATTCAAAAGCAAAGAAGGATCATGTAAGATCCACAGAGTGATGCACAGTTCTCTTCATGGAAGCCTACTCAACCCGAGAGTTCCTAGAAAGAGCATGCATATAAGCATCAAGAGATGCTAATCTATAGTTCTTTTTGCCAAGTTTCCTCCTCTATTCCATCCTTTCCCGCTTAAGGCCACTTACCAGTGGCTTTTCCCTGCTTTACATTTTTCATTTACCTCATGATTCAATGATGGGTTATGTCCATCCTTTCTCAAACAAAAAAGGAACTTGGCAGTGGGCCTTGGCGCAATAGTAAAGTTGTTCCATTAGGACCTTTGTGTCATGGGTTTGAAACATGGAAATAATTTCTATGCACAAAGAGGTAAAGCCATGGTTTCAAATCTTAGTGGAATGTCGTGCAGGCGCCTAGATGGATTACTATCCCAAGTATTAAGATGGGACTACCCCACCACTATTCCAACATCCCAATTAGCACATCATGAGATAGCTCCCATCCAAGGCTTTGGGACAGGCGGGATGACAACACATCCTATTCCATGAAAAAATCGGAATAGTCATGTCCCATGGAATTTAAAACATTGCGTACAATTACATACATCTAACCATCCCTAGATCTCATGATGACAAAAGTCTTGTGCACTAGGACACCCATTTTATAAAAGGAAAGGACTTATAAAGTGTGGCCACAGAACCCCACTCATTGGGACACCTTAGAATTTTAAAACTTAATCATATTGACTTCAAAATCTTCCTAATTAAAGAATTCAGGTGTTAAATACTACATATTAAACCTATATTGGGATAATCCTTAAAGTAAATTCAGAGATTAAAAATACTAATTAAAAATTTTTGTGATCCCTATTTTGCCAGGATATCTTAAAATAGAAAACCTAGTTTATATAGCAATCCTACTTGGAGTATAACTTTTAAATTTGAACAAAGATAAAACAAAATATCTAAACTGCCCTCAAACTTCCATGGCAATTGTTGAACAAAAGATAAAAGAAAATATCTAAGTTGCCCTGGAACTTCCATGGCAACTAAAACTGCAATAGATAACAAAAGAAGTACTCTTTTATCTGAAGAGAGAAGTAAAGGCTCAAACCTTGGCTTAAAAGATGTTAATTTGTTTCCTATAAAATATTTCAAGCAGAACAATAAGGATAAAGGAAAAATAAATAGATTCTGATCTCCATGAAGCCAAATGTAAAAGACAGCTAACACTTTATAAAACTAGGTCACAATGACTTTAACTTCTTTCTAACACAACCAGTACCTCAATAGATTCAGGATACAAGAACATGATGCAATTATAATTAGATCCTAAACTTCAAAAAATATAAACAAAAATATAACCTGCCTTGAACTTCTATTTAGTTCAAAACTTCAAATTAACCCAAAGTACACATTATCTTTTGTCTGAAACTCATCAGTCTCAACCAAAACTATTCCCTAAAATTACCCTAGAAAGAAACCAAATGCCAAGTGATGTGGCTGATCCAGCGCCGTTAGAATAAAAGGCAACAGCAGCTAACAGAGGTCACCATGTCTTACCCCCGAGACCCCCCTCCGGTCTCGGGGCGCATCAGCATTATCTCACCCCCAAGACCCCCTCCGGTCTCGGGTGCACCAGCATTATCTCACCCCCGAGACCCTCTCTGGTCTCGGGGTGGGATCACCATATCTCGACCCCGGGACCCCCCTCCGGTCTCGGGGTGGGATCACCATATCTCACCCCCGAGACCCTCTCCGGACTCGGGGTGGGATCACCACGTCTCGACCCCGGGACCCCCCTCCGGTCTCGGGGTGTACCAGCATTATCTCACCCCCGAGACCCCCTCCGGTCTCGGGGTGAGATCACCATATCTCGACTCCGAAACCCCCCTCCGGTCTCGGGGCGCATCAGCATTATCTCATCCCGAGACCCCCTCCAGTCTCGGGGTGCACCAGCATTATCTCACCCCGAGACCCTCTCCGTCTCGGGGTGGGATCACCATATCTTGACCCCGGTACCCCTCCGGTCTCGAGGTACACCTGCATTATCTCACCCCCAAGACCCTCTCCGATCTCGGGGTGGGATCACCATATCTCGACCCCGGGACCCCCCTCCAGTCTCGGGGTACACCAGCATCATCTCACTCCCAAGACCCCCTCCGGTCTCGGGGTGGGATCACCATATCTCGACCCCGAGACCCTCCTCCTATCTCAGGATGCACTAGCACCATCTCACCCCCAGGACCCCCTCCGGTCTCGGGGTGGGATCACCATATCTCGACCCCGAGACCCCCCTCCTATCTCGGGGTGCACCAGCACCATCTCACCCCCAGGACCCCCTCCGGTCCCGGGGTGAGGTCACCATATCTCGGCCCCGAGACCCCTCGATCCCGGGATGTGCGGGCATCATCAGCGATTAGCACGCGGACCAGCTTTCGAACCAAATGACAGCTCCGGGCCACCTGGCGCGCCCACGTGATTCTCCGTGCGCCCGTGATTGCTTGCAGCCATGCCTCATAACAGCGTATGGTGCACTGCATGTTCCTGTGCATGATTGCGCCCCATTACGGAGGGCCATGCCTCATAACGGCGTATGGTGCACTGCACGTTCCTGTGCGTGACTGTGCTCCGTTACGGCGTACGATTCACTACCACTTGCCACTGTGCGCGGTCATGTCAAGCAACGGCATGCACCAAATACAACCGCGGCTGCAAGACACATGTAATGCCATGTTGGCAGGTAGCCCGGGACGCCTCCGGCACGCACAGTGATGGTACTACAGCAATCTTCCAGAACACTAAGACGAGATATTCGGATAGGTCTAAAAACACGCGCCCGCACTGTAAGGATCCGAACTTTGGTTTTCTAGCTTTCTTTCTCCTAGCAAAACCCTAACTGTCTCAGTTCCCTTCCGCTGAGCGGTTCTTATCTGATCCCAAGTAACTGACTTGAGCGTCGGAGGGTCCCCACCGAAGCATCCGGTCTCCGGGGACTTTTCTTGCAGGGGTCCGAAGAGGAGGACGCCCATCTTCCCCGACGTTTGAAGAAGGTGACTTGGCATCATCACCATGCTTAGATTTGCAACTGTTGCATCCACTACAAAACATTTATGTCGCAAATGATCATTTTGTTTGTTGAGGTATATTTTTACTTATTCCAACTTCAACACAAAAATGAGCACATGTAACCAAATTAAAGAAAAAAAATAAAAAAAATATCATTGCCATAAATATTAAAAGACACCATTAGGTGATCATGGTAAAAATAGTTTCTAAATTCAACTAAAGAGAGAATGAGAGAAAAAGACATAGTTTGAGGTGACAATAAGCCTAATCAGAGTAAAATACTAACAAGTAAAAGAACTATAACAATGATATGACCAGGCAAAAATATTATGCTCACCCGGGTATTGGATACAAGATTATCAACCACACCTTTCTGCTGATCAAGCTGAGCTCTTAAGGAGCTTGCATTATCCTGACATAAAAAGAATCATTAAAGTAATTAGAGCCTCAACAGAAAAGGGAAATGAATGTTAAATTTTAGAAAAATTAGTGAAGGATTAGTGTTCCTCATTTTAGCTGTGCAAATTACAGTAATTGTTGCCATAGGTGGTCACATAGGATGAATGCATACCAAAGCGCTTGCGCACTGGCACAGACACAAAAACTTGTAGTTTTGCATATATACTGTAGTAAACATGTGTGCATAAAACATTTTCTTGCAAGTTGTAACATTTTTTCCATAAGCAACACAGAACTGCCATGAGGGAATGCAGTTTATCATATAAGATCCCATCGAATTAGATTGTAGTAGAAGCAAAAAACATAACTTCAGTTAAAGTGTTCCTCTCTTTAGAATTTCCTAGTGAAAACATTTCATGAGTTGCAACAAAATGTTCATTTTAATCCCTTCATCCAAGCTCTAGTCTCCATCAAATTGTACAACTGAAGCCCAGCAGTCTATGCCATTTGCGCTGATAATAATGATGACTATTTCAATGCTTTGATGATGATTCATAAATGAGTTTAGTATATATTTATAGATTACAGTAAACTTTGAAAAGTGTTGTCAGTTGTCAATGCCATAAAGCATCTTAAATTTTTAGTTTATTAACACAGTACAGAACTTAGAATATAAATTATGCAGTTCAATGACAAGGTGCTACCAAAAAGTCAATCACCTGTGTGCTTTGCTTATTGCCTAGGCAATCAATTAGGTTTATCTCTAGGGTCATCTAAGTTTGTCAACCTCATTAACTTCTATACTACACTACCTCCATTCTACTAAAAGAGCAGAAGCTCGTAGACATAATTGACAAGCAAGACAAACTACATACACATTGTTTTGGAGATCATAACTCCATAAATCATTATTACTGAGCCACTTAGATATAAAATAATTCCCAAAAAGGATTTTAGTTCTTCAAGTTTACTGCATGCATATGTTAAATACAAACATGTACACATTACAAATCTATAGAAAGTATGACTCTAAACAAAGGAAAATGAAAAAAAAGGATTCATATAGCCAACTCCAACTAGTTTGGGATTAAAGCTTACACATTACAAATTTATGCACACAGAAATACACAACTATATATCCTTGATCTGGTGGGGACCAATAGCCATTCATGCTTCCTGTCACATGCATCACATGTGCCCTGGCTTTATGAATGAGCATTCTCTGCAGGCTTTAAAAACTAGAGATGGCATTTCAAATTCTAGGCAATGGAGAAATCCTGAAGAAGGGAAGAAATTATAAAGTATTTAATAAACAAAATATTTCATAAGTAAGAATGACAAAAGTTAACTAAAGAATATATTTTATTCTATAGTTCATATTCTATTTACCTATCACTATCTTTCCACCTGTTAATCATCCACCTCCATATATGTGGAGCTTTTTCACTTTGTGGAGCATGATGATATCAATCTTCCATTTAATAAATTTATAAAAAAAAAGGCTTTCGGAGGTCCGACATCCAATCAGCTTATTGTCATTTGGTTGTCTCTTCAAACACTTGCCTTGATGCTTTATGTCAAATCTAGGGTTTAAAGAAAGAATTACTCCATCTTTGTTCCTATTCAAACATTTGGATACCCTTTTTTCTTCTTTAGTCTGGTTACCCTTTTTTCAAGAAATTTTCTTTTCCTCCTTCAAGTTGAATATTGTATTAACATGGTTGCCTTTGTATAACCTGGTGTTAGATATTAAGTGGTTCTATGCTGTCCATCCAATTTTTCCCACCTTATTTTCCCAATTAAATTACACCTGGTGAGCTCCAATATTTCTTGTTTTAACTTGGACTTATAGGTGAGGCAGTTTTATGTTCCATTCGATACATACACAAACTTAATGTCTTTAATATAGCAGGTTGGCAGCTCCCACCTTTACTCAAAAATGATATCTACTCCTGCTTTTACTTTGCAGTTTTAGACACGGTGACAATTTACACAAGCTTGGATAGCAAAGTTTGGCCCAAGGACAAACAATCATAAAGAAGGATTGTAGGAAATGACAATGAAAACTCAAGAACCTTTAATTCATAGCAATTCAAGAAAATTGATTTGAACAATATCAGGTAAAAATGCACGCACATGCAATAGTGAATATCAACAGAAACAAAATTGAGAATAAATAAAGTGAACAAAATACAAAACATTCCTCAAATTCAGATGAAAGGTATATGGTTAACATTTGACAGTAATCAACAAGGATAAATGGCTGAGAAAATAAAATTAATCTAATCAACCATAAACATCATGTCAGAACTCATATTACAAATCAAAATATTTGAAATGAATTTTTTTTGGAAAAAAATCAGATTCAAGAACAATATAAGCACACGATCACTTCTGCATCCAATCTGCATGGTATTGTACTCATTTTAAGTGTGGAAGCCACAGAATATTCAATTTAGATATTCAGTACTTACTATTAATAGGGAAACTATATATTTGAACTTGGAACCAAACTAGTTTATGTTTCTTGAAAAGGTATTTTACTAATCAAACATCAATCCTTCAGTTAAGCCTCTTGACAGATATTGTTGCTTTTGAAGCATATGTCAGCATAGCTTAATCATGAAACTGGTGAAGACACATCATCACAAAATTAATTATTTTCCACAGAATTGGTATAGATGTATATAAACAAGATGTAAAATAGGAATGACAGATATTGATACTAATGTGTTATGATGAAAGCCAGATACACAAATAGAAGCGTAGGCCTGTTTGCTTTAGCTGTTGGCCAACAGCTGTTTCGCATAGTTGCTGGAAAATAACCACTTAAAGGCACCCAAGCAGCTAATCCAAACAGGGCTGTAGTCAACACAATCAACTCACACTCCATACAAAAGAAAATAAGAAATTAGAAGCAGAAAAGGATAAACTTTCATCACATTTTCACAATTCATATGGTCTTATGACTCTTATCAAACCAAGTTCAATCAGTAAACTTTCCTCTAAAAATCTGCTTGCTCTCTTCCTCCCAAGTCAGCCACCAGATGGCATGAGGCAACAATTCCAAAAAGAATTCCTTGCTGTTGTGAACATTGATCAAAGCATCGTGTGATGTACCAATGCTAGTAACTAGAAGATAGGATATGTTGCTGGTCATGTGCCCAATCACATGGTTGCACTCATTTTTACAAGTAGAGTATCAACCTGGTCAATGCCAACTGGCATGGACCAATACTAGGGCAGCTGAACGAGTGATCTGTTTGTGAACAGTTCATATTCAGCTAAAAATTTGATCAAGTATGAGCTTGCTCATTAATAAACAAGTTATGATTAAGCTTAAAATCTCAGCTTGAAATATAAACCAGCCAAGCTTGAGCTATTCTTGGCTCTCTCACAGTTAAGACCAAGAAAGAGATAAATACTCCTCAAATTTATATAATTTATATTACATGCTTATTTAGCTATTAGTTATCAATCAAGATAATGTCAAGTCACTACTATCAAAGAAAAGAGTGTCCAACAATTGGATATTAATTTAATGACTGTAATATCTCACCCATAGAACTAAAGAACCAGGGACAAATGCATTAGAATTTGAAGGTTTGAAGTTAAGCATGACAAAGATAGAATATATGGAATGCAATTTTAGTATAATTAAAAATAAAGATGAATGTAGAGTAAAAATTAAAGATTATGAAGTTTCTAAAAATGATTATTTTTGATATTTAGGATCGATTATTCATAAGGAAAGAGAGATTAAGGGTAATGTTCATAGGATTAAAGCAAGTAGATGAAATGGAGAAGTATAATTGAAATATTATGTGATCATAAAGAATCTGTCAAATTGAAGAAAAAATTTATAAAACAGCCATAAAACCAGTTATACTTTATGATGCGAAATGTTGGACAGCCAGAAAAGTACACACAAAGTGAATATTGCTAAAATAAGAATAATAGATGTGTGATAATATAAGAAAAGATAAAATAAGAAACGAAATCATTCGTAAAAAGATGAAGGTAGCACCAATCGAGGACCAATTAAGGGAATAACCACTTAGATGGTTTGGACATATGCAACATAGACTTATATATGCACCTATATGAAGGAATGATTTCATACATGTAGAAGAAAAAAAGAGGTAGAAGTAAATTGGAAATTATATAGAAGAAAGTGATAAAGAAAGATTTAAAGTCTTTGCATCTTACAAACAAATATGATTCAAAACTGAGTTGAATGGAGAAAAAGAATTCATGTAGCCAACTTCAACTACTTCGGAATTTAGGATCTGTTGTTGTTGTTATATCAAAAACTAGAGACTAAGATTTCTAGAAAGAGAAAGGTTTGCTGTAAACTCCTCCATCTTAAAGCCTTAGAATCATTAGATGCTCACAGCCCCCCTGTCTTCTCTTGCTCTCACACACCCTGCTGCCTCCTAACTTTGTCAAGCCCAAGCTCCCAACCTGACCTATTGCCACCATCCCCCTAGCCTCTCTCACACTTTGTCAGTCCCAAGCTTATAATCTTGATCTCTTTCCATTACCATGATCATGAATGAAATATGGACCACTCTTCGCATCCTTACTGGTTTCAAGCCATAAGGCTCCATCAATAGTTGGGCATCAACTGCTGAGAACAGAGAGGACTTTGCCCTCCCTCCTCAAGACCATACACTGAGCTCCATCATCACTTCCCTCTGACCATCCCTCCTGTTCTCTCCATTCATCAACTTAATCCAGATAAATAAGCCAAGCTTGAGCAAGCCAGATCTTTTATGAGCTAGGCTTGAACTTGGTTTCTCAGGCTCATGAGCACGCAAATTGAAAACCAGTCAGGATTCATAAATATCAAGCCAAGCTTGAGCTAACCTCGGATTTCTCAGGTTCAGCTAGTTTACACCCCTGACATGTATTGATCAGCATGAATGGCACAGCAGTGCATTTCCCTGTGACATGTCCTTATTTGGTCGGCAAACTATGCACCTTGCAATATGGCTTGGATGCGTCAACATCTAAATTCATGGCTGTGAAACTTACTCAGCCCACTTTCAAACTAGTTTGAAGGATGCCTGGGTATGATTAGAGAGAGTTCCCAAATATATTATCCAAATCGACCTAAAGCAGTTAAAGAATTGGTGAGAAAGGTGCACCCATCCTCTCTACTATGAATCTTACAAATTTTAGCAACTTTACATTGTTCAATGGCTTATCACAACTATGAAGCTTCTCCAAGGTCATATACTAAGAGACGCATGGACCTTCAACAAATCTAGGAACTGCCAAAATCCCTCTGCTTGTAAAGAAAAAAATAAAAAACACCGAGGCAACATTTTATTTGGGCATAACATAGACATAGAGGTTGGAACAAGCATCATGCTTGCCAAATAACCATTTGGAAACTGACATAACCTACAAATAGTCATGCCACTCAAACTTGCTTATGACGGGCATAACTATTCATAGGGGAGCTGTCATAAGCTATTCCTTAGCATAAAGGTATCTTCCATGATTTTTTATTTATTTATTTATTTATTTATTTTATGAACGAAATATCCCTAATTGAAAAGTCATTCCAAAATTGGTAGCCAAACAAAAATTGGAATAGATTGTGGCATAACAATTCCTATAGGCATGACTTTTTTACTATTTCCATTTTTCTTATTCCAAACCAAACACAACCAGAATAATTTCTACAATCTTGTTGATGTTGGTGAATGCATTAGTCATTGTCTATAGCCATTTGGTGAGTAGTCAAACATCTGTAGAAAAAATAAGGGGAAAAGAACTAGAAGAGGCAAACTACCCAAGAATGGATATTCAAATCTTTCCATCAAAGCATCTCAAAAATGGAAAAGTTGTCTCAGTTATCATAAAAGTCCTTTCATGAGACAATGTGTTTGAGGAGCAAAAGGATGTATATCTATCACAATCTTAACTCAAGTTATACAATTGATTTCAAGACAATAAAATTAAGAGTCTAAATATATATCTTTTGAAAAAAGATTAGAGGAACTTCTATAATTGAGATCGCAATAGTGAATGTTATAGAATTCATAGTTTACATCATTTTTCTCTAAGATAAAACTTAGGTGTAAGTCTAGAAAACAATTCTAAAACTTTGTTAGTCTCATGGACCTTAAAAAGAAGAAGAAGAAGAAGAAGAAGAAGAGGAAGAAGTTGTTTGGGAGATGCTCCTATTGATCTTTCTTTAGCACCTAGTCCAGTTGGGTGACTTAAATGCCAATAATTTTTAAGTAGGAAATAAAATGGAAGTTACAACCAAGAAATGGAAGCGAGAAATGAATGGACTGAAAGAAAAGAGCTCATCCACATGCTGTTTAGCTTACAATTAACAAGTCTCCTGTGATGGCTCAAACACTTGCAAGATAAGTTATGACAAGGGTCAAATTTCAAGAAGGGGCCTTCAACTTTAAAACCTTCTGCTTGCATTTCCTTTTAATGTAGACTTAGATAAAATGTTACCACACAGAAGCGAAATGCTGAAGATGCATTATCTCACCATTCTTCTCATTACTTCCAAAAAGGGAATGGAGAGAACAGATGTGAAGAAATAATAGCAAGAAACAACCATTCACATATGTGAAGTAATAATAGCAAGAAACAACCATTCTCAGTTCCAAAAGCACAAAGCTTCATATTGGAAATCAAATTTATCAACACTTTTGGAATTCTCCAAAAGAGGTATTTAAACAATTAACGGCTATCTTTCCTGCTTCATGTATAAGGAGGATTTGCAAGTTGCCCATCCAAGAGAATAAATTATGATGTCCTTCCAGAAAATCCATGGCATATATTGTATAATTCACAGTAGATCTCTAGGATTTAAGAAGAGAAAATCTTTAATGACATGGAGAAGTAAATCTGAATCATGTCAAAAAATATTTTTTCCAGGCCAGTTTAAGCTGAAGGAGACACAAGAATTGTAGAAAGAGTGCAGGCAATAAAACAAATGACTAACCACTTTGCACAAGCATGTATCTAAAAATACCTTGAGACTCTTTATCATCTTCCCAGCACCTATTGAGACATCTTTATACACCAATTGCTTACACTACTGAATGCTAATGCTTTAGCTTCTAATTTCTCCTTATTCTTTAATTATCAAGGCAGAACATTTAGAAAGCCTAAAGTGAAATTTAAAATTCTTATTTTAAATTCTGGTATACTATTACATTTTAACCATGCAATTAAAATTACAGCGAAGGCTCTCCTTGGATATGCAAATAAAATAATAAAATTCAAATTCTGGTTTATTAACTATTAAAAAATACCTACAGCATAAGATTTACGCCTCTTAAGGGCCTCACGAGCAAGATCCTCATCTCCTTTTGCCAAGCAAGTTGCGCCCTACGATACCTGTTAATAAAAGTTAAGATACCAGTTAAAGTTCTTATTCACAGTTATCAGCTTTGTAGTAAAGTGGTATTTCGAAGATAACATTACCAATCATCAGAAGCTTGCTGAACAGCTTTATATTTGTTCTCCAAACGCTTCTGGGATGCTAACACCTTGAACATAGAAGAATGATGTGAAAAGATGACACACAAAGAAATGATTGAAAAATGGCAGACTGGCGTAACATTAAAAAGTGTAGATTAGAGTCAACTCAACTAACTCAACTCATCTAAGCCTTTTCCCAACTATATGGGGTCGGCTACATAAATTTGCTTCCTCCACTCTACTCTCTATGCAGGACCAAGTCGACATTCAAATTATAAATAGTTATATTTTTTTAATTATTTATGTCCATGTTAGTTTATGTTTACCAAACTAAATTACAAAAGTGTAGATTAGAGTCAGATTAGTGAAAATAAATTATTTTCTTTCTTGCACTATATGCAAGATATATACTTGCCAACACAAAGGAGTTACTGAAAGTCAAACCTGAGCAGTGGCTTGGCGCATCTTTGTCAAGTCATTGTTCATGTCAATTACAGCTTGTTCCAATATTTTTTCTGGATCTTCAAAAGAACTTATGATGGCATTTATGTAGGACTACACATGCAATAAGTATACCAAATGATATTCATTAGTTGAAAGAATAAGAACGTATTAGCAATTGAAATTATAAAATGATGCCATGAATACTCTTTTCTAAAATCTCACCTTGATTACCCTACCTAGCCGGTCAAATAGGTTCATCTGGGCACCAAGGCCACCTCCACCAAGCCCACCACATCTCGGTCTGTTATATTTGGATGTTTGAAGCTCCACAGCTTTTAGAGCACCCACTGCAGAGCATAAATCCAAGAAGTTCCATATACAACCTTGACAAAGAAAGAAAATGTCGCAACAAAACAAATTGTACGAACATCTATCTTTGCCAACTTGTTGAACTCAAAGACCAGTGAATGCTGAAAAACAGCAAGAATCCACAGTGGCAAACCGTCATGTATAAAATAAAAAGTCCAGATAATTCGTGCCATCCTTGAAGCCAATACAGCATGATCTACCCTAAATTCCAAACGATCCGATAGAAAAAGGTTTCTTCTTCAAACTCTCATCTTTATGATAGTTTTTCCTCCTTTAAGAACCCTTATCATCAGCTACGTATCTTTGGACCAATATATGATACAAAATAAAATCTCCCATCAACCCATCCAAAAATTCACCATTAATTGATGAAAAATGATTAAAAAAAACGATCAGCATGAGATGCCACTGATTGTTACCGGTCGTTGTTCAGTGTTCGGGCAAAAAGGATTACACCAGGTTCGAAAATCATGTGATCCAAATACGGCACTCAGATCAAAATCAGTTTCCGGTTTCATCGAAAAAGCGGGACAAAATCGGAATCCATACCTCCGCCGTTAAAGAAGGAGGTCCGGAGGGTCGGGCAAGCGACGATAGCCCTCTTGGGAGGTGCTGGCAGGAAGGCCGAGGGCGGGGAGGCCAGCCTCAGCCCGCCAATGGGGGCCTTCATCGCCATTGCCACAGGAAAGATTGCTTTTTTCCCTCTCGTAGATTCCAGGGGAATCAGAAAGGAGGAGCTGCGGGTTCGCGCACTCTCGGCGAACCACCGAAGGAAAGCATAAACGACTGGACTCCGGTGCGAGTCCAAAACATGTTCACCATATCCTAGCTTTTGGCACGTGTGGTGCACGTGAGAGTATGAACAACTGCGATTTTATTTGGGGAGAGAGAGAGAGAGAGAGCTTGGTTGCACAACAGAGCTCAATTTTATATTATTGGTATAAAGGACAACATAATATTTATAATTCTTTGTTAATTTTATATAAAGCTTGAAACTTAGAAATCCATTGGTAATTAAGGTTCAATTAAGATTCTTTTACATATTTTAGTATATTTAATTTAAAATAAGTTGCAATCCTCATTTGCTCTGAAGTTTTGTACTTCAAAATTTGTAAGTAATTTTGCTTTAGAGAGGCATTTATAAATAATTTTTCTTAATGTATCGTAGTAAGCAAAATCAAAACTTATTAGCTTCAATCTCTCTTTTCATTTTAGGTGGTGCCACCTTGAGACCTCTCCCTCTCTACCAGTTTGCCTCAATCCCTTCACCTTTCACAGAACTAGGATTCTCCTAGGAATGCCTTCAACAACATAATAATTTCTTTCTCTCCTTTTTCTCTTTTTTTTTTTTTGCCCATGATTTTTATGTTTTAATTGATCGAAGGGTTCTTGGTGTAGTTCTTTAATGATTGTCCTTCTTCTCTGCTTTGCATTGAGCTATTCAATTTGCATAGCTTTTTTTAACTAAAATTATTGATTTGTTTGAAAAGATAAACCAAGGATGGATCTAAGATCGGTAAAACTGTCAACACTTGCCTATAATTGTAAGATTGATAAACAAAGAAAAACTTTCTTATGGAAAGAAAAAAAAAATAATGGGTTTTACTTGGCAAATGATTTGTAGGGACAAAAAGAACTTAGTATTAGAATTTTTAAAAGCATGAATACTGCTCTCTTAATTAAATGGGTTTGAAAGTACTTACATAGGCATAAAAAAAAATAAGCATTTGATTAAAAGAATCTTCGAACCCTATCATTCAAGATGTTATTTTGTAATGCGAGTAGGAGTAGATTGCAAAGATTACCATTCAAGATATTATTTTGTAATGCAAGTAGAAGTAGATTGCGAAGAGCTTTTCTTGTATAGGAGTGAGTTGGATGCCTTTTATAACTATAAATCCTTTAGGTTCATTAACAAGCTGAGTCCTAGATTTTGAAAGAATAACTGAATTGTTTCTATTTCCCTAGCCTACCTTTTGGACGATTTTTATGGTCAAGCTACTAAGAAGCATTACTCTATTTCCTTGATATGGAGTGGTAAATTACAGTAGTGAAAAATTTATCTATGCATTCTACCTAAACTTTAGAGCTTTTGCAGCTCTAATAACTAAGAGTCTTCTGCCATCTATTATCATTGATAGATATTTCAATATGGAATCCTCACATAGATAGTAGATATATAGCTGGCTCCTACATATTCATCAATAGAAATAAGTACCTTTTTTATGATTTTGTTTGAAAAGTTTTTGCCTCTAAAAAAGTCAAGATGTTCCTTTGATTAGACCTCCTTACGAAGTTGCATACATAAGATATTTTAGTAAACAAAGGATGATCAATGAGTTCTAGATGTGTATTATATGGTGCAATTAGGAATTACTAGATTATTTATTTGCCATATATCCCTTCTCACATATGAATTTGGAATTGCTAGCTAATTGTCTTGGATTTAGTAAATTACCTACTACATCTTCAAACTTTGGTTAGAATAGAGTAGAAAGAAAGTGCTGGTCAGAAAAGAAAAGAAAAAGATAGGATCAATTGATTATATCTTTTATATGGTATACATGAAATGAAAGAAATTTAAAATTTTTTCTCAAAACAAAGCCTTCACCATATTCATTCATTCTTAAAATTAGTGTTAGCTTTTCTTTATGCGATAATCATTGCTCAAAAGTAGTTACAATCCCATAGAAAAAGCTTTGTAACCCACTTTCTTCCTCTATTTCCTCATAAAAATGCCATAGAAAGCTTAGTTTCCTTATAAATACTTTTGGTCTTCCTTTCGTTGAGCGAAAAGTGAGATGCTCAAAATATAGAAATACATTATCTGCTGCTTAATCGAACATTATTTTAATATTATTTTTTCCAAATAGACAAGAGAGATGTTCAAAATAACCTATAGAATTTATCTAAAGAAACAATTATATGATATTTTATAGCATTGTGGATCCAAGATTCCACCTGTCAAAGATTCTATCAGAAAAACCATTAGCTTAGCAGGAAAAACTTTAATTTGAACACAAAAAGTAACAATTCCACTGGAAGGTTAGCTTTTATAAATTTGAACAAAGCACCTTTTGTGCATATTAAGAAGAAATATATTCATAGATGATCGTGCACGTAAAATCTGATTACATGATACATAGCTCGTGCAATGGACGTTATGTAAGGAGTAATTTGATGGGTCATTGATACATCTGCCATCATTAATAATTCTCATTTGCTCTCACACTGGATATTCGTTGTTGATGCTAAATCACCGTCCTCGAATATCCACGAGCATCCGATCGCCTCCTCCAGCGAGCCCGGGATCCTCCGGCGAGCTCCTTGCGCTTGTGGGCCTGCAAACAAGTTCCGAGGCCAGAGATTCCGGCGGGAACCCTCCGACGCTCAAATCAGTGCTCTGAGCAGCAGCCGTAAGCTTGAGGAAGCTCGAAAGAGGGAAGAAGAGAGAGGCTTGGAGTCGTGCTCTCTGTGAGCAAGAATGAGCGTTTAAGAGTATAGTGAGTTCTCAGTTACCTGGTCGGGGTCCCTCTTACCTTTTTTATTGGCGCTTAGAAGGGAATGATCACTTGTCAGAGCATTAATTGATGGCAGCAATAGTGGATCTTACCTCCATGTGACGTGTCAGGCTGCAGGCCGTGTCCCGTCAGAGTAGGTGGCTGCAGCTGGTTGGCAGGTGCTATTTTGGTTTGGACAATTATTGCAGGCTGCTGCAGGGCATGGCCGACCATTACGGCGCTTGCCAGATGTGTCCCCTACGTCGCCTTTTTTGCAGTCCTATGTGGACAGCGATGGGTGATAAAGTTAGGCATGTGGGTCCCAAGGTGCAGCCATTGGGGCAGAAGTTGCAGTTTGGAGTTGAAGCCAGCTGTCCCTTGTAGAGCATTGATTATAGAGTGCTTGCGTGGCACTGTTTATGCCCTTGGATGAGCTTCAGAGAAGGCCGAGGGTGAACACTTGCATGGCACTGTTCATAACGAGGCCGAGCACTATTCATGGTGGCCGAGGCCAAGGCTGAGATGGCCGAGGCTGAAATGGCCGAGGCTGTGATGCTGAGGCTGAGGGGATGTCTTCCTGAGGCCGAGGGGCTGTCATGTTGAGGCCGAGGGGCATCTTCCCGAGGCCGAGGGGCTGTCATGCCGAGGCCGAGGGGGCGTCTCGCTCCAGGCGGAGGAGAGAGAAAAGGCGGCGGACGAGTGGAAGGCCGAGTTGCCAAGTCTGGATGCTGTCATTGTGGCTCATGGGGCCCATTGGCCCCATCAGATGCCCCTCACACTCCTTGAGCTTGTGTGCCCTGCGTCATCTAAGCGAAAGGAGTGTAGAGCTTTTTACCTTCGCATCTGCTCTTTCATGTTAACTTCAACTGTGATTCCTTTCAGATGGGGAAACCCCTTTCCTTTTGCGGTGCCTTGTGTAGACATCTTCACACTTCCCTTGACTAGCAGCCAGTAGTCCTCTTCCGATGTGGAGCCCGGAAGCGGATGTCCGTCAACTGTAAGTTAGAAAGTCGGTTTTCTTGAATGTGAGTTGACTTTGGGTCTTCTTCTTTTGTCATGAAATTTGGAGGTAGAAAGCCTCTCCCAGCTATGAGTTGTCTTGGGGCTTCTTGATGGTTGAAAGTAACCAGCAATATGTTGCAAGTGTATAATTTAAACAAAGGTATTACCCGATTGGCCGTTGGCCGCTGATGCAGAGTTGAAGCCGCTGAGATTGAAATGAAACCGTTGAGGCTATGACGAAGCCGCTGAGGCAAAGTTGAGGCCGTCGAGGGCCTTTTGAACCCCGGAGGGTGACCTGAGAGTTGCTAGGATGGGACCATGCTCGGGAGCCTTTAACCCCGGAGGGTGACCTGAGAGTTGAGAGTCATCATGTGCCTTTTAACCCCGAGGGTGACCTAAGAGTTGAGAGTCATCAGTGCCTTTTTAACCCCGGAGGATGACTGAGAGTTGAGAGTCGTCAGGTGCCTTTTTCTATCTTTGCTGCCGACGTTGGAGTTAGTCTTTGGCCTTTGGTGCCGAGCTGCCTCGGGCTTGAGTGCCGATGGTACATCGGGCTTTGAGTGCCGAGCTGAGTCGACTTGAGTGCCAGCTGGCCTCAGCTTTGGTGCCGACGCAAAGTCGGGCTTAGGTGCCGAGCTGGCCTTGGGCTTAGGTGCCGATGCGAAGTCGGGCTTAGGTGCCGAGCTGGCCTCGGGCTTTGGTGCCGACGCGAAGTTGGGCTTAGGTGCCGAGCTGGCCTCAGCTTTTGAGATGCTAACACGAGTTGGTCTTGAATATTGATGCAGAGTCGGTCTTCCCTGCATGACATTTTTAAGTATCAGTGAAAGAAATGCTATCTTAAGTGCAGCGTACTTAGCTCTTGTGGCACCCCTGCTTTCCTTCTGCAGACTTGAGCACTTCCGCCCACTGGTGGTCTGCCCCCTAGGGAAAGTTGCTTGGAGGGGAGGCACCGCTGCTCTTACTTAGGCCTTCCTCTGCGTCGCCGTCCATAGGAAAGAAGGCTGCTTGGGCGGCGAGTGGTGGCTCTCTGAGTTTTAAGTCGCTAATGAGCTTGATGACGGTGGACCTCTTGCTGGGAGATTCCCAGCAGGATGAAGGATGGCTAGCCTGGGCAGTGACCAAAGAGCGAGTGAAGCTTTTGCTCGCTATTGCATGGTCATGAGATGTTGCCTCCGAAGCTTTTGCTCAGCTCGTTGAAGGTGCCCCCCATAACTGGTGAAAGCTTCTTGGATTCTCGTCATCACCATCTTCACGATCCACCATTTTGATAAAAAGGGGATGAGGATCTGCAAACTGGTATCGCTGACCCCCCTACCTGGCGTGCCAATCTGTTGGTGCCAAATCACCATCCTCGAACATCCGCGAGCGTTCGATTGCCTCCTCCAGCAAGCCTAAGATCCTCCAGCAAGCTCCTTGCGCCTGTGGGCCTGCAAACAAGTCCCGGGGGCCGAAGATTCCAGCGGAGACCCTCCGACGCTCAAGTCAGTGCTCTGAGCAACAGTCGTGAGCTTGAGGAAGCTTGAAAGAGGGAAGAAGAGAGAGGCTTAGAGCCGTGCTCTTGTGAACAAGAATGAGCGTTTAAGAGTGTAGTGGTTCTCATTTACCTGGTCGGGTTCCTCTTACCTTTTTATTGGCGCTTAGAGCCTGTCAGTCTTGGGGAATGATCACTTGTCAGAGCATTAATTGATGGCAGCAACAGTGGAGCTTACCTCCATGTGACGTGTCAGGCTGCAGGCCGTGTCCCGTTAGAGTAGGTGGCTGCAGCTGGTTGGC
This sequence comes from Calamus simplicifolius, assembly GCA_900491605.1. Lineage (NCBI taxonomy): Eukaryota > Viridiplantae > Streptophyta > Magnoliopsida > Arecales > Arecaceae > Calamus > Calamus simplicifolius. Next base: position 230,083 of record UESW01005113.1, read on the forward strand.
AGGTGCTATTTTGGTTTGGACAGTTGTCGCAGGCTGCTGCAGGGCATGGTCGACCGTTACGGCGCTTGCCAGACATGTCCCCTATGTCACCTTTTTTGCAGTCCTGCGTGGACAGTGATGAGTGATAAAGTTAGGCATGTGGGCCTCAAGGTGCAGCCGTTGGGGCAGAAGATGCAGTTTGGAGTTGAAGCCAGTTGTCCCTTGTAGAGCATTGATTATAGAGTGCTTGCGTGGCACTGTTCATGCCCTTGGATGAGCTTCAGAAAAGGCCGAGGGTGAACACTTGTATGGTACTGTTCACTTGCTTGGCACTATTCATAACGAGGCCGAGCACTGTTCATGGTGGCCGAGCACTGTTCATGGTGGCCGAGGCCGAGGCTGAGATGACCGAGGCTATTCATGGCCGAGGCCGAGGCTGAGATGGCCGAGGCTATTCATGACCGAGGCCGAGGCTGAAATGGCCAAGGCTGAGATGGCCGAGGCTGTGATGCTAAGGCCGAGAGGGTGTCTTCCTGAGGCCGAGGGCTGTCATGCCGAGGCCGAGGGGGCGTCTTCCCAAGGCCGAGAGGCTGTCATGCTGAGGCTGAGGGGGCATCTTCCTGAGGTCGAGGGGCTATCATGTCGAGGCCGTGGGGACATCTTTCCGAGGCGGAGAGGCTGTCATGCCGAGGTCGAAGGGGCATCTAGCTCCAGGCAAAGGAGAGAGAAAGATAACAGATGGGGAAAAGATTAAGTTGCCAAGTCTAAATACTGTCATTATGACCCATGAAACCCATTGACCCCATCCATCGTTAATCATGATCTATATAAAATAAGCCTCAACCACCTTGTTGACTGATTGGATCCAAGATCTCTCTCTCTCTCTCTCACTCACTCTCTCTCTCTCATAATGACCATGACCTTTCTTTGCACCTCCTTTAAGTTCCACTCATCACTAATGTGATATCTCCAAGTCATTGATAGTTGTGGCCACGGGTGTGACGGATGATGTATCGCATGAGTTGACTTTGAAGGCCTTTCTTTTTCTTGAAACTATCGTTTTAATTTCTAGTTGAGATATTATTTATCTGTATCACTATTATTATAGTACAAACTCTTCGGTTTGGAGAACAAACACCAAGTCCACAAGCACACCCCTTCATGAATAACGTCTCCAACTCCAGCTTTTGCCCTCCAAGTGAAAGGAAAAGCCTCAATTTTTATTATCGATTGTAGGGATGATAATTTTTTTTTCGTTTGATTATTTACCTGATCGGTACTATTTTTAATGGATCAAAAAATCTTCGATCTAAATGACTTAATGGATAATAAAATTTTTCGTTAATGACTAAACGGATAAACGTCCGAGGATGGTATTCTTCGCCCTATCCCCGTTTACCCATCCCATCATCGTTAACTTTAATATAATATATTAAATTATATATATATATAATATATTAAAAATTAAAAATTAAAAATAAATAAATATATAATCCTAATTCTTGCTCTTTCTTATTTCACGTAGCCGTCTCTTGCTTTTCCTTTTTTTACGCAACTAATCTGAAGTTCTAAACTAGTATACTCATCTCTTTAGAAAGATATCTCTTTATTTATTTCTTTAAAATTTGAATGTATTTTTTTTACGGTTGTTATGTTAGAAATTTTATTTTCTGATTTTTTCTTATTAGTTATTTTCTTTCTCACGTTTCGTTTTCTTCTTCCTTATCCCAGAGTCGAAGAATCTCTTATATATATCAATATCATCATCTCGATTAGTCTCCATCTTATCTAAATGGATAAATGGGTACCCAATGGATATCCATTTACCTGTCCAGGTATCCCCATCCCCGTCCCGTTAATTATAATGGCTTAACAGGATGAAAAACGGAAAAAAAAATTTTAACAAGGACGAGACCGGTATAGACCGCCCCAGATCATCCCGGACCGTTGCCATCCCTATTCTCCTATCAAAATCCATTTATTATAATTATCATATAAATTCTCCTCATCTATATTTCTGCAATATTCGAAAACTCATTACCTAAGTAATTCCACTCTTTTCTTTTTTTGTTTTAACAAAATGATGTGTTCTAGAACAAAGAATGGAAGAACAGAAGAAGAATAGGAACATGAATCTCTATTATGCATTGCAACATTCTACATCTGTTTACTTCACTTTGTATGCTTTCTGTTCTATCTTTTGTTTCAATTCAATTTAATTTGTGTTTTTAGTTTCATTTATTCTATTTTTCTGTATTTTCTGTCTATTGTTGTTTGCACTTTATAGTTGTTTATTGATCTTTCATGCATTTATTTTTCTATTACCATTTTAATATATTTAATTTTTGATTTATTTTTTATTATATAAATGATAATTTGATAATGCTTAAATCATAAGATAGTAATATGTATTTTATGAACATAATAGTTAGTTTATATATTTATAGTTAGTTGATATATTTACCAATGGTTTCAAAATTTAAGAAAGATGAATATCTAACCCTACAAAATTATGGTGGAAATTAAGTTATATATGGAAAAGGATATCTAGTTTTGGATGGGCTAGATAGATCGAGCTGTTTTTCAATCCGGTGCATTTTGGCACCGGTTTTACAATCAAGGGGTGGGATCCAAAGATATTGCAGGGGAGGTGTTAAAGGAGAAAACATCATTTTAAATCGTTTTCCCGGTGCCATTTCAGCCCCCCCGAGCTCGGCCCAGTCAGCTGGAGTGCTGACATGGAATGAGCTGAAATCGCCACATGGTGTGGCAAGTTCAGTAACTTGAAATCGCCACACCATGTGGCGATTTCAAGGCATCGAAATCGCCACTTGGAGTGGCGATTTCTGTGAGAAATCACCACTCCAAGTGGTGATTTTCTCAGGCTTTTTAACTTACCCTCAGCCCGATCGGTGCCTGTGCGCGAGAAGCTTCTTCCTCTCCCGATCGAACGCTTCTATCAAAGCCATCCAATCGATTTTCTCAGGCTTTTTAACTTACCCTCAGCCCGATCGGTGCCTGTGCGCGAGAAGCTTCTTCCTCTCCCGATCGAACGCTTCTGTCAAAGCCATTCCAATCGAGTTCCGATCGAGCGTTCCCAACGTTGTTTCTCCCCAGTGTTCCAATCGATCGTTGTTTCTCAAAGCCATTCCAATCGAGTTCCGATCCCCCTTCTTCCTCCTCTTCTCTCTCGCTGCCCTCGCCTCTCCGGTCGATTACTAGTAAGTTTTTTTTTTTTGTACGATCTGTGTGGCACGCATGATCCAAATGGCCCTGATCTATTTTGCCATGATCCATGCAAATGGCCCATGACTGTCACAACAGCTGGTCGTGGATAAAGCACTATGACAGACATGGGCCCTAATGAGATGTTTTATCTGCAACAATATAGGCTGAATCAAAATTAGATGCAATTAGATATTTAGATGCTGATCAATTAAATCTACATGTCCCCTAATGAAGTAAATGCAACTAGTTATTTAGATGCTGATTTTATTGATCATTTCTTTATTTTGCAAGAAATTAGTTTGTATTTATAAGTGTACACAAGAGGCTAGATATATTGCTTAGTATCTAATTATGCTATTTAGATTCAACGATTTATAGATGTTAAGTTGTTTGCCTTCTGCTAACTAAATTACATTTATAGGCATACACAAGGGTAATAATGTTGAAGTGTTTTATAAACACATTGATGCAATGAGATATACCGTCAGCTAATAATTCTTTTAACTTGTTATGTCAGACATGGCTCATAATGTCTTGGATTCAGGGCCTCATGATCCTACTGTTCTCACTTTGCAAGATACATAGATCAACCAATATATTTCAGGGCGAGGTGTGTATTATTGATCGACGGTCCTTAATTAATTTACATTTGTTTATGTTAATGCGGTCTTAGATTGAATTTATTTTTTTTTCAGGAGTTACCGGTTCTTAGATGTCGTCGGCATGATGCACATATATGGAAAGAGACACCGGGAATGTCACACCCACGAGTACAGTATTATCTAGATCATGTCGGCATGTTTGGCATATATCGGATTGGCCAGATTCGACTGGATGTTGGCCTTATTTCTGCACTAGTTGAGAGATGGCGGCAAGAGACCCACACATTCTATCTACCTTTTGGTGAGGCGACCATTACACTACAGGATGTCAGTATTTTGAGTGGCCTCCGGATTGATGGTTCTGCTGTTACTGGGTTAGATCCGCGCCATACTATTCTGGAGTGGCAGGCTATATTTGGGAGGTTATTTGGTGTCGAACCTCCTGTCGAAGCATTTCCGAAAGGTCGTTTTCGATTAGCATTCTTCGATCAATTCTATCGCGACCTTCACTTGGACGAAGATGTGGATGATGAGGTTGTCCAGCAGTTCGTGAGGGGACAACTTCTTCGAATCATTGGTGGAGTTATTCTTCCGGATACCTCTGGTAATTTAGTTAAGTTGATGTATGTGCCATTTCTGGAAGACTTGGAGGCATTTGCCGCTCTTAGCTGGGGTTCGGCTACGCTGGTTGGTTTATATAGAGCACTATGTCGTGCTACAAGCCCTACCCAGTCTGACATCGAAGGATATCTTCCATTGCTACAGGTAAACACTTTATTCTTATGTTTAAGATCGAGGTAATTTTTATTGTTAATTAACATTTTGAATTATCCAAACATGCAGATTTGGGCATGGGAACGATTCCCTATTTTCCATCCCACGAGACTCGAGATTCCGAAGGCGAGACCTTTGGATGCCGATGATGATTGGCACTTAGGTGCACCGTGGGGGTATAGATGGCACGTAAGATATAACATGAAAAATATTTCAACCCATACACTACGTGCTTATAGGGACCAGTTGGATGTGTTGGATGATAGTGAGCAACGGGTATGTCATGTTGTAATATGGAATTCAATTAGATCAATTCATTATGTTGATTATGGATTAATTAAATATTTTCTATGCAGTTCTTATGGTGTCCTTACTCGCCGGCAGTTATCTCTATTTTACCTGCAAGCTGCTTGGTAAGTTCGGATATTTGGATGGCACGGATCCCGCTGAATGTTTTGATGTAGTTGAGTGGCATTTGCCGGACCGGGTGCTTCGTCAATTTGGATGTCGCCAGTCCATTCCATGTCCATGCGATACGTCGCTACATCTTCATCAGATTGATCGACGAGGTAGGTCAAATGTTGCATGGGATGCCGTGCACGGGACTTATATTGCAACATGGAATGCACAGCGTCAGTATCTGATTATGGGAGAGCCTATAGTAGCAGGATTCCCATGCACACCCAATTATATGGCCTGGTTTAGGAGCATCACTCGAATATGTGTAGGCCGTTCTAAGTATAGTACAAGGACTACGAAGGGGAAGGCTCTTCATATGAGTTTCTGGTACTATTTTAAATTTTTTTTGGGTATCTTTTTCTTTCAACTTCATAAGCTTTCATATGAATTTTGTTGTCATATTATATGCAGCATGAGAGGTTTCAACAGTTGACTATGGAGCTCGAGCGGGCTGTAGCCGCCCCAGTGGACGATGAGCGGCTAAAGATTTTGAGAAGCGCGACGGCAATGGCTCATGGTACATTGTCTGTCGTCGGGCATCGCACGTTCGGAGCACAGCTCCTTCAGCACTGTACCCGAAGGTGCCGGAGTTCACACGAGCCGATGTTGATCGGATGATGGAGACATTTCACTATACCCCATCGCCTTCTTGCATGCGGTCCCCATTACCACACGAGTATTCGCAGAGGAGGGACGCCGGGGAGGGTATATCTACCTGTCGAGATCACAATGCATATCGCATTGATGACATTGTTGATGCGGACATCGCCGAGATCAGTGAGGATGTTGATGTCTCTCACACATTTGGACGCTGCTATGCATGATGTTTTCCATCCTACCTCGATCCCAACGCAGGAGGGGGTATCTCAGGTGATTGATGAGGATCCCATACCATTGGCGACATATAGGCGACGGACTGGACGCATTCGCCGACCTCCTCAATGAGGATGTGGAACCTAGGTTTTATAGATTGTTGTACTTAACCAACTGCTGTAAAAATTTTATTTTGAAATGTATCTGGAAATTTTAATTTTTATAAGAATGTGTTCTTCTAATGCATTTTTTTTTGTCATGAATGGCATTTACTTTCGGTCGAGTTTCGATCGAGTTTCGGTCGAGTTTCGAATTTCGATCAAGTTTCGATTCAATTTCGAATGAGTTTCGGTCAGTTTCGGTTGAGTTTCAAAATTGATTGACGGTCGAGTTTCGAATGAGTTACGATCGAGTTTCGTCAAGTTGAGTTTCGAGTTAGTTTGGATCGAGTTTCGATCGAGTTTCGGTGGAGTTTCGGTAGAGTTTCGGTCGAGTTTCGGTCGAGTTTCGAGTTTCGATGAAGTTTCGATTCAATTTCGAATGAGTTTCGGTCGAGTTTCGGTTGAGTTTCAAAATTGATTGACGGTCGAGTTTCGAATAAGTATCGATCGAGTTCAGTCAAGTTCCGAGTTTCGAACGAGTTTCGGTGCAATTTTGGCCGAGTTTCGATGGAGTTTCGATCGAGTTTTGGTACAGTTTGGATTGAGTTACGGACGAGTTTCGGCAATTGATTTCTTTCAATATCGCATTTGTCACTCAAGCAAATGCACAAAAAATTCGGTCTGAAATGTTTTCCATGGGGTGGGGGCTTGGGGTGAATGCTGAAATTTTCTCCCAAAGGATGCTCACGGCCAGCCAGGTAACCTGAGAAAATCGCCACTTGGAGTGGCGATTTCAGGGTTGAAATCGCCACTTCAAGTGGCGATTTCAGGCAAGTGGCGATTTCAGATGGCCTGAAATCGCCAAATGAAGTGGCGATTTCTGAAATCGACTTCAAATGGTGATTTCAGAACAGCCTGCTTTATAATATGGAGAAGGAAATCGCCACTTGAAGTGGCGATTTCAGTAATGAAATCGCCACTTCATTTGGCGATTTCTGCTGAAGGAAGAGGAAATCGCCACTCCAAGTGGCGATTTCATCCCTGAAATCGCCACTCCAAGTGGCGATTTTCTCAGTGTTCCTGACTGAGGCACATCCTTTGGGGGACTTAAATTTTAGCAGACTCACCCCAACCCCCCCCCCCGGAAACACATTTCAGTCTGAATTTTTTTGTGCATTTGCCTGAGTGCCAAATGCGAAATAAAAAGAAATCAATTGGTAAAGGTCAATCGAAACTCGACCGAAACTCAATCGAAACTCGATCGAAACTCAATCTCCTGGCCATGCCAATTGAGTCCATGCCAATCTCCTGGCACACTGCTAAGACATATGTACATGAATATTTATATATTGTCCACTTCCCACATAAACAATTATGGTCACTAAGAGAAACAGTCTGAACGTTGCCTCCACCCCTGAGAGCTTCACTGAACCTCCTTGTCACGACTTCATAAGTAGCTCTTTGCATGTTGTATCTAGTTACTCTATGCTCATTAGCTTTGGCCTGACCTTCAGCAACCTTAATCGAAATATGAGGAGTGAAAAGGTTGTTAGGGTTCTCCTGTACATACCTTAAGGCTTCTGCGCGTCTTGTGTTGAAGTATTTAACAAGACGACGAAATGTCATCTGAACACACGCAGTAATTGGCACATTTCTAGCTCCCCTCAACACGCAATTAAAAACCTCCGAGAGATTGGTTGTCAATGTTCCGTAGCGAAAGCCCCCATCATGTACCAATGTCCACTTCTCCGGCTCTAACTCCGATAGCCAAGTCCAAGCTTCTGCATTGACTGTTTTAATCCTCTCCATCAGAAAGTTAAACTTCCGAAGCTGATGTTCGCTCCCTGCTTTCCATACTGCTCTTTTCAACTGAACATTTGAGAATCTCGAGTTAAAATTACTGCAACATGTCTCAAACAATATCGATGATAAGCTCTAGGTGGAGCCCATCCAATTTCATTATCAGCTATGGCACTTAGAATACCAGGATGTCGGTCAGATATAAGACAAATGTCATTTCTATCTTTCACAACATGCCTCCTAAGCCTCAGCAAAAACCAGCTCCAGCTAGCTGTACACTCTTCATCCACAATTGCATAGGCCAGTGGAAATATCCTATTATCAGCATCAGTGCCTGTCGCAATCAGCATCTTCCCCGGTACTTTCCATAAAGATGTGTTCCATCAATAGAAATCACCGAGCGACAATACCGAAACCCCTCAACAGATGGTTGAAATGCCCAGAATACATAATTCAGGACCCGTTCAGAAGAACTTGCTTCACTGTAGAAATCCCAACATACAACTGTTCCAGGGTTAGCATTCTGCAGTGCAAGCATGTATCTAGGAAGCTTTGCATATGATGTTCCCATTCACCAAATATATCAATCAATGCCCTCTGCTTTCCACGCCATGCTTTGGAATATGACACTGTATAGTGAAATTGTTCTGCAATGGTTGCTATAATAGCTTCAATATTCACACTTGGATCTTTCTCCACAATGTGTCGAACAGCATGGCTAATAACTCGAGAAGTAATATGTTTGTTATCCCGAGTTAAATTACTAAATAAACAAGAGTGCGGCCCTTCATACCTTGTGATCTCAAAAAATCCATGCTTCTTCAACTTGGTAGCACGCAACCTCCACGGACACCGTTGGGCAGTACTTGAAGAGGCACATCTCACAGACCAGAATAGTTTTTTCGACTCCACCACATTATATGTGCGATGCTTCTTGATGTGATACATGTCACATGCTCTCTTCAGTTCATCTTTAGTATTAAACAATAATCCTTTAGCAAACTCAGTCATTGATGGATCCCAAAATTGAGAATTGAAGGGTAACTCTCTCGGAGTACTAACACATCCACCATCATGCAAATTCAACTCATCATAAAATTCTGGTACTTGTTCATATGCAAAGGCTTGGTGATCATGTACCTGAGTTGGAATATGTTCTGGATGACTATATGCAGGAATGGAACTAAAGCCAGTCTCATGAACTATATCATCTCCATATGACTCTTCATCTTCATTTGACTCTTCATCTGAGTTATCATGTTCAGGCCAATAGTCATCATCTGCACTCTCGTCTGACTCCATTCCCCGACTATCAATATTACACTGATTGTTTACCACATCATCACTCTGCACTGCTGGCATAAATCCCTCAATCATTGGAAAATCCACTGGAGTCCTAACCTGTTCCTGCTGCTGGGCTATAGGAGAACTGTTACAAACATTCTCTATATGACCAACACTATATGGCTCAGGAACATCATCCTTTAAAACATAGACTTCAATACACCGATATTCTAGAAACTTCGAGGGAAATGTCAACATGTGCTCCACATCGTCGTCGTCCTCAATTGGAAGAAGCACATATTTTTGATGCAATGTTGGAGATCTCCACATCAATCTGATGATATATCTCTGTACTGGAATTGTTAGAACTGTATGTACCTGATCAACTAACTCAACAAAGCGTGTTCCCGTACTCAATTTCAAACATTTACGTGGAGGTTGATTATAATGTATCCCTTCTTGGCCGCCATGTTCAATTGATCCATCATAATATAGCAGAACACGTACAGTTTCCATCTGAAAAAAAGGTGATAATAAATTTATCTAGCCTCTTGTGTATACGCCTATAAATGTAATCTAATTTCTTGCCAAACCAAGAAATGACGGTGCCATCAAAAGGAAAAATTTAAATGTCCAAATATTGTTCTATAATCATCTATATGATCAATAAAATCAGCATCTGAATAACTAGTTGCATTTACTTCATTAGCCTAGCACATTAAACGAATATGATGCAAAGATATTTAGAGCATGGATTTGTGGTTATAAAAAAAAATTTAAGCACTCACTGCAGTAAATGACCGGGGAGGCGAGGGCGGTGAGAGGGAAGAGGAGGAAGAAGTGGGAGCTCGCCGGAAAAGAGGAGGAATAAGGGGGTTGCCGCCGAGCAGGAGATCGGGAAAAAGACCGATCGGGACGCCTGGGAGAAGGAAGAAGAAGAATCGGGCTGCGGGCTTAAAAAGCCTGAGAAAAACGCCACACGTGTGGCGACTTCAAGGTAAGTGAAATCGCCACATGGTGTGGCGATTTCAAGTGATATGAAATCGCCACATGGTGTGGCGATTTCAGAATAGTAAAATCGCCACACCATGTGGCGATTTCTGCTCGGTCTCTGTCAGCACCCCAGCTGACGGGGCCGAGCTCGGGGGCTGAAATGGCACCGAAAAAATACCATTTCAAATGGCGTTTTTCCCCTTTAACACCTCCCTTGCAAAATCTTTGGATCCTACCCCTTACCTTTAAAACCGGTGCCAAAAGGCACCGGTTTGAAAAACAACTCTAGATAGATCAGTATCTAGAGAGATTAAGATATGAGATCTAGTGCTAGGAATATCTTTGATTAAAGGAAAACAAAAGTACATTCTGTTCTTAAAATTAGTGACAGCAAGATCATTCTATCTGAGATGGTTGACTTCGCAGCAACTCCCGTTTAGGAGTTTTTGTCTCCAAGATATATTTAGCACTTATTTATCAACCATGGGATTCTGTGAAGGGAAAAAGATGAAGAGAGAAAGGCAGAGAGGAGAGCGGAAGCTCGTGCTAAACAAGTCCTTGGTGTAAGATTAAGACAAGAGTCTTATAAATTTAAGAAGGAAACTCAACTCAACTCATCTAAGGCTTTTCCCAACTACATCGATCAGCTACATGAATCTGCTTCATTAAAATTAAGAAGGGAACTAGATCTTATAAACACTTATCTCAAATTTTGAGAGCCAACAAAATATTGAATTAGTCTAACATAGAAGAGTCCTGGAAAAGCTGTTGACTGTCAAAATGTGATGAGATCTATTAAAAAATTATATTGATGAGATCTATTACAAAAAAAAACTACAAATTCTGAACAGGACATAGAGATCCTATTCGCAATGGATGCGCAAGCAAATGATCTGTCAGAAACTGAAGTATATATATTTTCCTTGCATCATTTCTAAGGGAGCATACTACACTTAATAATGGAGCCATGGCATCAGTTCTAAGGGAGCATGGTACACTTAATAATAGAGCAGATGGCTTTCTATGGACTTAGGAATGCATCAAGATGGTGACTACAGACCTGGCTATTTAACATGCAGCCAGCCCTTGCACTTCCTCCATGGTAGTACTGCTTTAGAGGAACATATTTTAATGTACATCCATGGTCAAAATATTATTTAATCAACCATCAAATGGTTACACAAGTTTGTCAAACTCTTTGGGCGTTTTTCACAGTCTAATGTTGTGGATCTCAATCATGCTGTAAACAAACGGACAAGCTAATTTTCTTTAGATAAAAAGCAGCAAAATCGTGTTATATTGCTGTAATTTAAAAAGCATCCAAAATGCATCAAATAACCGAACAATTTGAGCTCGAGTATTTCTCTGTACATTATTGAGCGACGATATATGCTGAAAATAGAGAAGCTACTCCTGCTAAGTATGGTTTAAAGAATCGAATAATGAGATCAAAATACTGTACAAAGCTATTGCTGATAATTATATAAGCTCATTTTTCTCCTATCATGTCTTCACTTGCGTGCTGCATGGTACAGCTCCATGTAGTCCAACGCAGGGCGGTTCCAAGACCAATCTTGCTCCATGACTCGCTTACACAAGGAGTTAAACCACTCTTGACCATCAAACCAGGCAGAGATTGCTCTGAGATGTACCCAATAATTGCCTTATTTAAAAGGGGGGAAAAGTACAAAAGCTTATATGACATTTTTGTCTTTTACTAAAAACAGAGATAATCCTATAATTAAGGGGAAAAAAAGCTTACTGCTTAAGAATGACAACAACAACATCTAGAAATAATGTCAATTAATAAATAACAACTAGACTAGACTTCTACGGATCTCAAATAGATCTGCTGTACATAGTTTTTACAATTTACATGTATACCATATCGATTGTATCATCATATTGCATGTAAGGTGTACATATGGCAATAAAGGACAATAACATTCATAGATGAAACAACAATGAATCAAGTTTATATCCTAAAATCAAGACAAACGAACTCATTGTATTAATGTTTTGTTTTAGCCATGACAAAATCAATAACCTGGGAAGTAGCATGATTAGTTCACATCAAGGTCTTAATTTTCAGTTGAAATCGATAAATTTTGAAATCAAATCGAACCCCTAGTTTTAGATTTCAGTCAGTTTCAGAGGTTTCAAGTAATTTCAATCTAGTTTTGGTGGTTCTGTTAAGCTAGTCAAAACTAGTTATAAAAGCTTATTTCGAATACTATGCCCTTGCAACTATAGGAGCATTTCTCTATTTATTTAATTACATAGACTACATAATATAAATCCAATGGTTTCCCTTTTTTCTTAGTTAAAAGAGGAGATACATAGTATGTTGGGTATTTTATTATTTCAAAACACTTCCCATTTATCTTTATCTGTTTATTTAAAATAACCCATTGAGTATGAAGAGGTACATACTTTTGGACACAAAGAGTTATGTACCTTCTCCTTTTGAAGAGATCTTTCTCATCCAAATAGTTGCATATCATATTCCTTCCTTGATTCAAAGAGTTACCTACCACATCCCTCCATCAACTATAAACTAGTGTTCCTATTAGTCAGCGTATCAATCTACTCTGAAATCACTTCCTCTTTCATCATTTTCCACACACTTCTTTTTTTTTTTTTTTTCGTTGCAATATTCTTAAGGTAAGAGATAATCAGAAGCAATTCAATAACCTTTGTACTTAGAAGCACATCCTTAAAAAGGTTTGCTATAGTTGAATCCTTGAGGGTAGATGCTGGAGTTTCTTCCTGCCAAAACACGGATTTCCAAGGGAACACACGAAATTTACTTTTAAGGACAATGCAATCCACATGCCTCTGTAGCTAAGTTTTCTTACTTAATTAATTATTATTTGATTATTATTTATTTTCTTTCATCAGTGATTGTTACAGAATTTGCATCCTTTATTTAAAATTTCTAACATAGTTAACGTACATAACCTTTGGAAAGGGCTTTATTGGAGCACATTATAAGAACTAATACGAATAACTAAATGCAATATATTTGAAATAAATAATACTTTTTTTGTTAGATAAAGGAAATGTAATACAACATTACATGTATTTTATCAAATAGCCACCTCAGCTCGAAATTATAAGAATTCAATTCATTTGTGAGTTATAGTAGAAAATCAAATAATTCTGAATGTAGTCTACACTAAAAAGAAAGATCTGCAATACCAGTATCCAAAACTATACCAATATGTCACTGCTTTGGTACGATGCTAGTCAATATGATGTGGTATGCACCTTAACATAGGCTCTTCTAATACTTTTTTCTCACTCTTAGTTATGCTATCACTAGAACCTAGAAGATATGAGTCAATACCTTGTGATATAGGGTGATTTTGCTTGTTAAGATTAATCCAAGCATGGTTTGACTCATATACCAAACTGAACAGTTGTAATGCACTGATACCTTATAGTACAATAAGATATGGTTCATAAGTCAATACAAGGTCAGTACAACATACCTTCCTAACATGCTTTAAAATTGCTAAATATAATGGAACTTCAAACAACTAAAGTCCAAAAAGCAAACAATATATATTTGTCCATCGGAAAAAAAAATACTTGTACACTTCACTAACATGAAATATTGGTTTCAGTCTGAAATTGTTGAAGCCATATGATTAAAGAACCTATATGATACAAAAGATTCAAAAATGTTGATTAATAACTCTTATAGGCTTCATATGTTTAATTCCGGTTTTAGTGTTTGATTTTTTTTTTTTAACCAAAACCCCAAAACTTGGCCTGAAACTTTTGAACCCTCCAAAATTGTTGAAATCAGAACTACACATACTCAATAGATACCAAACTAAGTTTCCACACCTTTGTTGTCATAAATTTTAATTATTTAAATATATTTTATATGTTATCTTATGCACACAATTTCATTCTCAAGATTATAATTTAGTATAAATATCTATTGTATTTAGACTAAATCTATTAAATTTAAAAGAGTTTGTAGTCACCAAAGCAAATGATATTGTTGATAACAATAAAAGGTCATTTTAAGATTAAAAAAAGGTATAGGATGAAAATAGCAACAAAAAATAAAATGATATATATTATTGTTTGGTACTCACTTGCAAACCCAAACCCAAATTTGATCTGGTAAGAAACTCCAAACTCAAATCTAAATCTAAATAGTTTGGTTTTAATATGAATTTCACCAATTACACCTAATGAATTGCTACTCTTATATCATGCAAAATTTTGTAGGCTCCCAACAAGTGACTTGAGGGAGGGATGGTGGATGGAAGAAACTAGTGAATTCGAGAAGGCATGAAGACTCGTAAAACAAAGATTTTAGGGATAACAAAATCGATCAAGAAAGGTGACATTTGGTACCCAAAATATCTTTCAATTTCATGAGGAGACTAGAATACTTAGAATGCAAATGCATCTAGGCTTGGTAAATTGGAATATTCACCAGTGAGTCATAGGCTTGCATTGCATACTAAAATTTACCAAGAAATAGCTTTAAGTAGTAAGACATACAAAGTCCATTCAAAGTGATAACCATGAGGAAGCTTGACTAAACTGCACTCTAAAAGATCAGGCTCACATATTGAGGAGAATTGGCATGAATGCTTATGAATTAGATCTTCCTAAAGACAGGAATCAGCTCTAGGTCAAATGTAAAAGACTCGATGCCACATAGATTGTTGTTCCCCTATCACGAGCTCAAGGTTCCTTTAGATTCTATTTCCATTGAACTGTACAGAAGAAGGCTGACAATAAGAAGAAGGACAGCAACATCATATGAGAAGACAGTCCTTGTTAGTCATTACCACTAGCAGATTTTAGATATACTTTGTTAATTGGAGTTGACACCAATTTCAAATTACATTAATCACTGCTATCAAGTTATATCAACTTCTACTTGTCTGAAGCAAACTTACCAAGCTAGGGAGCATTTTGGATCTACATTGGGTACTCAAGGAGATATTCAAGCTTGTAGACAGACATTAACGACAAGAGATGTTGGAACATTAAAGAACAGTATCTGACCAAGACTCAAGTCCCTATGGAGTTGGTTTCAATCTTCAATTTTTTTATTTTATCAATGATATATTTTCCTTTAGTCAAGTAAAGCCATCATCTTATATGACTTAATTGCTCATATGCTGAAACAAAAATCAAAAGCACATTATTGTTTTTAGGGAAGAACCTATTAACTGACTGACTCCAAAGGCTCAAGTCAATGGGGAAATGGTCAATACATAATAGGCTTAACACTCCCGTCTTGTGTGACCGTGCATGTGGAGACTTGATTAGGGGCAAGATGACAGCCCAGTCAATTAAATAAACAATCAGAATGGAGGTGATTCAAAGTTGTGAACTTTGGTAAATCTGAGCTTTGATACCAAATAATTAACCAATTGACTCCAAAAGCTTAGGTTGAGAGAGAAAAGGCCATCAATGTATATCAAGATCATAGGACCAACCTTTTATATGTCTTTGATAATCACCTCTAGGTGATGGACATATGCAACTCCTAAAGGAATAAAGAAAATCCTTTTGTTTTATGCAATGCATGAGTTTGTCTCTGAGGCCCAACTGCATTAGTCCTCAGCTTCCATGTGTAAGATTGGCATACAATAGACTTCCCCATCTTTTACATGTCTTTTTCCTGTTGTTATTTCAATTATTATTTTCCTTCTTTTTCCTCCTCCTCAGGACCATAAATTTCCCATCCTACAAGTCTAACAGACTCTAACTTTCATTATACCACAACATATGTTGCAGCACACAGACCAAGCCCTAAAGAGGACAGACCCTAAACGGAACTATTAGCCATGAGGACCAATCAGCTCGATTGTCCTTTTCTCGGTGTTCTAAGAGTGCATTCTTCCTTTTGTTTAAGCTCCAGCACTCCTTTAGCCACATAGCGAACCCTTAACAAATTGTTTGAAGACACTTTAAACAAGGATTAAGTAGCAGTGCCTACCAGTTCATACCATAACAACCCAGTTCAGTACTATTTGCCAGCACACCCTACAGTGCTAATCTGTACTGGCATATGGTATACAGCTTTTTTGTGCTGGCTTCAAGAGGCATATTGCATGTTGATACATTACATTGCCATACCAGTGAAGTACCTCTACCTTCCTTTTAAATACCTTATGTTCCCCAAAAAAAATGAGTTTTGCATGTTTGGAAGATCTAAAAATATTCCTAAAGTAGGGGTGGCAATTTTGGACACAACTTATGAACATAAACCCGACACGAAGTTAGCGGGTTCAAGTTAAGGATAAACGGATTCGGATCAAAATCGAATTAACCCATTAGACACGATTAATAAACGGGTCATGGGTTGACTCACTAATCAGAAATTGACTAGTAATTGACCCGATTATTAAACATATATCTTTGTGTACCCCGACTCGCCAACCCGAATACGATCCATCAAACCTATTTATCTAAGCCAATGTCACCCTTTAATTAATTATTATTTTATGACATGTAAGGATTTTATGCTTCTCTTTTTTTTCCCTTGAATGGAAAACTTTTTGTTTGTGCTTTAGTTATGATTTTTAATATATAATTATTTATAAGTGAATTGATATTAAACATGCTACACAAGTTATACAGGTTGCATGGATTTTATACATGTTACACAAATTATATAGATCATACATGTCAGTTACATAAGTTATATAGGTTAAACGAGTTACATAGATCATGTCATATAACCCATGTGATACACAGGTTGGATTTGAATTTAGATTTTTGACCCAATTAACAAATGGGTTGGGTTCAATTTGTCCCATTTGTCATTATACTTGAAGTTGACTCAATCCATTTACGACTTGTTGATACAATTTGCCACCCCTATCCTCAAGTTTCCTATTAATCATGACCCTAGCTTGATGTTTTTTAAAACCTTGGACCGTGCATCTGCTCTATCATTAACAAAAGGATGTGTTTATTCAATTCATCAGCAACTGTTGCAATCCAAAAGCAAGGACCCAGATGTAACATTGTCATATAGTGGGCTGCAACTGATCCATTTCAAGTGAACAGAGATCCATCAATGTGAGTTCTTTAACAATCTTCTGTAATTTTCAGTGCATTTGTTTGCTGTATTTATGCTTAATTTGCACACAAACATTTGACTAATAATAGCTTTCAGCTATTTGCATGTATCAAATATTTTTCATGCATTATTTTTGTAAGTTAAAATTCTTTTAGTATGCAGAGTAGTTTAAGATTCTAATTTTCAGATGATATTGTTCACATTCATATTGCAATAGAAAACAGTCTGCATCACACAAAACCTAAGGTTCATTATATTTGTGAGACATTGCCACATTAGGGTTCTCATGAATTGTCCAGCATCATGTATCTAGGAAAATACTTTTGTAGTATGATAAAGCAATTATTATAACACTAAAGCAAACAGATATGAACTGCATTATATCCTAGTTAATAATTACATATTTTAGCATTAAATATGCAAAATAAAGTGGACCAAGATCTGTTGCTTGCCTGTTTAGAGCATAATCTAAACCAGCAGGATCAGCTCCATCAAAATTAAACCCATTTGGTTCAAGACCTTGTGCATGAGCTCTCTCTTTGTCATGGTCAACATCAAAGACTGTGTCGTAAAGCCCTGAAAAATGCAAAGAATTACCTATTTAGCCTCAAAACAAAGGGAGGCACGAAGTAAGTGAGTAATGTTCCTTGAAGTGATTTCTTAGGTATATTAGGAAAATAATATAAGAACTAGAAATAAATTAAAAACAGAAAAAGTCTTTTGTGACCAAAAGATCAAATTTTACATGACTTACCCATATTTTTTGGGACCACAATCTTCATATGAAACCAGACTATGCAAAATACTAATAATCACTGATGCAGAAGTATGCGCAGACCTATGAGAGCTACACTAGTAATATGGAGATGCATGCTGATGGACCTAACTCCTTAATAAACCATTTAGCACATTTTCGACAGATATGTCAACACTCACTAGAATGTTTACTCTTGAGTCCCACAACTTCCGAGTTATTTGCTCAACATAATTTCAAAGTCATAGGCACAATATGCAGTCAGACTCCGAACCATATTGGGATCATAGCATAAAATTTAACCCTGATCAATTTTAAAGGCTTCAACCAACTAAAACTTTCCATCAACCCAATGAAAATGAGATAGAGACCTTTCCCTTTCGAAAAACAACACGTAAAGAGAGAAAATATAAGAAGAGTAACATAATGAAATGTTAAATAAATTATTAACAAAAATAGGACAAAGGGAAACAGAGAAGGAAATAAAGGAAGTTCACCCTTCTTAGTCTAGCGACCTAACAACCTTTAGCTTTATTTATAATGTTAAGGAATCATTAATTATCATAGCAATAACCACATTCCAACACCATTAGCAACTTACACTTCTTTGTCACATGCCAGTATATGGGTCAAAATTTGATTGTAAAGGCAAATTTATATCAAAGCCAATACAAACTAAACCAACAGTATACTAAATACCATTAATTGTATCAAGGACCTTAGAACCTTCAAATGAGCAAATGAGAAAAATATCCATATTTTTTCATACAAGCGACTTATGATGTGTCACATGTCAGAATAGGTCAGCAATAAGAGCATATTTACATCAATCCCATACAAACTGCACAAACAATCTACTAAAGTGCAACTATATGTGATTTTCTACATTAAAATCATGATTTTGTTCTGCAATTCAATGTCTAATGTTGGTTTACAAAAGCACAATGTCTAGGTAAAATTTGTCAATTTCTTTACGACATTCTTGAACATCCAAGAAAAGCACATACAACTAGATTTATTAGCCAGCAGTTGAGACAATAGATTCAAAGACCATCAGAACAAGATGGTACAATTGGTATCATACGTTTCCAATGTGAAATTGGCACTATTTAAGACCCAAGATACAAAAGCCAACCATACTAGTCAAGGCACGCTGAACTGTACCAAACCCCCGGTAATCAAGATGTACCAAACCATACCTATGCGAAACCAGAATGGTTGATTATTTCGAAATGGAACGGGGCTAGTACTGTCCCGAATCACCCTATATAGTTCAGGACTACCCGATTTCAACCTCATATTGACCTTGTACCATAATGAAACCATACTGAATCACTTGGTTTGGCTTGGTACAGGACAGTTCATGGGTTGGAGCCTTCCAATTCAATTAATTGATACATGTTGTTTTTGTATAGGGTGATTGGTATGCCATCAGTTCGATAAAGTATGCCCCATACTGAACCATACCAATCCGATACCGAAACAGTATCGATTTTCGACATGACGAACCTTAATACTAGTACATACCAGTCTAAACCCATTCATATTGATGCTTACCAAGGGCACTATACCCAACCATATCAGTACATATTGACATTTTTTTAATTCTTTTTGATATTTCCAATTTTCATATGCATTGTCAGTACTGGTTCTACATCCCGATCCCACACAGTTGCAGAGGAAAAGATGTACAGGTTCAGTATCAATATTCAAAACCTTGGTTATTCAACAAAGTCAGCTAGATGGTGTAACATTTGATCTGGATGTTATGTGATCACCTCAAATAAGGGTGCTCATTGCTTGCTGGACCAGCAACCCCACCAAATATGATAATAAAGTTATGCATGCATCGTAGAAAGAAAAACATCACATTTAGAAAGAAACTATGATAAGACACTCTTGTGAGAGCAACAGGAATAGCAAGTAAATCTATTCCAAAAGCTATCCTCAAAGTACAGATCTGGACGCAACAACTGCTTCATGAGCTTTCAATAGAATTTCAATATGAACTGTACCAGAAATAATGAAATACAATGTTCGTGGAAAAGAAGCCAAAAAAGGGCAATATAAGAACTTGGAGTTTAAATATAACTCAAGGATTTTTCTATTTTTAGAACAAAAACCATTAGCTGGAAATTGTGTTGTAGTTTATCACTTCATCACTTCATTACACAACCCACCCTTAAATTTTGTCAAGATGGTTAAGGGAAGAATGCACACCTAGCACTGCACTTCAGGCATTTGGTTTACATATCAGAGGAATTACTAAATTCACAAAAGAAATTAATGCAGCTGGCAGACCAACAATACTATATTGCATGAGATTAGGTTTATGAGCTAATTAAAGTTTAATAAGTAATGATAGATCATAAAGGTTTATTGTTAATATGTTCATAAATCATTTGGCTGCCTGAAAGTCATACTTGCACAGCCTGCATGGCTAAGATAAACAGAATGAGAAAACCCAGAAAAGAAGATCTTTAAGGCACTTACCTCCAGTTTTACGTACAACAGGGATAGAACCATATCGCATAGCAATAAGCTGGGTTAGGCCACATGGTTCAAAAAGTGATGGAACAAGAATGAAGTCCGCACCAGCATATATCTAGCAGAGGAAAAATGATTCAATATAAAAGAATTTGTATTGATAAGATTAACACGGTATAAGCATCTCTAAAAATGCAGAGAAATCTCACCAAATGTGAAAGAGGCTCATCATAGGTTAAACAAAGGCGTACACGATCACCATGTGAAGAATGCAATTGATTTGCCAAATTAACAAAATCATTTTGTATACGAGGATCTGGAGATGAACCAAGCAAGACAACCTGCATTCAAAATTATTCTTTATGAAATGATAAAATTGATATAAAATGTAGCAATGACAAATAGATATCAAAAGACCTAATATACATATTAACATCATTAAATAACTAGAGATACACAAGGAATCATGGATCAAAGAATGATTATTCTTTATGAAATGATAAAATTGATATAAAATGTAGCAATGACAAATAGATATCAAAAGACCTAATATACATACTAACATCATTAAATAACTAGAGATACACAAGGAATCATGGATCAAAGAATGCAAAAAGTATGCAGGGGGAAAAAACCTGCCCACTGCGATCGAGTGTTTGCGAAATAGCATGTTTAATGAGGTGAATTCCCTTCTGAACTGTCAATCGGGTAATTATCCCTACTAGAGGGAGATCAGATGTCCGCAATCCAAGCCTTTGCTGCAATGCTTCTTTTGCAGTCTTCTTACCTTCAACAACATTCTCTGATGTGTAAGATACCTGAAATGATGGAAACCAAACAACGTCAAGATTCACAACAGATGTTTTAATAGGGATACGACAGTCAGGCTCATTCTGTTATAGTAAAATAGGAAACAAAAATACTACTTTCAGGACTGTGAAGCGAAGGAGAGGTCATCATCTTCAGAACTATCCTGAAGGAAAAGCCCATGGACCCATACCCAATCTACATGCATATCAAACTGCAGATAAATAGTATAAATCTGGTTTTGGTCTAAGTTAGGCTGAATTTGAAAATTTTGTCTTATGATCAACATTAAATGACTCAGCCGACTTAACATAGACAAACTTCACATGCTAAATTTATGTAAAATCTGGATAAATCTGTGAAGACTGGCTGCCTGCAACTACCATCCACATAGCATTGCAAATGCTTGAGCGAATAGCTGTCACTTGCAGGATCTATAGATTTATGCAATAGTTCAATGTTTTGAATAAATTAAACTTCTCTACCTAGTCCTAATGCACCTTCTTCAAGATTTTGAGCCACTTAAAATCAAATATTTCATGCAACTCATTGCCTGATCATAAGCCTTTATTGGTTAAGTTTCTTGCTTCAGATTATCTAAATTATATCCTATCTTTATAGAGTTACCTTATATTGGAATTATACTATAGCGTGAATTGACTTCCTCTATAGTTTGGTGGCATACTTACCACTTCAATATTTGTATGTGAGCAATGTTCCTAATGTGGTCCATGATAAGCCCCTGGAGCATCCCCTGATGTGTCATGACCTTTATTATCTAGTCCAGCTGTAACAGAAGGGCATTTTAGTACAAGAGGCTCCCACCACTGCAGGGTCTGAGGAGGGTCAAATATATGCAGCCTTTCCCCATATACACAGAGGCTATTCCCATATTTTAAACTAATGACATTCAGACCACAATGGAGCAACCTTACCATTATACCAAGGCTCACCCTCTTGGTCGAAGCACAACCAAAACCTAAAAATTCCAAGGTTTGCAAAAAGCAACACATGGCTTCATTCAAGTTGTCGTAATCCTAGCATAACCTTGACACAACGTGATGAATTTTAAAAGCTTTTGTCATCAGAAATTATTTCTATTCATCATCACAGAGCCTCGACTGCTTCAGCCTATTGTAATTTTTCTTAATGGCTTCATGTCTTAACTAGTGACCCATTCGCTATTTCACACACTTGAGCTTTGTTTGCTCTTCACTTTTGAAAGTTCAGATAAATTTTTCTAGCATGGTGATTCTCACCTGGTGCACTAATATCTGCTTACTATTCCACTCCAGCATATTACAATAGTTTTTCTGGCTTTAGTTCTCCTATACCTAGTCTCTTCATTTATTGCTTTTACATACCCTATTTCGCTTATGCTTTGCCTTCCACAATCACCAAACACTCACTTCACCTCTCACCATTAATATCCTAGAGATGTATGTAAACCAAATCCTACGTTTTGGCCAAAATAGATCAGTTTCAGCAAGAACCAAGTTGAAACTAACATCAAAAGCTCTATTTTGTCAATTTTGGCCAATTTCAGTCTATTTTAACCAAAACTGCTTATTGAGTATAAATATTAATTTGTTGATTGAAGAACCTATACATGATGAGCTACACAATGGGGGATAGCCCTCCCCCAAATACCCTTCACTTCC
Organism: Calamus simplicifolius; assembly: GCA_900491605.1. Lineage (NCBI taxonomy): Eukaryota > Viridiplantae > Streptophyta > Magnoliopsida > Arecales > Arecaceae > Calamus > Calamus simplicifolius. The sequence goes on from UESW01005113.1 coordinate 252,894, forward strand.
CAAAACTTAGCGAAGGTGGGATTCAATCCCTGGTCACTTGATCCAATTGCCAAGAACTTTACAACTAAATAAGGTGGCACCTTTAAGCATGGCTGCTACATTAACTTAGTATTTTGGTATTTAGTATCATTTTGAGTTCACTTCTGTATTACTCGAAGTGTATTAATTTAAGTAGTCTTAATTTCAAATCATTTTGTTTGGAATTAAAAGAGGCCATAATCAATCATGGATGATAAATCTAAATGCCAACCAATACTTCTTATGATTATACAGTTTTCAGCTGTTTTAAAGAAATTGGATTTAAATATATCAAAGCTTTTCCTTTATGTAAGAGACATTTTTGGGTATTTGGAAAACTAGTTGATGGTAAAAAGAAGAATAAAGGCCTCAGAAGATAATTGAGCAATCTTAATGGTGGATTCACAAGATTTAAGTTTAGATTGGAAAGACTACAACTAAATCTTATAGATGCATTTGAAGGTTTTTGATAAGTCTTTTAATTATCCTAATTTAACCATTAAAATAAATATTAATTGCTTTGAATTTATTAAGAATTGATACTTTTTATTGATGTTTTTTTGGAAAAAGAGCCCATAGATAAAAAGAGCTCGATTTTTTAAGTCCAACGGCATAGACGGTACTCAAATCGGGACTCTGTTGCTCGAGAAGGAAGGAAGAGATGATTTCGCATAATTCTCGGCACAAGCTAAGGCCTATGATGTAGAATGAACGGCTAAAGAGTTTTCTCATGATATCTGACCGATTTTGAGCCCGATTGACTCCAACTTTAATTGGGAGGAAGCCCTAGGCGAGCTCTACAAAAGGACCCCAGGTAGTAGTCCGAAAAGAGGAGTTTCTACACAATTCTTTTATTTATCTTTTGTTTAGATCATTGTATTTAGGCTTGAGAAAGAAAAATTATGAAGGGAATGCTGGCGGCAGCAATGCGCGGCTAGATTCCTTCAACTTAGGATGATGATGAAGCCTGTAACCAGGTTCCATCTCTGTTTTTGTTCTTGATTTCTATGCAATAAAAATTATACTCTTCTTCCATATATCTTTTGAGTTATTTTTCTGATCGAGGTTTTAATCTGGCATACATGGCCTGCACCCTCTATCGACGTGCCGTGATCTCAAGATACGATACATGCCTAAGAGAAGTAGATCGTAGTATGATAGATTAAACCCTAACCTTACAAATAATTAGATAGTTTATACTTTAAGCGGACGTGTTGTGATCTCCTGATACAGCGCCCATGCCTAACAAGAGATAAATTATTTTAACCTTGAATTTGCAAAAATTATTGCTAGTGCAACATAAAGAAAAGAAAATAAACCTATTTGCATGGTGGATTTGGATTCCTAAGTTGCTTCTCCTGCTGTCTTGATTTTTTAATTAATTAGTTGTTATCTATTAATAACCACTACTCATAATATAATCCTCTATAAAAAAAATTCGTGAAATAATTGCCCTGGTCACCAAGGATACGATCCTGATTCACCACTAGCTATAGTAATAAGTAGGTTTTATTTTTGATCGCCAGCGACAGCGATCAATTTTACATTTCAACATCGAGCCTTATAATAGTACCTTATCAATACGGTATGGTATGACATAATCTAACCCCATATTAATAGATGGTAAAAAGACCAAGTTGGCAAAACATCCATACCATGCATTAGAATGCTATCGTATCAATTCCCTTTACTTGTTCCCTCCCGATGCAATATGGTATGCTCAGTATTTACATATTACATATATTAGATATTATAAGTTGGCCTTTAGTACTTCATTCAAGCTCATTTTACATTAATAGATAATTACGCATTACATTGCACATTCATAGATATTATATTTTTTTTAAATTTCATTGATTTACATAATTTTCATAGTTCAGGTTTTTTGCCCAGATACAAAAAATTATAAACCAAAGAGTAAAATCAGCATAATGCACACAAAAATGTGATGTGTTTTTTCTCCTTATCTTGGGTATTGTGTGATTGTGTGGGGAAGGACAAACTTCAAAACTTAACCCAAAATCACTAAAGCAAGGAAACTATTGAAATTGATATTCCGTAGACCTGATTCAAAAATCAAGTTTTCACACCTTCATGCTCCCTTAATACATAACCACAAGAGCTCCTTCCCTTCAGCCCCATACACACTTCTAAGAAACCATAGCTAGATCCTTTTATCTCTACCATGCAGGATTGGTTTTAAAATGATTCATATGCCAAGCTGACCAAAATGAATTTTTTTTCAAAATATTACTCCATGATAATTGTTGCAACCTTATAAATCTATAATGATGTCTAGGTCTAATTCTCCACCCATCATGTACTCAACATTATTAAGCTTGTTATAAACATCTATATTGTCACTCTGCTGATCATCTCTTTTGGTTCATCTTCTAACATCATGCTCAATCATCATTGACTAAGTACACAGAAGGCAATGGACCTTCACTCCAATGATGATTCTTCTATTTTTTCTTTCATACATTGACAATAAATAAATGGCATATGATGAACATTTATGTCAGAATTGGACAAAGACAAGCAGCCCATATCTGACTTAGCAAGTGAAAAACAGGAGATACAAGGATATAAAAAAAATAATTTCAACAAAATATATATATTTCTATATATTGTATAAAATAAAACATTGGCTATCATTTGTTAAGGTCATTGAGTCATTCAACATGGAAATTTCTTATCCAAATTTCCAATTCAGCTAGCGATAAAAGAAACTCTCAAAGTTATTTTTATAGCATAAACCTTGGTCCATATCCAAAAAGAATAAGGAAAGTTATCATGTCAATATGCTGGATCAAACTCATTGTTGGAAGTGTCAAACTCTCACCAATCTCTGTATCCAAGTGTCTAATGCATAAACAACTCAGAATACTTATCTAATACAGATTATTTGAGCTACATACACAAGGTGGCTAGTAAAATAGAAAACTATTAACCAGTGAAAATCCATAATTAGTTTATTCATTTCCCTATTGATCCAGTGATACTTTGTTTTTTAAAGTTGTTGTGACCTTTAACTCATACAACCTTTCATACATCATGGCTTAAACAACATCCTAACATTTAAATTTTGAATTAACCATGCTTAAACAAATCAAAATCAAGTTTGATGAGGAGAGCAAATGTAACCAAGACATATGAAACACGAGGTATACATAATGGAAAATGCCTGAACTGCATGAAGAATTTAGACTATGAACTCAAACATCAAGAACCTCTATAGTGAAGAAGCAAAGAAAGAGTACCATCTTATAACACAAATGGACTTTTGATGTCAAAGTTTTCAACAGTAGACAGAGTTACGAAACTCACAGGGATAAAATTATCGTTGAATGGATCCCAGATATCTGGATCGATTCCATTTAAAATACCATGGAACTTGAAAAGATGAGGAGAAATTGCTGGATTTCCGGAGACCTCCTTGGAGTATGAGTGTGAAACCTGCAAAAAAAAAGTTGAAAATTGAGTGACTAAAATAAGGAGTACCATCTCCACATAAAGAGGGTTGTCTCACCAAATCCTGCTCAAAATTATTGTTTTAGCACAAATTTTGGATTGACCATGGTTAAAAATTGAGGACTGACACAAAGTAAACCATGTCCCAATCCAAACAAAACTATGTCCAAAGGATGATTAAACAGTAAATTGTATGCATTGGAAAAGGTACTAGTTAAAGCGGATAAAAGCTTAAATGGATCATGCTAGAGTAATAAGTAATGTTAGAACCATGTTTTAAGTCTCAATACTAGATCTTGTACCAGTATCTTACCAATATGGATCGATGTCACAATATGCCCAAAATCGACACATGATACATTATTGGGATCAGAATAGCACCTATACTATTTGTTCATATGGAGGTGCATTGAGCACACATAGAATATGAGAGAGCATGCCAAACAGGAACGGAAATCGACACATGATACATTGTTGGGATCGGCATGGCACCTATACTATTTGTTCATATAGAGGTGCATTGAGCACACATAGAATATGGGAGCACATGCCAAACAAGTACGGTGCCTCCCCATACGGGCTGGTATGGTTGCTAATCCAAAACTTGGTTAGAACTACTCCAAGAATATAATATGATGTCATCAACAATTGTTTAATTTAGTAATTTTGGAATTGCTTTTAAGATTACTGCGATATAGATAAAGAATGATATGCTAAACTATGCAAATATAATATGAGCTTGCGGTCAAAACTGAAAAAGAGCCAATGTTAAAGGCGATATTATCTTTAGGAAATTATAGGCTAGATTACTAACTTGGGGCCAATTGAAATGTTATAAGCCAAAGAAAATGGTTATACTGAAAGAGAGCATATCTTTTGCTCACATATGGTCACAATATAAAATGCAAGGCAGGAGTGATGATAATGTGTCAGAAGGGCTATGTTATTGCAAATGTATGGGCACTGAAATGTATATTATGTGTTGGCGATGAATACTGAAAATGCCAAATCGAATACCAAAGCAAGAGTTAGGTACTAACAGTTGTAGCCTTGTCAGCATGCGTCATTGCTTTGCCAATGTTGTGTATTCCAAACTCAAGATTGTGAATGGTGAAGATAACTCGAGCATTACTCAGTCCATAATGCATATAATGTTCCTTAAATAACCATGCCACGGGGGCACTAGTCCAATCATGGCAGTGTAAAATATCCTGTCCATAGAATACACTGACTGTTAGGAAGTTTATGTTTAAGAAAAAAAGGTACAATATAATGGTGTTCACTACCATCCCAGAAACATAGAAAAATAAGCAAGAGATGAACAGAGAGAGTTCTAGCAAACAGATAGTCATACAAATTTGGCTTTGAACTCATAATTTTGGCCTTTGTGCAGATACTCTACCAAGCAAAATTATAGTCATCTAAAGGCTCCATATGCAAGCATATTGTCACTTGATTAGATCAATTTTTAATAAGAAAACAAATGAATGGTCCCTATAAATCAAATATAAAAGAAATGACAGTTTACCTGACCATTTAAACCACCAATAACTGGTCGTCCAACTATTTCATCAAAAAATGTTTAAAAAATAAACACTAGAAGAGAAAATTGTTGTTAATTTATTGAAAAATCTCAATTTCAGATGCAAATAGATTTTGTAAAGAAGTATTATGCTGCAACTGATATATGTTCTACTGAAAGTATAACAAACTGAAAAATAGTTAACTAATAGTTTTCTACAAGCTTGTATCTTGTACTAACATGTATATGGAATTTTATTTACAGTACTCACATGCTAAACATGATAGTTATAGCCTTATAGGCCATTGTAATGATACATCACCCTTAGGCCTCATTTCATAGACAATAATCCTCTTGCAACCTTTGCAATCTATTATTTCATAGTGTCAGATTTAAGAATCCCCTTTTCAAATTTGCTAAGTAAATTCAAGAGTCATTGCATGAAAATGGCAATCTATCATCACAATCTACATCACCAGACTTGGTGCCATGATGTTAGAAGTTTAGTGCTGACATTGGAGCTAGATGTGTTAATTTGTTAGGTAAACTTCAAAGTCATGGTATGAAAATGGCAACTGTATCATCAATCTACACCAGACATGGTTACAGAATGAATGCCATTATTACCGTCATTGGAGCTAGATGTCTTAGATGTAATCAGAGAAAACAAGATCTTAGAACTGCCCTACAATGCGTTTGCATATTATTTTCTGAAATTTATTACTAAAAACCAGAAATCAAAGCAATCAAAGAACTAGAGAAAAGGGTTAGGAGAGCCTGGATTGAAGCGTGTTGGACACTGTCCTAAGAGAATAGGATTCGAGCAATCTTCTTTGAAGATATGTCCCAAGTCTTGCCTATGCTCCATTGCTTCACAGCACAAAGAAGCAATGAACCCATCTTCTCATCCAAAGACAGAGAAAGGAAAGGATTTATATGGTTAACTCTCTCTAATGCGTTTATGAGCAGAAGGATGAAAATGACGTGGGAGTTGGGGTTTTACAAATAAGAATCTCTTGAACTGTTTGAGAAAAGGTGGGAATCAGTGATATAATGGAAAGCTTTTATTTTTTAATAGGAAATGCACAATGATACCTGTGTTATTCCTACTAACTAACCTTAAACAATAGAGACATTAGCCAACAAACCACGTTCTCAAACTCACAAACCTAAGGTGAGAGGTTTCCAATCAGAAGTCTTTAAGGATGGGGACAACGGGTCGAAGGAAAAAAGCCTCAGAGTAATAAAATAAGGAGAAGAACAAGAAATGAAGAAAAGAAAAAAAAATTGGTTTATACCGAAACGAAACTTAGTACCATACCATTACCCTAGCAGTACCGTATGGTACGGTATGGATTGGTACAGCAGGCCTTAATTGCCTGTACCCTATACTAATTTGTCACTTCAGATTGATAGGCAGCTATTAATCTTATCTGGTGTCCATGTTAAGGCCTTCTAATAATCAACATAGCTCAGCTTCTGCAGAGTTATATGTAGATTTATTAAATCATTTAACAAATTATTCAATTATTTAACCAACACGACCGATCAAGTAGGCCTTATCAATGCCAACTTCTATATATTTCCTCTGCATTTTAATTTAGATGGTAATGTTTCTAGTTGATGAAAAACATAAAATGCACCAATAGAATCTACTACATATACCAATAAAATGAATAAATTAAGTAAAAATAAGACTCATACAAAGAAAATGAAAACATTAAAATTTTCAGAACAATCAGTGTTCAAAGGCATGTGTGTATAACTTACAGGGCAAGATCCGCTTTGGAGTAGAAACTCAAGAGCAGCATGACAAAAGAAACCAAATCTAATATTATCATTCCCACCATAGACATACCCACCCGAAAACATTCTGCAAAACAACAGTATTGTTAACCTCGTAACAATGACTTCACTGTACGAAAAAAATGTTACTAGATATTTTTAACTTTGATTTTAAAAACTTATATACAAGAAAATTACATGTAACAGACATAAAATCCAAGTTATGTATAAATGCAAGGGTAAAGACCAATACATAGTTGCTTCTATAAATCAATCCAAATACTACAAGTCCTTTTAAGATATTAACTATTTGATAAGAAGTGAAAATACAACATGGAAGACTCATTGTCCATTAGGATCAAGAAAAAACTTTTGAGAAATCCCTTGATTCTAAAGGAGCTACATCAGCCTAATCTAAGACATTTATGCAATGATGCAAAGAATGAAGCCAACATCAGCATATCCAATATCAACAGAGGGAAAAGAATAAGGATGCAAAAAAAAACAAAAAACTAAGTGCATAACTGGAATCTGAAAAGGTATTGTTTTGAAACAAATAGGATTACATGGTAAGATGTAATTACAAGGAAACGAAAATCCAAGACAATGTAGCAAAATATCAGTGAAGAAATGGGGTGATAATTAGTTCCTGTCATGTTGTATAAAAGTAGAACCTTATAGAAAAGAGGTTAGTCCCATAATTCTTTATAGTTTATAGTTTTAAATAATCTACTGTAAATATTTAGGCATTGGTAAAGATGTCAATATAAACATAAGGACCCACATATCCTCAGAAAGCACAGATACCAGTGACTGTCTCAGAAAGAGGCCCAAGAATAGCCAAGAATTTTATATTTGAAATTTTGAATCTTTATTTTTCAAGTTGTACCATCTATCTCCTTCAGAAACAAGTTACATGAAGTTTTAGGGGATTTTGACCCTTGTACAAGCTTTTGATATGCTAATAGAATGAGTTGTTCAGGACTTTAGAAGACTTTGGTGGTTGCTATCCCAAAATCTCTTCTGGAGAGATTATAACTAGAATTTAAGGTGCAGGAAAAGAAGAGGTTAAGACCTTGCATTTCGATGAGGCATTTTAAAAATTTATGAAATTTTGAAATGCAACATTTCAAAATGCAATATTTTAGAATTTCAGAAGTTTAGAATTTCATAAATTTCTATTTGGATGGTTGTTCCTAAAATGGAATTTTGTCTAAGGATTATAAAATATTCTATAAATATTTTTTGTGTAATATATACATACTCAACTCATCTACAATATATATATTAAAAATAAATATATACATAAATATTTTAATATTTTATGTAAATATTAAAATTTTATTTTAATAATACTCATCAATATTTTAATATTCATTTTATTAAAATTAATATTTTATTTTTAATATTAAAATATTTATTATTAATATTATTGTACATAATAATAATATTTATTTAATACTAATATTTATATATTTAATAAAAAATATTAATTATTTTATGTAATTATTAATAATATATTATTATTCATGTAGCCGACCCCATATAGTTGGGAAAAGGCATAGATGAGTTGACTTGAGTTGAGTATTAATAATATATTATTAAATATTTTATTTATTAAAAATAAACTTTATTTTAGAAAAATATTTATAAAAATATATAAACTAATCATAAAATATTTATACATATTAATTATTATAAATTAAGTATTAATTTAATTACATAAATATTTTCAATTTAATACTATTTATATTAATAATTAATATTATTAGTAATATATTTAATATGTACGGTTGATAATATTAATTATTTATATAAATACTATTTTATTTATTTAATATTTATTTATTAATAAATAAATAATATTTATGTAATATTAATACTTATTATTAATATTTACATAGATTTATGTAAATAAAATTTTTGAAATATTCATGCAAATATTTTGGCATGTAAATAAAATTAAATATTTTTACTGCTCCCAAAGGGATTTTCAAGAGAGACTTGCGAGTGAAAGTTGTAAATAACAATTTTGAGGAATTTATAAATTCCATGGAATTTTAGAAATTCACCTCATTGAATAGCCAAACAAAGAATTTTGGGTTTGAAATTTTAAAGTCCTCACTTCAAATGAAATCCCTCTTGCAAATCCTCCATTCAAAAGCAATCGAGGAGATCACAATGATTTCAATTTCAAGGATTGTGTATTGCTAAAGGAATATTTATTAATAGCTTGTAATGCTTGATCCAAAATTTCGGCAGGCATTTAAAGGATCACTGTAGGTTAATAAGTCCTACGTTGAAAGCCACAGCACTGACTTTTCTGCAACAGGAACGAAAATAAAGACAGGATGAAAGATGGAAGAAGAAAGAGCAGATCTGACTTATAAACAGTATACTTTTTATTATTACATACTTTAGCTGTTAAGCTATAGAATAAACAGATCTATTGAACAAGATTGTTTCGTTATGCAGAGTTGTAGCAGATAGCTGTAACTAAAGGATGAAAATGAAGGAAAAAGTCAAGAAGCAAATTACCAGACTTTCTTTCACAAAACCAAAATAAACTCGCATGACCATAAACACAACCATCCAGCCTTTTCTCAACTACAAGTGCTCTGTTTTATGGACCCTTATTCACCAAGTATTCCTCATGTTATTCCAAGCTTCTTAGCATCCTTCCTCATAATCTCCATCCATGTTAAGTCTTCCTCTCAGCTATTTTTCTTTCTCTCTTCTTTTTTTTACAATTTTCAACGCAAACTAAAGCACCTCTCCTTACTAGAGCCTCATCAAATCTCCATTTTACATGTCCATACCATCTCAATTAATTTTTCATCATTTTATCCTCAATTTATGCAACTCATACAACTCCCCTAATATTCATTTCTCAATCCATCATTTCTAGTTTACTAAACATCTATCTTAACACTCTCATTTCAGATGGCACTATGCAAAGAACAGAAACCAAAATATGAAATAAAAACCTACGAGCATTGCACTTTACCATCTTTGAATCAGGCAAGTGCGTTTCTCACTGAAACCAACTTAAATCCCATGTTTCGATAGCAGTGCAAAAGATGCAAACAGAACGAACAACTCCCCTAATTTTAAGTCTCTTTGAGGCCCACAGCGAGTCTGACCAATCCCATTCATTGTCCAGGCTACATTGACTTTAATATATTATGTCAAGTTTCAACATATGTAGCTTTTTAGAGGCTGTTATTCCAACATGTATATATATGCTTGCATTTAAACATTTTAGTTCTTTTAAAGATAGGGGCAAAACATTATATTTTGAATCAAGCTAACAGTGAACATCCCGAGATAAACCTGAGATACAGTATGGAATAGCAAATGATACTCACACACCCTATTAGACAACCTATAAGTCAAAGAAGCTAGGTTCAATTTCACCTACCGTCCACAATGGTAGAATTTGAAAATCAGATTTTGGTGCACGAATTGATAATGTAGTTCTTGATAAACTCAGAAGTCAAAAGCAGCACCCACCCAAAGCTTTATAGAGTTTCTAACAATCAGTGGTTGAGCATCATTCCATCAACACGAATACAAAAAAACATCTCTGAAAGTACAGTCAATCCAAACACAACATGAAGCAAGCCAAAACAACACGACTGATAACTTCTAAAACAAACCATTTCAATTTGCCATGTCTAACAAGATATTCAGAACTTTAGTTTCCTTCTAGCATTCAGTTTTAGGGCACCAAGTTTAGCCAAAGCTCAATTTGAAACACTCCCATCTCACGATGGCTCGGTCAAACAACGCAGCAATTCATAGAATATAAGGCTAGAAGGTTTTTAGTTCTCCATCTATAACAATACAGTGGATTAACTTGGTATGGATTATGGAGCACCAGTGTGCTGGTTTAAAGTTAAATGGGATTAACGCAACTTGAAAGTAACGTGGAAAATAGTTTGATTTAAAGTGAAAATGTTGAACATCTGTCAAGCAGCTGTCAAGCAGCACCACTAGAGAAGACAGAAAGAAATTTCTGTTGAAATGAACGTAGTTTGAACAATGTATAAGATAGCCAATTGAATAAAACATAGGACCTAGCGATGACATGCTGAAACGCTAGGCTCTAAAAGAAAGTTTCAAGAGAAAAGAAAAGATGTTTTTACTTATATTGAAAAGCACCTATTTGGAAAAATTAAAAGTTTCACCAGCAGAAAGTAGCAATTCTATGAAAAAGTAAATGAGTTTATTACCCATTGTGAGGCTCTAGAAAGTAAACAGAAAGACCTTCAACTTTTCCAAACCAAACATTTATTTCTGTTCCACCCCAACCAAAGCTTCGGAGAAAATGGAAGTCCTTCACCTGCATTGCAACAAAGGTAGTTAAGTAGGAAAAGTTCCAGTACTAAGATGTATACAAATGAAAGTTAAAAGTTCTTGCAAACTGAATTCTGCAGTGATGGTAAAGAAACATAAGCTATCATATGCTCTCTAGCAAGCACATTCAAAGACCATGTGCCAGGTTCAAACTATATAATCACCAGGGACCCTTAGTCTTGATGGAACTAAGGGAACCAGGACCAAATCAGCAGCTCATATAAATAGCGTGCACAGTTCCATCACAATGAGAGAGAGGAGGGAGAATCGTAAAATCATCATACATAGTACTAATAGCATCTGAGGGACACAATATTCTTCTAAAAAGAGAAAAGGAATCTGTAATTCTATTAAAACTGAATACAGAACTATGTAAAGGAAGAAAAAATCATTTAATCATAGAATTTTGATAGACCACATTCATACTCAAGTCTTGCCAAATTAAAACCCCTACACCACACAACATAATCCAAAACTTCCTAAAATTTATTAACTTTGGATTCCCATGGAACACTGTAGAGAAGACAAAAACTGCTCCATAATGATCCCATTAAGACTTTTATAAGCTATACATAAAAGCAGACTTCTAAATTAATAAAAATGTCATTAAAAATAGAACTTTAATCTTGCCTCATAAAGGAAGTGGGTTTGCTTAGCTGATCAGTGAAAATTGTCCTTCAGCTGTCTGCAAAAGCCATAAGTTTTGCATTGGCATCATGCAAAGTAACTTCAAGATGAACACCAATGGATAAATGTTTGACAAGCTTGCTAACATAAATTCCAATCAATGGAATCCACAAGTGACCAAGGAATGAGCCCTCTTCTTATTAGAAATAGTTGTAAAATTCAAACCAAACACAACATAAAAGAAAAGAAATTAGAACTGACAACAGGTTAGTTCTGGGTCAGCCCTGACTAAGGATATACAAAACTGAATCATCCATGTGCTTTTAAACCTGATTCACAATACTAAATGGCAGTTGATAATGGACCTCATATTTATCGGATAACAGGTAGCTATAAGTTATTAGTTGGGCAGTTTTGGACACAGTTACAGAGAGTGAGAGAGAGAGAGAGAGTATTTTATATATCATAGATAGAGATATATATAAATATTTTATATATATACTATATATCATATATATATATTTTTGGGTTATCAGGTTTTTGGTATGAATAAGCCCAATAGCATACCCAGACACAATAAGGTTCTAGGTTTGTTTATAGAACCCAGAACCTCCCAGATAGCTAACCAGCCCCATTTTTTAACCTAAAGCAGAGAACCTGAGATTTTAGGTTTTGTTCAGGTAAGCATAACAATGTAAGGTTAGAAAAATATTGGCCCCCCTCAGAAATAGAATATCCAAGCTTATATTGTAGTCTCTTATAGTCTTTATGCATGAGAAGTCATCACCTGCCTATGAAAGAAGAGTCTAAGATTTAAAGACCATTTCTGAAAATTAAGGGTTGTCCAGTCAATATCCCTCCAACAGAGATGTCCCAGTTGGTTTTGGTTTGTACTGATTAATGACAAGCAGGACACGGACCAAACCAAATGGTGCAGGCTAAGGTTCGTCGTACCGAGAACCAATACCGTTTTGTTAGCAAACCGGTATGATTCAGTATGAAGCATACCGTACCAAACCGATGACATCCTAATCATCCCGTATCAAACCAATGATATTACCGGTTAGATGAATCAAAAGGTTCCAACCTATAAACGGTCCCATACTGACCCGAACCTAGTGGTTTGGCACTATATTATGTGGTTCAATATCATATGAGATCAGTATGAGGTCTGTATGGGGTGATTTTATGTTATATAGGGCAGTTCGGAATGATGTTAATCTTGTACTATTTTGAAATAGTAAGCCATATTAGTTTGACACCAATACGGTTCGGTATGCCCTATATCAAGCAATTTGGTATAGTTCAACATACCTTAATGCAGACTAACACCAATAGAAACACACATGATATGGTTCTATCCCCTTCTTTGGTTGTCCGCATTTAAAAGGGGAAAAGGAAGAAAGGGAAAGTAAGAAAGAGAGAGAAAATAATCGGAAAAAGAATAGCTAAAATTAAAGCAGCCCAACAATAGAGGGAAAAACATCAAAACCTCACCTAACCCTAATGTATGTCCTAAACAAAGTTAAACCAAAAGAACCAACAAAAGCATCCAAACAAAGGAAAAAAGAGAGAAATGTACACCAAAAAAATTAGTGGTGTTTTAGTGCAAATGATGCCATCAATACATTCCAAATGTCAATGCAATACTATCCAAGTACCATACCAACCCCATCCTCCACCAATATCAACACTAGGACTAGGACTATAAGCCTTCCAAAAAACTTATTTAATTTCGTAAATCAATCTAAGCCCAACATCAAGTGCTCACTCAATGACAGAATGATGCAAAACAAATCATGATGACCTACATATACAGAGTTGGGTCTCAATTAGGAAAAGCAAGGTTTGGCATCACCATGATGTTGTTTGTCTTGTTCAAGAATAGCAAAAAAGGTTTGCTAGACTTGCGGAGTACAGGCAATCAAGAGTTCAACCAACCCTGCCTTGTGGATTAAAAAGTCTGCGGGGGTACCAAACCCTTGATATAAATGAATAATAGCAACGAAAGGGCTCCTCATGTAGAACTTAAAAGACAAAAGTTTTAATGCCAAAATTTAATGCAATAAATCAGCAAGCACAAAGAGGATATTAGTGTTGACCAAGAGTTGTTGCACGGATCTTCGTGGCTTCATATCAAGCATACCATATAATAGTAACATATCAAAATAGTACCAAGGTTCATTTCAGTATATGAGCAAGAGCAATCCAAGACAAGTGAAACCACTTCATACTACCATGTTACATGCCTTATTGACACATAATGCCTAGTTTTAGGTGATTTCATAGTTAGGCGTGAGAAAATATTATGCTGTACAATGTGTATAACAAAGTGGAACTGCCCCATATTATGCAATAACAAGTAAAACTATAGCTAAGAAAGAGAAAATATAACGGTTCCTTATCTTGATATGGGATGCATACTATACTTTACTGGCCATACCGCACCCACAAAATAAACTAGTACGGTTCTTGGTATCAATCAAAGCCTGCCGTACCAACCATACCATACTGTACTGATAAGGTATTAGTATGGTACCAAGTTTCGATTCAGTATGAATCGATCCGGCATGAATCGAGATGAACTACTGTATTCCTTCCAGTATACTACTGGGTACCAAGTGGTTATAGCTAAGAATGAGAAAAGAACATGCATCCGGTTTCGATAGGGGTGTAACCCACATCGTACCAAACCAGTAATGTACCAGCACAGGCCTCGGTGCCAATTTTGCAAACTTTGGCACTAGTTCCGTGACCTTGTTCTCTACCAATCTCTTAATGCTACAACTGCATTATTTTATAATTATATAAGAGCCTAGCACATATTAATCAAAATATGCATTAAATAGAGAAATGTTAAGCTGAACAAAGTGTCCAACATGACAAGTCTTATTTGATGTCACTCATATTTCTTTATGCGATGATCAACTTTATAATTGCATGCAGACAAAGCCAAACTTCTTTAATGATGAAGATCTGGAGATACCAAGCCACGAACATGGCAACAACAGATGCTAGATCATCGCAAGTTTGATTCCCCTAATCAACCATAATGCAATAATAGATTAGATGTTCTCCATGTTTCTTTTCAAACTATGGTTTCAACTCACATCTTAATTAACATATGAGCTATAAATCAACAAGTAACGGATCAAATAACTACTTGATGAAGATCAATGTCTTACCAGCTTCAATCAAAAAAAGGATAGCACTCCACCAACCACTATAGGTTATTGGCAACTCGTCAATAACAAGGGGATTTCAGAATCTTATCAACATTATATTCCACTCAAAACTTTAATTAACATTCTGCAATGCCCCACTTATCACAGCCATAAGATGTAGAATCATGGATTTGGAAAAAACTACGTGGTCAATGCATTGAACTTTGCATCAACTCAGCCAACTCAATGTGACTATCAAAATCTAGCAAGAAGATGTGCAAGACAAAAAATGGAATGACAAAAAGAAAGCTTAAAGTTTGATCAAAGCCCAAACAATCTGGTACAACTAATAGGCAAACAGTAGTAGAAAAGAGATAGAGGAGGGAAACAAGCTAATACAATTGAAGCCCATGCCAAGTGTCCCAGTCATCCTCACAGCCAGATGGCAGCATGGACATGTCACGAAGATACGGTGTGCATTATCAAACTTAAGATCAAGTCCTGCACAGTAGGAGTGAACTACTGCAGCCAGTTGCAAAGCTACAATGGGACATCAATCCAGATCTTGGGCTGGAAGAGGTTTTTGGCAAGATACAAACTGTCTATTGGTTGCTATAACATCAGCAAAAGTTTTGGAATTATACTAGATTTTTCATCTGTTCTTTTGAGATGCATATTAGAAATGCAACTACTCCCATAATGACAAGCTTCATTTCATTTCTCTTCTCTGTTACTTTCACAAAGAAACCAGAAGTACATGGTCCAGGCCTGATAGAGCAAATTTATTAGGCATAACTTTCTTTAGGAGTCGCATGGATTTAACATATACTAGTAGTTACTAAAGAGATCCTTGAATTGCATTAAGAGATGACAGGATCAATCAATCTTTCTCCTCTTCCTACTGTCTCCTTTTTTTCATCAGCATTTCTATATCTGCTATCTTCATTGTTCCTAAACTGATGAAAAGCAGATTCTGGTCCTCTTCTAGAGACACTACTAAACTAGTCAAAAGAACAAAACCTAATCCCTGTTTCCACTCCAAAACTTCTCTCTTCCTCCTCAAACTTCTAAAAAACTATACATCATCTACTTAAAAATATTAAGAATCCCTTTTAAATAACAAAAACCTAATCCTAACACATTAATCATATTAGCGATTCTCAACCTTAGAAACATCAAATATTCTACCTAACCATCTTTTACCTTATCCTTCAATCTACTAATTTACCCACGGAGGTTCTGGACAGAAAGATTGTTGTTTGTTCCGACCCCTTGGACTGTACTAGATCTATATTCTTGTGCCCTGCATGTGAATTCTTAGCATTAGCAATTTTCAATCATAGTATTTAAAAATTCTTTTTATTTCAGACCTATTGGTCTTGAGTTGAGAGAAATGTCAGAAGCAAACTCCACAAAGACAACAAAATTATACAGGATAAAGTTGCAGCTAGCTCATTGTTGGGGGAAAAAAAAACAGTTTGCTAACTAGCATTCAGAAAATATAAGGTTCACAATAAACCCATATAACACGGTTGCCATTATTAGATCAAAAGTCATATTCGCAAGGAACAGCAAAAGTGGAAGGGAACAAGAGCATACATTCACTTCTTTTTTTCCTATTTATCTTCCCCAAAACCATTTTACTACATGCAAAACAAAGATGTAGTGTAAAATCGCTACAAGCTTAATTGTTACATAATAATATAATGTCAGAACTGTCTGTTTACTTAAAGTTATGTGTGATAAGAAACAGTAATTAAAGAAATAGCAGCACCTTAATATATTCAAAGAAAAATGATCAGTACTATGGGCAAAATCTTGAACATCACAAGATAAAATTGTAATAACAAATGACAGCGAAGAGGCATGTGCTCAATTCTGTTTCCACTAATTCAATAGACAGAAACACAGGGTTAAAAAGGCCAACATACTTCTGGCCTGTGTAGTGATTTGACCCATGGAGAAGTATCATATGATACTGAAAAAATAGGCCAGACTAAAAAGCAGTGTGACAGAGGCTTACATTGCTAAGATTCAAGCAGCCATATTTTGGAAGAATAATATCAACATGATGGCCCAAATCTTGAACAGCACGAGAAAGACTTGTAACAACATCACCAAGGCCTCCCACCTGCAATAGTTAGAAATGACAAAGGAATAAAAAGGTCAATCACTCATCAAAATAATACAATATGCCTGGCTCACATCTGTCGCAGATAATAATTTAACAGTAATTTAAGTTTTGGTTAAAACTCAACATAGTGACGTCATAACCCAATAGTTTCCTGCAATGCATCAAGCAACTAAATCAAGAAGATCAGGCAGAAATTAAGATAAAATTCTTTAAGGACCCATTTGGTTTGTAGGAATAACCCTCTAGAATCAGAATAGGAATCACCAATTCCAATTCCAAAGATTTGTGTCAATGAAATTAGAATCTGATTTCTATTTCAGGCATTTAAGTTTCGATTACAAAATCAATGTAGCGAAGTAATAACCCAATGGTTCTCTGTAATGCATCAAGCAATTAAAATTAAGATTAGGCAGAAACTGATATAAAATTCTTTTAGGGCCCATTAGGTCTGCAGGAATGGCCAGCTAGAATCAGAATTAGAATAACTGATTCTCATTCCAAAGATTTGTGTTGATGAAATTAGAATCCAATTTTGATTCCACCTGAAATCTATATCATGTATGAAGGAGATTTGAAATCCAGACCCCTCACCCAAAATTGCAAAACCATTCTAGATAATTGTAACCCAACAGCTTCCATGTGAGTCTATGAATTTAATGTCAAGGATAGGGAAGGAGGGGTGACCAAAAGTAAAATGCATGAAAAGAAGCTTTAAATAAACTAATAGTTGAGCAGAATTAACAAAATCAACCCAATTGATGACGTAAGGGTTGTTATATGGTGCTTCCATGCCCTGAAGAGAGCAACACCAGGACTTCACCACAATTTTAGGGGAAGGCTTTAAAACTGAACAATGCAATTGACAACTCAAATGAGACATACCCATCATGCAGACCTGATGATGGCGAGATAGCTGAATCATTGTGTATGTTAAGTAGACTAATATTCTTAGCATGGCATATTCTTGATGGCACAAATTATCATCAGAATCCAAGGAAATAACGAATACCAAAAAATGTACCTTGTAAAGTTTTAACAAGGTATCAGAATTGTGTGTGCAGGAAAAAATATCTGATACCATTGAATTGGATGGGTCATTGACATGGAAACTGAAGCAAAAGCAGACCAAACACCATGTTCTTATCATCAATCATGCAATTATATATCACAGACTAGGGAACCCCACCATTTATTGTAAAATAGCCTTTTGTTTTTCTGCCAATCATTATACTGACAGCCATTTACCTAACTTTATTTAGCTTTCAAAAATCTTCCATGAATTTCATCCACGTTATGGTAAGCTAACTCCACATTTTATTCATGCTCACCAGTGATATCATCAAATCTCAAGTTCTCTCGACTCTGTCTTCAAGTGAGAGAACAACAGTGGACTGGACCAGCTAAAAGCACACCAGATAGCTGATGCTGCTTGGGAAAGAATATAAGAATTAAAACGTACCTTTGCAATAGGTGCCATTTCAGCAGCAATATGTACAATGTGCATTGAAGGCTCCTTCAAGATTCCTCCAGAAACAGGAACATTGTAATCCATTCCATTTCTGTTGTCATAAATTCCACCATCTTCCCTCTCCGAGAAAACAAAGTCCATCATATATGCATCCAGAGGAACCTTAACTGCTACAACAGAAAAAAAAAAATGTCATTTCATGCCTCTAACATAAGATAATATAAATTGAAATATCTACATATATATGCACACATATATATATGTATATATATATAATATATATATATATATATATATATATATATATATATATATGTATTTATGCATGTAAGTACACATGTACAAATGGGGTAAAAATGTACATGCAAATACTCATCTAAAAAGGGACGTGTTAGAATTGTATTTTTGAATATAGAAACATTAACATATTCAAGAAACCCCACTTTGAGTGTTTGATCAATACCTAGTGCTCAAACAATTAATGAAAAAATTTATTTAAAAAAGGAAAAAAATGAAGATATACAAACTTTTGGCAAGTAATGAGACTGTTTGCACAAATCACAAACTAGGTTTCTATGTTTAGATTTTCCAAAGCTACTTTAAATAGATTAGAAGTTTTCTCTCCATGTCATGAAGGATTCAAAATCAACTAATTTTAGTAAAGATCAATAGTCGCCATCCAAATCAGAATCAGCATGGAAAATGTAGGAGGAAAGTGCGATAAACTTGTTAAAGGAAACCTGTTCAATCATGTGCTTCCAAGATGAATTATTGAATTCAATCATTGATACAGGCTTAACTAAAATAAGCAACTGGAATAGCCTTTTGGGCTAAACTTGTATGCTTGAAGGAAATTTGTCAGTTAAGTTTGCTAGTGCCCAAGCTTCTGAATTTTTCCTTGTAATAATTCAAAATTTGTTAGTTCAAAAAATTTGAATTTTTTTTAATAAGGGGTAATTTATGACCATCAGTCATAGAAAGAAGTATCATTATACACATCCTGAGAGGAGACATTCAGAGTTAAGTGCCCAAGCCAAGGAGCGTGAGGAATAATAGCAGGGACAAATGTAACTGCCTTGTTTCAACGAAAAAAAAGGGGAAAAAAAATGAAAGCAAAGTCACAGTGGATTTTAAAACACCTGGCCTTTTCTCCTAAGAGATACAACTAAATGCTGACTTTGCCTCAATAGATAGAAAATTATAAAACATTATCAAACATGATAGTATCCTCTAGTACTCACTATATCAATTAAATGACCACAACCAATGTTGCATGGAAAATGGCAGGCACACAAGGAACATAGAAATAATGACAAATATAGAATTATAGCATAAATGAATAAGTAATAGAAAAGAACGTGATTGGATGTCATTCTCACCTGTCGCTTTGAGATGTAAACCATTGTCTGCAAGCACCATTTTCTGTGGCGGTAAAGGGCCTTTATGGTGAGTCCAACGGTTAAATGAGCATTTAAACCAAACTTCAGGCTTCCCACTCAAAACTGTGTTGAAGGGATTATAAAAGACTGTAACCATGCTTCCAGCTCTTACATCAAGTGGCTCGGTATAAACTATATGTTTTTGGGACAACAAAAACGTTTTCATCGTTCTTTTTTTTGTTTCAGCTTTCAGGCGTGCAGTTTTCTCAGCCTATTAGAACCACAAATAACAGTATGACTGGAAAGTTTTTCTTTCATGATATTTACAATTTAACATAATAAATTAAGGAAATGGAAGAAATAAAAGGTCAATATCCTTTCAGAGCAAATATAATCGAATGCAGGCTATAACCATGGTTAGGACTGACCTTTTTACGAGCAGCCTCTTCTTTTAATTTTTTTCTTCCTGAAGCCTTCTGTAGATTCTTTGTTCTTCTTCAACCCAAAAAAGATCTTGAGGCATGCACTTCGGGACAGTAGCATGAAAATCCTGAAAACTGTTGTTATCATATATGTTTGCCTTTTGTGGTGGTCCATTGGCAAAAACCCAATCCAGAACAAGCGCATGGTCAGGTACAATAACTGCACAAACGTAATAAATTAGAAATTGCTACAAATAAGATACTATTAGGTTGTAGTAGAGATGCAAAATGAAAAGAAGACTCATGTAAAACATGTGAAGAGACATGAAGTGATGAACAATTTGCTTCCAAACTACCGATCTAATAGCAGCAAAGTTAGAGTATACTAAACTTTGACATCAAATACTGTGAAATAATGTTAATTAAATAGATCCACATCAAGGTTCACCATACCAGAAATCGGTACCGGTTCAAAACCGGACTTGAGGTGTGCTGATAAGATCATGCTTCACTCATCCCATCAAATCTTGTCTCTTATGTTTTGTAATTTAAGACCAAAACCAAACTTATTCATGGCAACAGACACGAACTAAGTTTCATCAGTTTGCAATGAAACTCTAATACTTTCAACTGAAAATATCTGTTTTGGAAGAAAATTAAACAGATAGAAAAATCAAGAGCACTAATATGATTGCCCCTTCTTTCACAATCAACAACTTGATGAATTAGAATGTTTCTAATCCCAGTCTCCATTAAATAATAATAATAATAATAATAATAAAAGTAAAAATATTGGGGCATGTGAATTTCTAAAGAAGTTGAGGGCAGAACAGTATATATAACAATGATCTAGTACAGAAATCATGGTCAACTAGTGACCCATGTCTAGTCTACCCAACAACCAGCAGTCATCAGCATAGACTGTAGTTGAAACGAAGAAAGGGACCTGATATGAGCAAGAAGACACCAAAAACCAAAACCTTCCAGTAGTTAATGTGTATCTCTTCATATTAAGCAAGATTGGTCTACATTCTCACTGCAATAACATAGAATAAGTTGATAACATCTTTCACAATTAATGTCAAGCATGGAACTGAATGTGAAGATGTCTACCAAAATGCTTGGTGCATCATGCACTAATTATACATATCACATAGATGTGAAGTTTAGGTCAAAGTAAAAAAATAAGCTTATAATCCATACTTGCCTTCTGCATACCACAAATCACCATCTGTTTTCTCAAATCGAAGAAGCCTTTCAACTATAGACAATCCATTGATCCAATTATTATGACCACCATGAATCCAGATTTCTGTAGCATGAGCTAGTGGGCCAGAGCTTCGATTATAATATAATCTGACCCTGTCCCCACCTTTGAATACTCTAGGCTCTATGTGCCAGACATCATCAAAAGACTTCGCCAATTTAATTACTCGAAGAAAAGCTTCCTTCTTTTTCTCGACCTCCGCCTTTGCCTGTGCTCTGTCAGCTTCTCTTGCAGCCTTCTCTGCCTCCCTTCGGCGCTGCTCTTGAGCCTGTCTTTCCCTTTCAGCTTCTTCTGCAGCAAGTCTCTCAAGTTCCTTTTGTTTCTCTTCAAGTAAGAAATCTTCAAATGCTAATTCATCCATTCCACCTTCCACGAGTACAGAAAAATCTTTTGAATCATTATTATCATATACGTTAGCACCGTTGAAAAATACAAAATCTATTTTATATGCCTCCTTGGGTACAGAAAGTTGGCAAAACCACCAATCCCCTCTAAGAACAGTTTTGTACATCTTTTCAGTGAAATATTTCCACCTCCAATCATTGAAAGCTCCCTTAATCAAAACATTAGGTTCATTCATCAAAGCTGATAAGCTTCGATTAAAAAATATTGCAATAACTTCATCAGACTTCACCAATTCCGGAACAACAAATATCTTGTTCCCCCTTGAAAAGTTTTCTTCAGCAAGATCTTCTAGCATCTGTTGGCGTTCTTGTGCGTCGATGGCTGCCTTCTGCTTCAGTAATGCCTCTTCCATGTCCGGTTCTGCATTTACTGCATGCTCATCAATTTTTCTTAATTCCTCATTGTCACTTATTTCCGCATCACTCTCCACCACAACTTCTTCCTCCTTTTTGCTATTAGCTGTCAGCTTTCGTTCTTCAATTTCTTTTTCACCATCGATAACTGCTCCATCTCCCTCATCCTCTGCTCTCTGTGCATTGGTTTCATCATTGTCGACAGCTACAGCAGGCATTCCTGTAGAGGTTTTTTTATTTTTAACATCTTCCCCAGAACTCTCCTCCTCCTCCACTTCCTGAAGTCTATCCGCTCTGCTTTTCACTGCATTGCGTGAGGCCCCTGGCCTTAAATTAACTTCAGTTCTTTGTTCTTTTCCAGTAACCTTTCTTCCCTTAAATCTGCTGCTTGAAAGTGAATATTTACTAGAGCCAGTGTTTTCAGATTCGTCTTTTTCACCAACAACACCTTGATCTTTCTTCTGCATGTCATTTCCATTCTTGTTACGTGCGAATCCTCTAGAAGTAGAACCTTCCGTCCGGGATTCGAGCCCCTTCTTGGGCGCCTCCTCGAATACTCTGCGGAACCCAATTCAAAGAAATTGAACAGAAAACATAAAGAAGGAAATCCTTTAAGAACAAAATTCACATTTTTATACTAACCTGAGCCTGCTGCGATCGGAGGCACGATCCTGATTCTTTTTAATTCTTTGCACCATACCGAGGACTACGGGCAAAAAGGCAAAAAAGAAAGAAAAGGACTTTGACAATCAACAGTATAGTAGTCTTTCGATATAATTGTACAGCATTAAAAAACCCAAAATAATCCACTCATTCTCCCAGTTTGTAATTCCAAGAGTTCATTTATACAAACGTTACAATTCTATCATGATCTAATAAGCAAAGCAAAGCAGGTCTTAAAGACTGAGAAAAGTTGTCTGAATTCTCTACCGAATGACAAGGATCCACAGCAACTAAAAAATAAAAAGCTCGAGAGCTTGCCATGAGTTTCCAAAGCAGGCAAGTTTCAGAAAGCTAGCAGAAGTTAAAACACATTTAAAGCGCCGAAAAGGTGGGAGCTTTGACGGGCAAAACCACAAGAGAGGCCACGAGCGAAGCTGAAAGCCAAAAAGGCGAGAAAAAGAGAGCATCCCGGAAAGAAAGACTCACTTGCGTGAGAGGGCCAGCGGCCGGCCGGATCTCGAACTGCGCCCGTCCAAAAAGCGTCGTCCGACCACAGAGAGGCCTCCGTGGCTGCAAGGCCATCTCCATGGCTGCCACTCGATGGAAGAGATCTTCGAAGAGTGAGAAAAAGAGAGACTGGGTTCTAGAGAGAAGATGAGAATAGTTTGTTGGCGTTTCTCAGAAAAGATCGGATAAGATCGGTGACGAGGATGGTGAGTTGCAGATCGATGGAGATCCGGAGGCTTCGAAACGGAAACTAGATTTTATTTACACGGAGAGGCGCATTGCATTGCTCAACGGGAAGTGGGCAATAACGGCACCTGAAAAGATGGGTAGATTCTCGTTATCAGCTCCAGAACATCTCCGATTTTTCATATATATTTTAACAAATAAAGCTGAAAGATCTTCGGATAATTGAGGGTCATGTTTTCGATCCCAGGTGGGAAGCATCCGTCCAAAAATTACTTGCAAGGATGAGCATGACTTCATTTATTCTTGTTTTTGAATGGAGCGCCGTTGGTATGGTCCATATAAAACAAAATAAAGAGGATGATTGAAGAGGTATTGTGATTTCTTTGGTATTATTTTATTTTTAAAAAAATTATAAAATTAATTTTTTGAACTTTACTTTTTATTTTTCATCAAGTTAACAAGCAATACAATTACCAAAACGGCTTTACACACTGTATTGGCTTATTGCTTAACATTTGGAGGCTTATTCTTTCTTTCACGTTATTCTATGCCCTCAAAGGGCTAATAGGATGCCTGAATTTGGAAGCTTTTCGCTTATCGCTGTTCATTTGAAAGCCGGTTTAGGACTATTTTTTTTACTTATTTCATATTCTCGGATAGAGGTATAACGATTCAGTCTACGTACACTTTATATGGACTTGAAGAGGAGATTATTGATCATGCTATCTTCACTTATGACAGAGTCAGATTGGTCTGACAAATAGCAGGTTATCATTTCTGGGGTGATAGTAGTGGCCCTTGTCGTAGTTGATTTCTAAGGATGATTCAGCAGGATATGCATAGAGGCATCCGTCGGTTGAGCTCTATGGCTGCTTATATTGCTCATCAGGTTTGGCTGTCTCGGAATCAGTATATTTTTCTGATGTGAGTGACCCTTCCTATAAGATTGTTAGGACAGCTTTATCCCTCTCTACTGAGTACATGCTCCATCAATCAGGCCTTGATTCTGATAGCCCTAGCATTTGGGATTCCCCCTCTGCCTCGGCAGCGTACCAATGTACGATCTTTGTTTCCTGAAAACTCCCCACTAGGATCTGTCAAAATCAACTTTGATGATAGTGTTCAAGGTCGTCTGGTTGGTTCGGCTTTTGTGATCCGTGACTCTGATGGGTCGATGCTTGCGACTGGTGGATTTGGTTCTCTCAACCTTTCAGTGCCACTAGCAGAGTTATATGCGGCGTGGGCTGGCATATCTTATGCTATTCGAAGTCTGGGCATTCGTAGTCTTATTATCGAGGAGGACTCTATTACCGTTGTACGTTGGCTCCGCAGGACTCGAGCGACCCTTTGCCTACTAATCCGTTGTTATGCGACATCAGGTCTATGCTTCATTAGGCTTATTGTGCCTAGATTTGGCATATTTACCTGAAAGCTAACTCAGCGGCTGATTGGGTAGCTGCCGGGATTGCCCATCATTATGGTTCTTGGTTCTGGAGGCCGGGTGACTTATGTCACATGGCTTATGTCCCATGGTTTTAACTCAGATTTTATACTCTGATATATCGGGCTTGACTCACTCTAAACTGGTGTGATCGCCTGTTTGTAATTAAAAAAAATGCTAATTGCATGGTACATTAGGTGGCATCCCATGCGGTAGATCATCCCAAAGTGGTGTTTTAGGAATTAGCTTCATCTAGTCCATCGTTATTCCATCATATTTTGTTGTTTAATGTTAATGGATATATCTATATACTAAAACTTGATGATGAAGCTATTTTACCAAAAATAAAAAGGTTAAAACTTGGTGAGGCAAGATAAACTAAATTTTGATTTAATTTTAATATTTAGAATTATGTTAAAATACTAATTAAAGTACCAAAAACATGGACCCATTCAAAACATGCTATAATATAAACAAGTTCTTAAGATTATGTTCATAATTAGACTTTATTAAGCTTGAAACATGAGATTTTTAATTGAAATAAGATCCAAAAATAGCAATGCCAATTCCATGATTTAGCATCATTAATATGGTGACTATAAATAATAAATTTTACTTTACAACATTGCCAGGATAGAATTTAATTCCAGTCCTTTCTCATGATTTGAAATATAGACATATGAATACAAATTTTAATAGGCATCGAATGCATATTTTCTCATATTACATCAAATTGAATTTATTATATTATTTTATTTAAACGCATAAATAACATATAATTAATAATGTAACATAGTTAACACTATCAAATAAATTGATGCACCTGAATATCAATAATAATCATAGAATACTAAAATAAATTATAGTAACTTATATCATCTAAGGAAACTATCATGAATTTAAATTTTAAAATGTATAAATATTTAATTATATTCATATCCTTTAACAAATATGAGATTTCCCTTTTAAATTTGAATTACTAGTAATATTATCTTTTCAAATATGGATCATCTCCAATTTCATGGTTAAACTAGGGAAATCCTTAAATTTCAATCGTTATAAAATAATCTATACATATAATACTAGTGATGATAGATTTTTTATTATTATTATCATGCTTCTAACATCATTCATATAAGTTAAAAAAGAAAGAAATATGATTTAGTTGCTTCAACCAATCTATCAAATGTAAAACTTTATTTAGGATACTTTGCTGTAAAATATACAAACTATTGGGTTATTGAATTGATTTAGTTACCATTTTGGTTGCAAAATAAAATGAAGAAATGAGAAATAGCTATAAGAGTATCATAGATGGTATAGGATTTTTTTCATTGCCAAAGGAATTTATAATGCATTGATTGAAGGTTAGGACTAAAGGGATGTCCTACCAAAAGGTTATTTTGTTAGCAAATTCTATAAATAGGTAAAATTTTATATATCATAAAAATTATCTCGTTAATAAAAATTAAAAAATATTATGAAAATATAGAATTAGCGTATCCATCTCCTTACTCCTCCATCATTCCCTTTTGTCCACCTCTCTCAACCATAGCGTCTATATGCTCCTCTGAGTCTAAACCTAACATAACGATGATTCTTTTAAAAAATTAAATTTTTTAACATTTTTAAATTATAAAAAAATTAAGTATATAATTTTTTTAATAATAATATAAAATTATTCTAATTATTATATCTTTGCACTATCGTTCCTTTCTTCTATACTGTCGCACCTTGCTTTTAAGCTTGATTAACACTATACAATTTTTCTTTAGGCTACAAAATAGTTCTCTCAATAATTGTAACATGACTAGATTTGGAATATTAGTATTATCATATGCTACAAAAATTAATATATTATCCTTTCATCCTTCATCCCATCTTGCAACTAGCATTAGACAAATTAATTTGTTATTTACACAGGAAAACATCCATTATTATAAAAACCTATTGCTGCAACATATTCTTTACTAGCAAATTTCAATATAAAAGAAAAAATTATAACTAGGGGATTAATGTTGAAGATCAAAACGTAGATTTATCAGCCACAAAAGTAGATCTTCATACAAATAGAATAAAATATATGACAAACTCAAAATTATAGATGTTTCATCTTTTATAATAAATGATAAATTTCAGCTACCCATGACACTTTGTTAAAAATAACAAACTACCCAAATGTAATAAAAGGCATAATCATATTATGGCATAGCAATAACTAGAGAAATTTTTTCTTGAAAAAAAAGGGTAGAATTTTGACTTAAAAAAATTTCATAACTTTTTCTCAAAAACTAATGAAACTTTGAAACGTATGCATGTATGGTAAAGATTCATATGCGATCTTACTGATAATTTTAAAATTAAGTCATTTGGTTTACAAACCCTAGAAATAGAATCAAATTTTTTAAATAAAAAATAAAAAAATTATAATTCACAACATTTTAAAAGTAGGGTAAAATAATGAAGTTGAGTTCTTACAAAAAAAAAAAAAATGAAGATAATATTTATGAGGGAAGTGGTAAGGTAGAGCATGAGGACGCAATTATAGGGGAGCAAACAAAGGATGTCAAAGAGGTGGAGCCAAAAAAAAAAAAAAAAGATGCCTAAGAAGTTCTGCTCTTGGGTATCTAAATAGTGCTAGAAAATAATTAAGAGGTGATGCTGAGACTAACAAGGGAGATGCCTAAGTAAAGGATGCCTAAAAGGAATCAGTAGTGTTGTAGCTAGATCATCCTTCTCAAGCATTCGCGAGCATTCGGTCGTCTTCTTCGGCAAGCCGATGATTTTTCGGCAAGCTTCTTATGCTTGAAAGCCTGCAAAAAAAGTTTCAAAACCAGAGATTCCGATGGAAACCCTTCGATGCTCAAGTCAGTGCTCTTGGCAACAACTGTGAGCTCAAAAAAGCTCGAAATAGAAGGAGAGAGGCTTAGAGAAGAACTCTTTGTGAGCGTATGAGCGTTTAGGAGTTGTATCCTGAGTTCTTGTGGTTACCTCATCGGGTCCCTCTTATCCACTTTATTGATTCTTGGAGTCTATGAGATTTGAAATGTAACCATCTGTCAGAGCATTTATGATAAGGGCAGCATTAATGAGGCTTGCTTCCTTAGTAGCATATCAAAACTGCAGGTCATGTCCCGTCAGGTATGGATGGTTGTAGCTGGTTGGTGGGTGTTGCTTGACTTGGACAGCTGTTGCAGACTATTGCAGGCGTGGGCGGCCGTTACGGTGTTTGCTAGATATGTCCCTCACGCCACACTTCTGTTATCTTGTGCGGATAGTGATGAGTGATAGAGTTAGGCACATGGGCCCCACAATAAGTTTCACCTCAGTGGCCGTTGGGAGTTCTATCTGGGTGGCCGAGACTGACTGGCCGGGTCTGACTGGCTGAGGCCAAGGCTAACTTACTGAGGCTGAGTCTGACTGGCTGAGGCTGAGTCTGACTTGCCAAGGCTGAGGCCAAGTCTGACTTGCCGAAGCCAAGGCTGACTAGCTGAGGTCGAATCTAACTTACCGAGGCCGAGTCTGACTTGCTGAGGTCGAGGTTGACTGCTGAGGCCGAGTCTAACTTGCCGAGGCTGACTAGCTGAGGCCGAGTTTGACTTATTGAGGCCGAGGTTGATTGGTTGAGGCCGAGTCTAACTTGTCGAGGCCGAGTCTGACTTGTTGAGGCCGAAGCTGACTGGCCGAGGCCGAGTCTGACTTGCCAAGACCGAGGCTGACTGGCTGAGGCCGAGTCTGACTTGCCAAGGCCAAGGTTGACTGACTGAAGTCGAGTAGACTTGCCAAGACCGATTAGCTGAGGCCGAGTTTGACTTGCCGAGGTCAAAACCGAAGCCGAAGCCGAAGGTCGAATCCAACTTCAGTGGCTGAGGCCAGAGCTGATTGGGTTTGATTCCGATGAAATTACCGTTTTCTATGGGTTTATTGGCCCCATCAAGTAGCATGATACCCTTGGTATATCCTACTCTTCCGTTTGATAGCAGTTTATAGCGCTTTTGAGGCACGGAGCTAGATTGGGATGAGTGGGAGGAAACGAGATGGGAGAAGGAGCAAGGCAATGAATAGAAAATGAAAAGGTAAAGCCATTGTTCTTCGTCTCTTTATTCTTTTTCTACGACGTATTTATTCTGTTAGGATTAACATAGGATTGGGTGAAAAAAAAAAAATTCCCATCCAATTCTATAATGTAAACCTGTTTAAGGGAGAGATGGATTAGCGTGCTGCGTTATCACAAATGATAGTAGCATACTCTACAAGGCAACATAAACGATTTTTATGGTCGCCAACTAAATTTGGTTTGTCCAAGTTCAAACATTGATTTTTTTTTTTTTTACATATATAAAATAAAAAATCTTTTGTGTCCTAATTAGTATAATTACTAAATATTCACCATAAATTTAGTCATATCTTTTCACTTTTGTGTAATTTTTGATTATATTTAAATTAAGCCTCATGCTTTCACCCCTCCTTAAAAGAAAAGCCATTGGTTCTAAAGACATTAAACTTCAAGTTAACATAAAGTGGGCACAACCAATCTGAAAGTCTAGGCTAAAATTCAGTGACTTTATATATATATATAAAAGAAGAAGAAGAAGAAAACGAAAAGAAATAAAGAAGCTAACTTATGGATCTAACTCAGAACAAAAATTGTTTGGCACCTAACCTTTACCATGCTTAGTCAATAGCTTTATTAGCTATCATCCTCGAGGAAGTAATGCACATAGCATATAAATAAGCGGCAACATCTAGCTTCGGTTCCTTGAAGCGCCTCCTGGTGCAGCGAGCGGATTTTGTCTTGAGATTTAAACACTTGAGAGCCAACATATATCTCATCATGGAGATAAAGATTCTAAACGTTGTCATCCAATTATCACTAATTTAACATGGTAACTTAGGTGCCTCATCGGTAGGAAAAAAAAAAAATTAGCTGCGATAGGACTTGCAGTCAATTCAATTAATAATTTTTTTTTAATTTATAGCTTGAACCGAGGGATGCAACTTGGATCGGATTCAGATAATTTGGACCGAGTTCAATCCGAACCTGATTTATAGAAGTATTTAAACTCATATTTGCCCAACTCGAACCCGAAAGAACCCGAACCCGAAAGACCCGAATTTAATCTGATCAAATTTGTAATTGATCCGGATTAGGGTTGACTGCAACCCGAATCCGAGATAATCCAAACCCGAGGGTTATCCGAACGAGGATAGCTTATCGGCATTAGATTTTTGAGAGCATTAAAGACGCCAATCAAATCGGATGAGATGATAATTTAAGACAAAAAGGGCAAGACCATCGATTGCAAGGCACTTTACTTTTTTTTTTAATTAATATAATGTTAAAGCTTCAAGTCCAACTTATTTGTTCGGCAAAAGATTTTATTTTTTCGTCTTTAGGATACATAATTCAATATTTATTTACTTTGAAAAAAAAAATTTCTTATCAATTCAAATTTCAACCCAAAACACAATCCGAATCTGATTTTTAAAAATAGAATTAAAATTAAGATTTTACAAATAAAATTAATATTAATATTTTATAATTAAAATTAAAATTAGGATAGAGAAAAATTCAAGTTTCATTAGCACGAGTTGTACTCTACGAAACACAATCCATCAAGTTATCCACGTCGGAAGCAGTCAACCGTTCATGAAATATTAACTCTACCAGTTAAATCATAAAGGACTTTTTTTTTTTTTTTTTTTTTTTGTTCTCAACCAAAGCAAAGGGGATTTTTTTTTTTTTTTTTCCTCAACTAAGACCGGCCAGCGCTAGCAACCAACCATTATTAGACCGACAGCACTCTAAAAGAACAGGCGGCCGTAGCCGAAGCCCGCGAGAGGAGGAAGCGCCATGCTTCCATCCAGGGCACCGCCAAAGCCCAGACTCGCACCGGCAGCGCTCCCCGCTGAGACCGCGCTCCGCGCATGCGTGGCCTCGACGGCGAGCTGGTCGACGCGCCTGGCCACGTCCCTCCTCAGCCTCTCGAACGCCTCGTGCAGGCTCTCAAGCTCGCCCAGGCCGAGCTCCTCCAAGTTGGCGCCCCAGTGGGCGGCCTCCCCGCCCCGCTTCGCCCTCACGGCCTCTTCGAGCGCTGCCTTCTTCCTCCTCTCGGCCTCGAGCACGCCTGCGAGTTCCGCGTGCTGGCGGTTGAACTCGCGGACGACCATGATCTCGCGCGCCCCCGGCATGCAGAAGTCGGCGAACGGCAGAACCGGGGGAGGAGGGCCGCCGGAGAGGAAGCGGTCGATGATGACGTCGACGGAGGGGTGGCCGAAGGAGAAAGGCTTGCCGGCGGGGGAGAAGACGATGACGCCGATCTCGGCGCCGCAGAGGATCGAGAGCTCGCTGGCCTTTTTGAAGAGTCCGGCGCGGCGCTTAGAGAAGCACACCTGCCGCGCCTCCTCGTCCTCGATTCTCTTAATTTCGATCTTCCGTCGTCCCATGCTCGGCTTCCTCCTCCTCGCCATTATTATCTTCTAAGAAGAAGAAGACGAAGAAGATCGAGGAGGCAGAAGAGAGGGACCTTGGTACTCCTTTATGTAGGAGTATCGTATGGGTTGTCGTGGCGTTTCCATAGGTGGCGGCCGAGTAAACGGCGATTTAGGAAGGAATCGCCGCCGCTAATTTGGAAAGAAAATCAAATTGCGCGTATTTCCGCGAGGAATCAGTGGAGGTTTAATGCAATATTTGCCATAAAAAGCTACGGGGTCAAAGTCAATGGAAACAATTGTGGAATTAATACAAGACAAGACAATCACGGGCACGGTTTGCTCGTTGAGTAAAAGGCCGAGGCCAAATATAATTGCCACGGCAAGCAGGTTGCCGATATTGGCGAAAGAAAGTAATTAAAACCAAAGAAAGTAATTAAAAGTTAAAACCAAAACCGTTCCTGATCTGTGTTAGTGTTCCTGGCCTCCCATAATAATGAATACTGATTGAAAATAACCGCGTGGTTGAGTGACTTCGATTAGAGAATGGAGTGGTCGTGCTGCTATCCATCGTATCATTGGCGTCCTACAATTTCTCTCTCCATATATATAAATATAAAGATTTTATGTAATCAAAGTTTATCTTAATTAAAAGAGAATTAAAGCTAAATTAAGTAGAGATGATAAATGGATCATACGGCTATTATTTTGATTTTAATTTTAATAAAATCTGATTTTGATTATAATTTCAACGTCAAACCAAATAGGATCGACAAGTAATCTAGGTGATAGTAGGACTTATGATTTTGTCTTCAACGGCAAGAAGTTTATTACTCCTTAGGACTAGGATTGACTCTCACAATTTGTAGGAAGATCCTTTGAGATCCAGTCTTACAATGACAATGGGCTCTACATCAGTCCTCCAGTCATAAGCTTTGACTTTTCCTCCTGCTGAGTTTTGGAATCATAACTATTATTCCAAGAGCATGACCTTCTCTAGTTCGGGAAGAATACTTCTTTATGTTGTAATTTTTATACTCTAACACGTACCTAGGATTGTTTGATTGGTATTACATTTGAATAGGACAAGGTATAGCTTTATGGTGTTGTTGCCGTCAGGATCCGTCCTTCGACTCAGGCGCAGTCGATATCCAGGAGCGAACTTGCACGCTGGCGTGAGCGGGAGAGTGAGAGTCTTCTGCGGAGGGTCATCCTCAACGCCTCTCGCGCGAGGACTTGTGTGCAGGTCCGCTTCTGAAGATCGACTGCGCCCGAGTCGGAGGACGGATTCCGACGGCAACAGGTGTGAAAGTTGATTTGCTTCTTTGCATAGTTCTAACGTATTTTGAGTTCCTCTATTAAATTTTGTATATTATTTTTTATTAGTTAGCATGTTTTAATGAATCCATCTTTAATTTCTTTGCTCTCACTTTTGCTTTATATCTCAACTCAATCTCGTACTCACTTTGAATTAGAAGTCTTCGTATCATACCTCACCAACACTCACTATAAAAAAGTCCCCACATTGAATCAAACTTTATGCATTCATCAACTAAAACACCTTTGATCGGAGCCATGTATATGATCAGTGCTAAACAATTTATAAAGTTTCCTAGGGTTATATCTTAAGTTATTATTATTCTCTAACTAGGTCGTAAACTAAAAGGCAATCAAACATGTTAAATATTTTATATGTAGATATTCTTTCGATTATTACTTTCTACAATCTAAAAGGAATTCACTAAATATATTAGGTAAATATAATAATTTTGAAGGATTAGCAAGTCATATAATAAAGTCATTTGAACCAAACTAGCAACAAGTTAGGAAGCATATTAACAATTTTGTGCATACGAGAAAAGTGAATTAGTCTCATTTTACTTTCCACAAAGTTCTATATAGGTTGTGTAGATAAAAAAAATACTTAATTAAAAATGATTATATAAAGAAAGTAGATGTCAAGTTCTTTTAATATCTCAATATTTTAGTTGAACACATATTTTTAAATATTTTATGTTTGTTAACATTATCGCATATTGCAAGTTAAAATTGAAAGTAACTAAGTCTCTTGCCTCTAAATCCTTGAAAACTTAATTATCATGCGAAAAATGCACTCTACATGCCACTTTTTATCATGCATGCCATGGATGTTTGAATGTGAGAATTTTAACATTTCATATGGTAGCTATTGTTGTCAGTTCACCCCCCCTCGAACGTTTGCGAGCATCCGATCGCCTCCTCCAGCGAGCCCGAGATCTTTCGGTGAGCTTCTCGCGGTCGGGAGCCTGCAAAAAGTCCCGAGGGCCGAAGATTCTGGCAAGGACCCTCTGATGCTCAAGTTAGTGCTTTGGGCAACAGCCATGAACTTAAGAAAGCTTGAAAGAGAGAAGAAAGAGAGAGGCTTAGAGCCCTGCTCTCTGTGAGCAAGAATGAGCGTTTAGGAGTGTAATGAGTTCGTTACCTAGTTGGGGGTCCCTCTTGCCCATGTTATAGATGCTTAGAGTTTGTCTGGTTTGAGTGGTTGAGGCCTCATAATGATGACTTTGGTGGGTGAAGTGTCAGAGCTGATGTCTGTGAGGCTTGGGGTGCTGCTACTTGTCAGAGCCTTTAAGGTGATGGCAGCAATGGTAGAGTGCTTCCTTCTTTGATATGTCATGGTTGCAGGCCAAGTCCCGTCAGAGTGGGTGGTGTAGCTGGTTGGTGGGTCAAGTTCCATCAGAGGTGGGTGGCCACTTGATTATCCTGTATGCTTCCCTATGCATAGCCAGGCATGTGGGCCCCATGTATGTGGATTCTTATGCTTGTGAGCCTCCTTGCTTATCTGGAATCGGGTCACTGTGGTCTAGAATGGACAGCTAGGAGCTGTCGAGGATGGAAGCTGGAAAAGGCTGGGACGAGCCGAGCTGGAGTGCCAAGGCAAGACGTCCGTGGTCGGGAAGGAGCTAGAAGCCAGGACGAAGTCGGAGGCCAGGGCGAGACGTCTATGGCTGGGAAGGAGCTAGAAGTCGGGATGAAGCTGGAGGCCGCCGAGGGAGCTTGGGGCCGAGTCGGGACAAAGCCATCACACCTCGGTGAGGAGACGTAGGAAGCAGGGTGGTCCAAGCGATGGCATCTAGCCTCCGTGCTGGTCTGGGCCCACCTGGAGATGCTTGGCCTTGAGCTGATGACCTTGCCAAGCTCCTCTTATGGCTACGTGCATGTCCTTTGTCGCCCCACCATGATGCTGCCATCGTTTAGTCGGAGCCGGGATAGAGAGCTTGGAGCAGAGCCACGGACGAAGCAGTCCATGGCCGAGAGCGGAGTCAGAGAGGCTATCCGGCACGGTGCTAGGAGGCCGGAAGAAGCCGGGTGGCTGGGACAGTCATCCGGAGGCAGCTGGAGGCCATCGAGGACTTCTGTGAGCTTCATTACGCCATCCTTTTTTATGCAAGGGTGCCAAAGGGCAAATGTAGCAGCCATAAATAAGGCATTAAATGCCTTGAAGTAGGTGGATGCATATGGCCATAAATGCCTTGGTGTGAAAGACAGCGGAGGCCGAACGGGAGTGCTGGGGCGAAGTGGGCCGATTTAAAGTGCGGGGGCGAAGCGGGACGGGATGTTCGTGGCTGAGCTGGAGTGCTGGGACGGGATGAGGCCGAGTAGAAAAGGATCGCAATCCCTTAAGAGTCTGAGGCCGACTTGAAGAGGCCAGGACGAGACGAGGCCGACTTGGATGAGGCAGGACGAGATGAGGCCGATTCAGACTTCTTCTTCTCTTCGCGTCCGTATGCTCCATTCCATTAAATGCTCTCCAAGTTATTATGACCGTTTCTACAACTTGACTACCGGACATTAATGACGGAAGGTGGCTCTTGGAAGAACCCTTTTGTTCTCCTTCTTCATTATGACGAGACGCTTGTTGCAGCCCAAGCAATGCCGTGGACGGAATTAAATACCCATTGCGTTCTTTGAAAAGAAAGCCTAGTAGACTAATGAGGCTGCCTAGGAATTAAACCGTTCAAGTAGGCCGCCAAGGATGGCCGCCTAGGAATTAAGCCGCTCAGGAAGGCCGCCGAGGATGGCCTTCTAGAAAAATCGTTTGGAAATTGCTATCTTGAGAGGAGGCCATCCAATTGCTATATTGAGAGGAGGCCATCCAAAAATTGTTTTCTTTATTATCCATGAGGTTAACTGACCCTCATTAGCTATTTCAATGACAAAATTTCAGTGCTAGAATATTTTAACTTTCAAATTTTGGCTGTAACATTGCTGACGATAATATTTTGATATTTAAAATTCCTAGTTTCTTAGTTTCAATGTCAAATTTTTGGTATCTAAATACTTCAGCACCACTGTTTTGGAGTAAATACTCCAGCTTCTCTTGGGTAACAGAGGCTTTGAGAAGGCCCTGCTATATTGCATGATGACATTGGAGGAGTTCTACTCTTTGGAAGTGCTCATAGGTTCTACAGGATTTGACATTCAAGTTACTCTCTCTCCCCTTTATTTATATTTCGTTCACACCCAAAATTGGAGGATTCAACATTATCTTTTTTTTCAAAATACTATAAAACTAATGCCGTGATATCTATGATTTTGAACAATTTATCATAAATAGGAGAAAGTATTATTTTTAATATGTTTAAAAAATAATACTAAAAATACCTATGGATTTTATGATTTTAGGTAATTTATCATAAATATAGGTACAAATTATTTTCTAATGTTTTCTAAAATATTACTAAAACAATACTATGAAATATGAATGCAATAGAAGCATTTATAACAAAATGCTAGTTATTTTATAATGCAACTTAATAATTATAAATATTTAAGCTTAAATATCATGAAAATGGTAGATACGGTAGCATGAAATAGCAAATGCAACGGCAATTATGTTGCTAATATCCTTTTTTTTAATAATGTATTCTAAAATATATTATATTTGCTCATTATTGTTATAGTTTGTAAACATGTGCAATAAGCATGATCAATTTCTTGGATCAAATTTTTAATAGAATTTTGATATGTGATGATATGCTTCCTTATATGTACGTGTAGTATAATTAAGTAATATTGTTTCTGCTTCACCATTTATTAGTCAATTTTTTTCAATACCCAGCAATGGGGTTTTGTGGTTCTTTAGGAGCAAGTATTTTTAGATCATATATATATATATATAACCTTTTAGGTAATCACCTTAGCTCCAATCAAGTGTTTGACATTGGATGAGAAACCAATCCAAATTCAACTATTAAATGAAAAATAACTATCTAAATTATATATATTCCTATTGTCCCATAATTAAAATTTTTCTATATATGATGGCTTAATTATGAATACTTTAAAAAAAATTTATATTCAAATCTCTATTTATGCATGTACAGAGACTACCATTTATAACTATTTTGAAACTGCTTTACTAGAATCATTAAACCTTCCATATGTCCTTTTGCATGTAACTAAGAATGATATTCTTTATATATATATATATATATATATATATATATATATATATATATATATATATATATATATATATATATATATATGCATGCATATACATATATACATATATATATATATAGAAAGAGAAAAGAAAGGGAAGGAATTAAAAGGAAGAGGATACTATAATTTGCTGCAAACACAAGGTCCTTGAATTTTGGAGCACAAAATTAATACAAATAGGTAAGCACCACTTCTTGTTTCCCCATGTATGGCACCATGAAAAAGAATATAATGATACTATTAATAAATCCAATGCATTTTAGAATTGAGAAATACTATTTTGAACTTTTAAGATCAAATTTGGATAAACCCAAATAGTATCCATTTTCTAAACTTGAATATTGGGCTTTAAAAAAATAGTTTTTAGCATTTATTTCACTTTAACTGGGCTTAAATTATTTGGCAGAAAAGGCTTAAATAGTTTTTTAACAGACTTATAACAAATAGAAAACATAAACATATAAAATCATAAAAGATCAAAATTAAAATTATTAGCAAATCAAATTAATAGAATTTAAACGAGAGTTCAAAGCCATTATTGGTCATGTGCAAGACTCCTTGCACCATTGCTATGTTATTACATGAATTACTTGGATGCACATAACATAGGTTATAGCTTTTTTCTAGGAGAGAAAATTGTGACTTCTTATGTAGAACATACATTTTTTCAATGCTTTTAGATGAAATAAGTTATACGGGTAACTCTTTTCTATATATATATATATATATATATATATCAATACTAACTTTGATTTTGAGTACTAATACGGCTGATTCTGAATTTAAAACCCTGAAATTCAACCTCTTTAAATTGATTCTTGGTAAAATCTCATAGGTATATTAAACTTAAAAAAAATGTATACATCTCGCGAGTTATTTATTTATACACACGCGCGCGTAAGAATATTAAATATTAAATTAATCAATAAATATTATACACATTCTTTTTATTATTAGTAATAAAATATTAGATATGTCTTGCATAAAAATAAAATTAATTTTATCCTATAACTAATTTTGAGCCATTTGACTGATTAGTTTTAGCATAAAGTTGATTTAGTTTCAAATTCAAAATCTTGGATCCAATTCTTATTAGTCAATTTTAGGTCTGGTCTATAATCGATGGAAACTGATCATGTACTCTTGGGAGGAGGAATGAGATTTGATTTCTAATTGAATGTTATATAATCTTTTTAATGAAAAGTGAAAACTCACGTCACATCATTTAGAGAGAGGCTGACGCTATATATATATATATATATATATATATATATATGTATGTATGTATGTATGTATGTATGTATACCGCTGGAAACTCCTGGTTGAGGTTGGCGGTAGTTGATTTCACCCAGCGAGGCGAGGCGAGGCGCGGTTGGGTGGTAAAAGTCTTCGGTTTAGTTCTCTTATCACGAGTGGCTCAGACCGCAAGTCCACTTGTGGGCCGTGGCCGTGCTACTGTCGACTCTCCACGTATAGATGATCGCTGCTTTATCCGTTCCTTGTCGATCCAGCCATGGCTTCTTCCTCGGCCCTTCTTCTCCCCTTAGGTGACCCCTCTCTCTCTATCTCTCTCTCTCTCTCTCTCTCATACTCACACACTTTATAGTGTTCTATAGTAGCCGTTGAGTCATTTTAATTCCTATACTTTTCCTTTATCGGTATCTCATGCATATATGAGCTTGTTAGCATGGAAGAAGAAGAAGAAGAAGAAGAGAAGTTCTCTAGGAACAGAATTTCCTGGAACGAAAACGAACTAATTCACTTTGTTGGGGTAGTTTGTTAAATCAAATACATTGGTTTCCTGTTTTTAGGGAGTCAGAGTTGTTTTTTATTGAAGATGTTCATCCTCGAGAAGGCTATGTGAGAAATTTGAAATGCATCTTAGACTGTCACAAAAACTCTCTTTCTCTCTCTTTGGGCAATGGGTTTGCTTCTTTATCTCAGTTTTTTGATAGGCAACTGAAACCCTTCTTTTTTAGCCCCTAATATTAGGAGTTCTTAGAGTTTTGTTTCACAAAGTAATAATAGGCAACTGAAACCCTACTTTAGTTTCTCGTTCTTCTCTCTATATATATTTTTTATCAATATTTGCAGTGGTGCGTTAGTTGCTATGGATTATTTACTTATTTTCTTGCAAATGAGGCAGAAATTTTTGCCAAGGCATTCTCTGCATGTGTTTTTTTTTTTTTTAAAAAAAATAAATATGAAATTTATCACCCTCGAATAATTCTTAATCAAAATTGAGAAAATTTCTACATGTAGAATAAAATGGGGAGGAGAAAATTAATGATTTCAGCACTGTTAATCTGCATTGAAATTCTAGAGTATCATAATGCTTTGGTTTCACTAGCACTTTGAGATGTGTGGAGGGATAAAATTGATTTCTCTTGCGTAATTTTCTTCTCAAATTAAGCTGTATGTTTGTGTATAGCTCCAAGCTTTGCCCGGAGAGCATGGTGTGGTCATTATATGATATCAAGACACAAGATCCCAAGTTTTGAAGTCCACTGCTCGGCTATGGAGCCTGGATTAAAAGCAGTCCAGATGGGAAAAGACAGAGAGGGTGTCAATTTAACTGGTCGGAGGAGTGCAATTGGATTGGTTTTGGTGATATCTGCTTTCGGTTTTGCTACTGCCAATGCCAATGGAGCTGGCTTGCCTCCAGAGCAAAAGCCAAAATTATGTGATGATGTTTGTGAAAAGGAGATTGAAAATGTATGGTGAGATTGCATTTCCCTGGGCATGTATTAATACCGCAATTGTTATTCTTGCACACAGCTTTTTTCTCATATTTCCTGATATGTAATTGCATTTCATGAAATTCTCTATATCATAATAGTTTTAGCCTCAGACGCAATAAAGTTTGCTGGTTTATGAATTTATGGCAACTGAAGCTGCTATTATTTTCTATCTGCAGTTAGAGCTTGTTCCTTTGGGCTTATTTGGGATGTACCAAGTTCCTTAATTTTCCTCAAAAAAACTGAGCTCCTTAATAAGTTTGGAGACAACCATAAGCCACTTCTCTAGTTGATCTATCCACTTGATGAACTCTTGTATGTGAACTGTTCTAACAATGCACAATGCCTTTGACTTCAGTCCCATATGCTTAGGAGCTATTTCTTATAGCAAAATGTAACTGTTGAATTGTTTCTTGTAAGGTGAACAAAGCTCTTTGGGGAAGAGGCAGGGAAGGGCTTTGAGCTTGTGTTGTACAGTGAAAGTCCACCATGAGAGGCCCCTAGTGAAATTGGTCATGTTTGACTTATGAATTTCTAATGATTTATGGTGACAATAAAGGAAAAGGGCATTATTTTAAATATATGTTTTAGCAGAAGGTGTTGGCTCTTAAAGCTGGCATTCATTGTCGAATAAATTATAGATTTTCAAACATTCATGACTTTAAATGAGCAAGGATTTTTTCATTGATGTAAGTTGGAATATGATTGCATGGTCATCATTCATAAATAGAATGCTTACAATAATAATAATAATATACTATTTTTTACTTACTCAAATTTCCTTTCGTTCCCTTTCATAGTTTTGACTAGTTCTTCACAACTATGTGTCAACCTAACATACTCCTCCATTTTCTCATCCAAGTTTTAGATCAGAGTTGGCAATGTCAAACTAGGAAGGATGTGGTAAAATATCAGTATATTAAAGGAGTTGCCTGAATTAATACAACATGATGGAAAATCAATTGGGATGGTATATGGGCATGTAAAATGAAGATATCAAGGACTCTATTAGCGAGGTGAACTTGATTTGTATTGATGAATGAGAAGAATGAAAGGACCTTAAGTAACATAAGTTGATGTTATGAGAAAGATATTGAAAAGCTTAAACTACATTGCAGCTGTGTTTAAATATACATGCTTGACAAATCAAGATCTATAAAACTGACTCCAAATAATTGGGATAAGGCTTGATGGTTATAGCAGTTTCTTTTTATCCTATTATAACAGTATTACGTCCCTCAACCATAGCACAAGGTTGATATGTCTTACTAGTCCCTTGTTTAGCGAAGTTATTTCGAGCACTAATATCTGATGTTCTAAAGATGATAACAGCTCTCCAAGTTTAGCTCCAGCTTCTATGTCTTTTATGTTTATGGTGTAATATTTTACAATTATATCATTTTTTGGACTTAAATTTACATGTTACTAGTGAAACTCAAGCATTGAACTTCAAAGCTATGGTGTAGCCTTTTTTCAGAAAATTTAACAACAGGTGATGATCACAGAGTCTTTTTTTTCTTTTCCCCATTCAGGTACCCATGGTAACTACAGATTCTGGTTTGCAGTACAAGGATATTAAAATCGGCACAGGTCCAAGTCCACCTGTTGGTTTTCAGGTTCTTTCTTTAAAAACCTCAGACAGTTTAGACATGGTTCCTTCTGCAATTTCTTGCATTTGAGTGCCCACTTGTGAACTGAGAACTAACTGTGACTCTGTTAAAATACTAAGTAAAAATCTACTTCTTTCTAAATATTTGTAGTTTCCACTGTTGGAAATGGATTAAGAACTGATATGTGAAACAATTGCCATGAGAATGTCCCCAAAACAAGAAATTGGAACGACATGTAGGCATGCAGCATCCATGTGAAATGGACAATAAACCACCAAAAAACTGGGTGGCAGTAGTTTCCTAATTTTTGCATGTATCTTGTAATGTTTTCAGAATTTTCCCTACAGTTCTCCCAGGCATTCCTAACAATTGCCAATCTGGTCTTTATCATATAGGTTGCTGCAAACTACGTTGCCATGGTACAATCTGGACAAATATTTGACAGGTGATAAACCTGGACCTGTAAGCTTGATAGTGGCTTAGGGAGTACATGACATATTAGTTATGTTTTCATCATTTTTGAAAGAGAGGCATCTGTATTTTTTGTCTTGCAAACACCTTTTTAAGCACCAGTTCTTGCTCTATTTATCTCAATTAAATCCACAT
This sequence comes from Calamus simplicifolius, assembly GCA_900491605.1. Taxonomy (NCBI): domain Eukaryota; kingdom Viridiplantae; phylum Streptophyta; class Magnoliopsida; order Arecales; family Arecaceae; genus Calamus; species Calamus simplicifolius. Next base: position 294,941 of record UESW01005113.1, read on the forward strand.
GTTCTGCTGACTAATTTGATCAGGTACGGATGATACAGCTCCCATCTTAGAAATGCTAAAGTAGCCATATTTTATCTGAGAAAATGCATAAATAGTTAATATAGTGCCTGGTTATGTTATCATTTAATCCATTTCTCAATGTATATTATATTGTCTCCCAGCTCCCTGGAGAAAGGCCAACCATATATCTTCCGCGTTGGTTCTGGTCAGGTAGTCTACTGTTTCATGTCTTCTAAAACTTCCATAATTCGATGTTTAGCAGCATCTAGTTTATCATATTTTAAAATATGATGTTATTTAGAACCTATGTGCAGTGAAATCCCTGTTTGTTGATATGTTGGGTTTTCCAAGCGCTCACAGCCTGATCATCACAAAAGTTTCTTTCGCAGTTGACTCTTCTTTTCATCCGTACTAACTAATACTTGTTTTTCAGTTTAACAATGGGATTTGGTCATTAAAATCTCCTAATAATGGTGTTGCATAGCACTAAATTGAAATGCACATACATACATATATATCATAAACTATCATATATGCTGCTAATATTGACCATTGAATGCCTGCAAGTGGTCAAGGACTATTAGCTCACCTTCTTGTTGAACTTGATTGTGAATTGAAACTTCATCGCTTGTCCCCTATGACAAAGGTATAAATTATACAGCCATTCATGGAAGCCCAAATATTTGTTTAGTGGACCAAACCTGCGCTATAAAGGCTTTAAGAAATCATGTCCTCAGCTCACTTGAAGTAACAAAATATATATATGGTACACCTCTCTGCAATGCATTTAGCTTTTTTTTCAGTGATCCTAATAATTGTCTCTTTGGCTAAAGTAGGTGAACAGAGAACTTGATGAAGGGATACTGTTCCTCTTATTAATTGTATCCTTGTATAATATAGGTGATCAAAGGACTTGATGAAGGGATATTGAGCATGAAAACTGGAGGAAAGCGCCGGCTATATATACCTGGCTCTGTAAGTGTTCTAACTGTAATTATTTGAATCAAGGACAGATACAGCGTGCAAAAGGAAGAAAAAAATATTAAAAAAATTGCTCCTTCCAAGGCATCTAAATCTAATTTTGTGATATTCTTGTTCTCTAACTTAACAGCTAGCATTCCCTAAAGGACTTAATTCAGCACCAGGAAGGCCACGAGTAGCCCCAAACAGCCCTGTAGTTTTTGACGTCAGTTTGGAGTACATACCAGGCCTTGAAACTGATGAGTAAATGCAATTTTTCTCATTTATTTATTTTTCAGAGAGAGGTGGAAGGACGAGTGGAAAGGAAAGACATGGTTGATGACTACAGAATGCTCAAATGATCTGTCGTTTTATGATTCAAAATTGAACTCAATTTTTTGTTGTCCTAATTCTGAATACAAAGCTTGACTCTTGTTTTCATTTGTTTGGAATGAGATGGAACCATCCAGAGATGATCCAGTTTCAACCTGATTCATTCATCTAGCCAATATCACATCAGAAAGGTGATCCCCAGTTCTGCAAAACAGTGGCCCAGCACTGATGGCATTAGCCTTCATTAAAATCAGACTTCACACTGGGTGTTAAACACTATGGAGTACATATTAGTCCAAAGGAAAAATATCTGGGGCTGCTTTGTCCTTGTGCTACAATTATAGTATTTAACTATTTATCATGGAACTCATGCGCCCTCCCCGAACCAAAAAAAATCCGATGCAAGGATTGTCTCCTGATAAATAACTCCACATTCTTCCACTTATTGTTCCACTAAAATTAAGAGCAAGGTTAAGTTGGAATCACCCACCACCTTCTTACCGAAATATAAGACACCTTGCTTTTACCATACCACTGGGTAATGATAAAACCAAAATTTCCGTGGCATGAGCTGCATTTGATGGTGATATCATGCAGCGTACATTGTACCTTGCATCTTAGAGAGTGAAACACATCATTCATGATGACCAGCTCAAGATGCTGGCTCCGCTGGCGATTGTTTGGAGGAAAGGACCTCCAATTTTTTTCATCCAAATATATGACATAACCTGAATTATTACTTGGCCGCAGAGGCACCAAGCAGGGCATAACTGAACAAAAAAACAAAGGCCCAGCAAATGTCACAAAAATTAACGAAAAGAGGAATTTGACAACAACAACGGTTATGCAGTCTCATTGTCAAAGTACAAACAATGCAGAGCACATCGCAGACTCTGGATACTGGATGAACTAAGCAAGTCACAAAAGAAGAAAGTCTGATATTCTAGGAGCATTTGTTCTCTGGTTATTGAATTCATCAATTCAACAACTTGTGAAGATGTTACACATACAAATGTTGGAAATGTACAAATTTCAGACAAATTACAGGCAAGGAAAATGAAAAGCTCGGCTTTTGGTTGCTGAAAAAGTTCATACAGATGTAAGGAAACAAACCCACTACCAGGGAAACCACAAATATTTTCCGAAAAAAAAAAAAAAAGAGGAGGAAAATGTCAGCTTCAGGGAAAATAAATTGCTGGTCTAGCTAGCCAGATGACTTGGAGAGCTGTTAAACATAGTGTGCCACATGTAAGCTCTAGACAAGACCATCTCAAGCTCATGGTGGGTCCAGTTCCCTGTGGGAAGGTGCTGGAGGAACATGACCATCTCCTGAAAATCAAGCTTTTGGAGTCTTTCCGACCACTGAAACATGCAGACAGGGTTTCAGAATCTCACTAGAAAAGCCAAACAATTATGCAAGCCCGTAATTAACTGCAAAAAGTTAAAAAGATTAAGGCCATTGCTCCATTCCCTGCTTCTGAATGAATGCTGAGTGGCACTCTGAGAATGCCAAAATCCTTGTGAACCCCATGTAGTATTGCACCAAAAACTGTCTTCCACATAGGCCTGGGGTATCGAGCAGGTAATGGAGATGGAGTCACAGTGGCAGTGTTCTTGCAATAGATAGCCAGGGATTACTAAAAGGTGTAGATCTTGTTTTGACACCCAACCACCCTTGTTGATCTGATGTCTCTTGACTAAGTTGATCAGAGCTAAGAAAGAGGAGGGCCGGATGAGATGGTCAATCCTCCTATCCTTGTATTTTTGTGATATATCTAAAACCATCTTAAAAGGTGTCATCCATCACCCAGAAGAACTAGGTGTTGGGAATTAAATCCTCCAAATTCTTCAAGAAAAAGAATTTCATTATCTGCGCAGGAACTGTAAAAGGTGAATCAGTTTTCTCATGACTTTTAGAGAAGACCATGGACCTGTGGAGCACATATTCTATGATTGTGAGTCACTGGAAATAAGAGAGAGTTTGGGAAGTTGGGGTAGAATGAAGGCTTCACCACCACCCTTCTATCCCCCCCAACAAACAAAGAGAGCGAGAGGGAGGACCTCAATGGAATTGCTGAAACATGCCTCTGTAATGGCCCATGGGAGATCTAGAGCGGCCCATGGGAGATCTAGAAATGGCCACTGAGAACATAGTAGATGAACAATCCTAGCTGCAAGTTTGATGTTATATTTAGATAATTTATGGTTACATATTCTATATCCAAGTTAGGGTTGGAAGTGGGCTAGGGCCAGCATGCCCACAGCCTATCGAGCCAACCCAATTTTAGGTCGGGTCATGAGCTAGGCCTAAATTAATTCAGATCAGATTTAGGCTTCAAGTTAGGACCCAAAAAAATTTCAGGCCAAGCTAGAACTGTTACTTGGCTCGACATAAATACAGTCCCCAAACCTTAAAAAAGTGATAGGCTTTTTAAGTTTGTACTAGACTTCTTGTTAACCATATGCAAGTTTTCTTTTGTTTGGGAGCCAATTAATTTGAGATATTTATCTTGTTCTAGAGTAAGTATGTATAATTATTTTAAATATGGCTTGGTTTTGCACCAAGACTTAAAAATTGAAAAATAACTCCGCCGACTCAATCTGACCCAAATGTTGACCCAAACAGGTAAGTGTGGATCAACCTGATGGCCCCAATTGGGTTTCGGATCAGGCCTGGGGTTTGGCCTCAAGCTGGGCTTAGGCCTAGACCTTGCAAATTTTTTTGGGCCTAAGCCAAACCAAAAGCTTTCAAAAAAAAAAAATAAGCTGGGCATGGGCTGAAATGTGGCCCAATCCAACTCTGCCCATTTCTAGACCTAGTCCAAGTTGGAAACATTCAAAATGATAACGATTAAATGCATCTGATTGTAGTCCGGATGATGAATTTGGGGATGGGGACTTTGAGGGATGAGATTGGATGACACATTTTATAGTTTGTGGACTACAACATGAATAAAGGCACCAGTGCAGAGTTTCACAATTGTCAGAGATGGTAAAGCATGGCTATGCAGTATTCAAATAGGAGAATCCTAGTAGAGATGGATGCTCAATGTTTTGTTAGATACTTTGATGGAATGGTGGTATTGCCAAATGATCTGCAAAGCATGCTGAGAGAAACTGCTAACTGTTGAATATCATTTGGAACCAGTAGCATGTACAGTCATGTAGAGTATATCCAGAGGCTTACTGAGAGAAAACTGCTGACTGTTGAATCTCATTCGGAACCAGTAGCATGTTGGTAGATAATCAAAATTACAAGCATGGTGGTAGGAAGAACAATGTAGGAATTAGTGAAAAGGCATATTGCAGGCAAGACTTAAATGTTGCAATTTGGATATGCGTTTCGTTCTAGTTGTGTACTACCTGGCTGGCTCAAAAACTAAGAGAGAGAGAGAGAGAGAAAATACAAACTTACTGTTAACAGAAAACTAGCAGATATGTACACAAGAAACTCTGGCAGTGCATCTCCTTCAGCAAGGTAAGTATCCCATAGACGTGTAACTAGATGGAAAGGGATCTACAAAGTCAAATAACCTAATTTAGCTACTTATTATCACAGAAGCATCATTTTAAGAAAAAACAAGTAGAGAGCCGACCTCACGTATCAGAAGACAATTGAACCAACGAAAAGCAAACTGAAGAAATTCCAAGCCTTGCTCTTCCATGTGTCTTGATACCGGTTCTTATATTGGACCAAAGTATGAAAGTTAAACCATCAGGATTCAGAATTTATGAAACTAAAGTTAAAATAGTTGTTGGAAATGAAAATGCAGGCAAGCAAACTATATGTAACAGATTGTGCTTTACAGAGGAGGGAAACATCCCCTAGAAAACTCTTCCAGAATGTTTCTCAGGTACAACTGGATTGAAAGTAATCAAATATTGTCATACTTTTTGTCAATGATAATCCTATTGTTTATGACTGAGGCAGCTGAAAATTTTTAAGCTCAATTCTTTGTGAGATCTTATGCGATATGTGTTACATAAATTTAATTATGAAATGATATCACCCAGACTAAAGTCACAGGACTGACTGGTGTACATTCAACCATGGTGGAAGGGAGTTAGATACATGAATGGATACATACGTACTCTCAAATGCTCAAGTGCGGTAGACATAGGCAAAGGATGATGATAAATATAAGACAAAAGGAGTGAAAAACAGACTTCAAAAGAAGATAAAGGTACCGTCTATCCGCCGCACTAGCTCCTTTAGTTTGAAAACAAGGCGCTGGATTCCTGGTTGAGCAAATGTATAATGATCTTGCATACCATCAAGCAGTTTTGAAAGACACCAATAGCAGTCTGCTTCTACTTCAGAGATTTTCTGAGGAGAAAGATCTGAAATCGACCAACTTTCCATGCTGCCATCCAGATGTTCTGATAAGAACACCATTAGAAATGGTGTGACAAGATCATTTATACCCTGCACATATCCACTTGCTGGATGACGAATAGCCCTGAAAAAAAGAAAAAGGCTACATCATTTACAATGAGTCTACATCTTTCTGAAAACAAAAAGAAACAAGATGTATGGAAATGTGTAAAAAATCATCAGTCTAGCAGCATCTATTATCATCACCATAACTATACCCATATTAAAACCCTCCAGTCCTAGCCATGCTTACTGCACCTTCTGACCATGTTTAACATGGTTCACAGAGGAAAAATAGAACATGCCTAAATATTATTTATATTTCCCTCCTAAATATTATTTATATTTAAGTATAAATGTTTCCCTTCTTCTTTACCCAAACAGATCAATCAAAATGACAGGATTTGTCCATCCTGTAAGCAATATATGGGGCTGTGATGTTTACAAAGGGTGTCCAAAAGGTTCAAACCATAGGTTTAGGTGCCACCCGTGTCTGTGCTGCATAATACATATTGTGCCAGTGACAGAGTGGCATGTGGCACAGCTGCATGACAGTGCTGGGAACACTGCAAGATCCATGGGTGCTACTGTGTGTCAAACACTAACACGGCGCTGCGCCAACATGTAGTGCTCAAAACCTTAGTTCAAACACTTACCGCTTGGTGCCATTAAAATTTTGTCTGCAGTTATAAACCCCCTATATTATTTAAATGGCAAGAGTCAGAATAGAAATCTAACCATGTGTAGAGAATGCGCTCCAAGGATTTCTGAATTTGTACATTCTGGAAGAAATCAACATCAGGTACAGTTCTTGGGCAATCAACGGCAATCTGATCACCAAAAAAGAAAACAGCATGATGAAGAGTCAGAAAACCTACTAGATGCATTTGCTGCAGAAATCAAAAAATAATATGAGAAGCTCAACAGAAACCTGGCGAAGCATGCTAATCTCATCATCTGAACGTTCAGTGTCTGGAATGTCATGGTACTGAGAAACACAATCAACATACTCAAGTCGTTTCCTAGTTAAAACTCCCTCACGTCTATCTGAATTAGGTGGTGCATATCCCTGTTGTCAGCTGATCTTTAAATTTCAGATATGCAACAGAACATTCATTATACGCAAGTGCATCAGAGGATGAATTTTATAGAAAAAATGGAGTTTCCAAACAAGCATCCAGCAAGATGAATTCAGTACAGTAATGGTTGGATATATAATATTCATATATCAAGTCATCCATTGAAAACAAACCAAGATCAACAAGGATGAAGGCAAAGAACAAAAGCTAAAAGGGCTTCAGTAATAGCATGGTACATTCATAATTAGATCTTTTAATCATGTTCAACACAATATAAAATCAAATTAATATGTCCATTGGCAGTTTCTTAAAAAATGAGAAAAAAAGGAGAAACTATGTTTTAATTTTCCTTGGTGCAGCACAAGAAGAAAAGGAACATATTTTATCTGATACCTTTCTCACTCAGTAGATAGTATAGCTGAATAAAGGCATGGATAGATGTGTTTGCTTATGAGTGAGTAGGAGGGAGAGTCTTGGTCTAACCAGTCATTTGCCACCTACAGAGTTGCCCCTCATTCACTCCAGGATTGGTTGGCCAAGTTTCCCAAGAAGGGATTATCTTATAGGTGTTTTCCAAATGTTCATTTCAATATCTCCAGGCTTGTTATCCTTTTCAGATACAGTTTTTCCCTAATTGCTAATCTATCACCAAAAGGTGGAACAACATGCTAAGTGCCAACAGGAATAAGTAATGAATATACCCAAGCTATGGTTGCAATGCTTTAGTCAATCCTAGTTTTATGCTATCCATGGTGCTTCTGCTCAAGGTACGGCACAGCTCTCACCGACATTTTTGAGAAGACGAAAATAATGTTAAAAACAGGATTTTCCAGTCTCATAGTTGAGTTTTATAATAATTAACTTAACTCAGCTCAACTCATCTAAGCCTTTTCCCAACTACATGGGGTGAGTTTTATAATAATTAAAGTAATAAAAAAATGATGCCCTTGTTAGAGAAAATTTGGTGAATAAAGATCGATAAATCCACCCTAGATGGCTATTATTTTATTGTTATTGTTGTAATCTATAATTCCTCAAAAGGGATTTAAATAAACAATGAACAACAAATGGAAACAACCACTAAGAATACAATAATTAAACTCAGCCTATATATTGTGAACCAAACCTTAGCCAACCAGAAGATTCTAAAAAAATGAATAACATGTTCTTAGGGAAAAGAGAAAAAGAATATTATTCTTCAGATGTTTCATGATTAATTAGTGAGCTTGTCAAAAATTTAAATGTCGACAGCCAAAAATCAATAAGTTACAAATTCATGTTTCTAATTCAGAGAAATTTGTGTGGTAAAACTGTAAAAGATAAGGAGAGATCCCTATATCTCCAATTAATTGGATTCAGGGACAATCACATATACGACTTCAGCAGAAGAGCTTTAAATATTCTCATTTATAAGAAATACAATTATTTTTAAACAAATGTATGTGCTTTGGATATAAAAATTAAGTCTAACTTAATAAATGGGAGTGCATAGGCACATTTTCAACAATACAAAAATATGACTTTCATGTAAAATCCTTTAAAAACTTCATTTATATTTTTCATAGTTTTGGCATGAAATAAATTATTTTAAAAAACAAAATGATGCATGTGTTAGAAAAATTCCCTTTTCTCCTCTCTTTTTTTCTCAGCTTGTTTAATCCCTTCTCTGATCTTTAAATTGTAAAATACAAGAACACTAATAAGAAAACATCCATTTAGACCTTAGATAGAACAATGTAACACCAGTCCAAACTGCATGTTTGATGCGTCCTCCACTGGCATGAATCAGCCATATATTAGTTCGCCAGGAATAAGCACACCAAGAAGGGATCACAGTACACAATGGAACCACTCATTTTCTACTGTTCCATGCTTCAGTCTAATTAGAAACTAGAGGAAAGTCATATCTCTAATAATCGACAAGAATGGTGGTTCATTTATGGGACAGCTTGGTGACCCTATGCAGGCAAAAAGATTTGTTGAGAACATCTTGATAGGTAATGTACAAGTTTTGCTTTTGCATATCAAATTGGTATAAATGTCAGATTGGCCAATAGTAGCAGTGGTGGCACAATGTTGTGGTTTCCAACTTACAAGCACGACCATTGGATCAAGGAGACGAAGGGTTGGGCTCAGATACAAAGCCTTTTCTCCCACCAAATGATGAATTTGCATGTATACATTAACATCTAATATTGAAGTTCTTTATAACTCAAAAAGTTTAAGAATAGGAATGCCTTTTACTGAAAGTTTAAGAAACCAATAAGCAAAATGCATATGATATATCATATCATATTGGTAAAGGTCTAATGTACAGACCCATAACGACAATACCATATCGCATTGGTGAAGTACTGATACAATAATTATGTTAGATTCGATATGAATCAACCTGTTCAAACCGGTGCTGTCTCAAATTGACTAATATTACTCGGTTTCAAACGGTACCATGATTGATTGTAAGGAAAAATATTGACACCCGATCTTAATACAGGAAACTTACCACGCCATACCAACCATACTGTACCCTACTGGTGATGCACTGGTACAATTCTTCGTAATGGTTTTATAGGTCTTAAATGAAACATGTCACAAACAAGGTCAAAACATGACATGGGCATGTTTATAATAGAATATCAAGTAGATTTTGTTCATATCACCCTTTTTTCCTTAAGTTGTGCTGAAAACAAATCAAAACATTATTATTGTATATTTAAAGCCTTTTGTTTGCTTTTCAACAACATTAAGACCCATTACAACAACAAAATGTTGGAACCTTCCCTGAAGGGAGAAAACGGATTACAACAAAGAGGGACTTTGCAACTAAAATTTTGCAAACCAAGAACAAAGGTCAATCAGATTGATGAACACATCACCACAATATTATTAAAATTCCAAGGTCCTTCAAGTGAATTTTGACTTATAGCAGAATTAGATGGTACAGTCAAACCAAACAATGGATGAACAAAATTGTCTTGCATTCTATGATTTAGGGAGTAAACTTCAGTTTGACAGAATCCAGTTACTAGAAACAAACAATGTGAAAGAACAAACTCTAAACATGACCAAACAAGAAGTAGAAACACAAGACCAAAATCTGGGTGAGAGATCAACTTGACAAGTTTTGCACACAGCAGCAGCAGAGTCACTTGTGGAGTCGACTTGGTGATTCAAACACAATATTGGCAAGAAAACCTAATTGCCTAGCTGCTAAGACAAGCGCAACAACATCCCAGCTCCCAGGATCAGAGGCACAAGCCAGAAATAAATAACTTACAGCTCCACCCAGGTCTAATCTATACCTTCAGTCTTGACTACTTCCTGCTAGAAGTCACAAAAACTGCTCGCTTTGAAATATGTATACATTTTATCTTGTGTTTTTATAGTTAAAAAAAAAAAGAAATTTGTCACATTGTTCCCTCTAAGAGCTCATCAAGTATCATTATTTATCGAAACACATCTGTAGTAATATCATAGCACAAGCAGGTTGTTGAAGTTAGCATTATAGAAGAGAATGGCATGTTGTGCATTTTTCTCCATACATATCACATAAATAGTATCAATGAATTTGCAAAATCATGTAATTGTAGAAGGTCACTTACCAAGAGAAGCCTCCATACATCAGGACGCATATATGGTGGCACACCACTCCAAGATAATTCACGCAGTTTCTCTACCATATAGACAATGTGATGTTGTAAATAAAACCTTATTCAGTTCTAGAAAGTACAGTTAGTGGCATATCCTTTTAATGAAAAAATATCATTAAAATAAGTGAATGCAAATACATATATCAGTGATCCGCAACAGAAGGTCAATAGAATTCCAAAACAATAAGGATAATAGAAGCATTTAAGAGTCAAAAAGTTAAAATGGTTAAACTTACTACATAAAAGAGAAAAACACCCACCTAATGCACTGCAGGAGGATGGGGAGGGTCAAGTGTGGGATATGATGGTACCATCATGTCTTTATATTCAATGGCCAACCAGCAGAAGATTGCTTAAATGATGAGTTTCACTATTGCCATTAAGCAAAAAGATGATGAAGCTAAACAAAAAGATGATTCTGTTTCTTAACAGTCAAATGCTCCAAACAAATTTGATCGTATGGCAAAGAGTTACAAAGAGTCATATAAAAGGAAGATAATTCTTGTGAGACAAAGTGAACTGATATAGATCCAAACTTATTGTAGGTGAGGAAAAAATAAGATAAAAAAGAAGTCCACCATGGAAAGAAGTTTTAAGGTGATCAAAATGAGATAGCGAGGGAGAAAGAACAAGGTGACGTTTTAGTTTTTCTTTAGCCACCACAAGGTTGCGGGCCTTAGTGTCGAAAAGTTGGTTGGTTGAGATGTTGATGTTCAACCATCAAGCATAATGTTTTGGAATTAGGGGCAATTTAGATAATTTTAGATTTATAGTTCATATAAATGACAAGTGACCGTTGTTTGACTTTTATTTAGTTAATCATAACAATAGAAATCAAGCTCTATCTTCAAAATTTGGTATCATCTCATACTCATTCTACAACTTCCTCTAATCTCAGCCACCCTCCAAAAAACAAAAGGTGGGGAAAAACTTTTGATGAAATTTCCATACATGATACCCTCTGAGGAAAAAAATGAAACCTGGAATCTCCATCAGGTAATTCATATATGACTAAGCAGCATCCACGGTTCAATCAATGATCTTATTCAGAACTGTCTGGCATTAACTTTTTTCCACATTGCTTCATCCCATAACAAATCACTATTTGCTTGCTGATTATATGATTTACAAATTTCTGTACCTCATGTATACATTTGTGAGTTGCTTTTAAGGCACATTCAACACCTTCAGCTTATAAATCAAATTAATGAGTGTAACTTGATATCCTCCATTTTGTGCATCCATTATGTTTAGCTCACTATTTGCAAACAGCTAGGACTGATAGCATCAAGCAAACATATATATATAGAAACATACCAAATATCCCTGATAACTTAAGTCATTTTTGCAGCTGCAACTTAGTAGTTATTAGGAAGTGCCCTTTTTAAAATCCAAAATTAACTATACATCAAGAATAAAATGGGTTCTTCTATGAAAAGACATACAAAGAACCTAACAAAATCAGATAACGAGACAAACATCATTTATTGATAATTCAGAAAGCTTAACTAGGATGTGATTTGCTCGATTTGATTATTAGCTACCATGATCTGGAAGCAAAACAAACATGTCAGAAAAAGGAATATATACCTAAAATAACAGCTGGCCTCGACAGTTCCATTCTGAATTTGGTAAGCCTTGCAGAATCTGTAGCTCTAGCTCCAGAAACAGACCTCTGGACTTCTGGGGATGTGCTAGCATTGTTGGTTGCTGATGTACTGGAGTTTTGAGGAGCTGTATTATTAGCCGTGTTTCCCAAATTCTGAGCTTCTCCCTGTGTTGTGATGCACTTGATGTATCAAGATATTGAAGTGCTGTGTATATTTAAGAGTAAACAACAGTCGATAGAGTCAGTATTACCTCAAAAGATCTATCAGCATGTTCACCTTGCTCATGATCATTTTCTGAGTAGCTTCTTTCAATGCCTTGAGAGTGTCCGGAAGAGGCACATTCATCCATAGGCTGAGATCTGCGTGTCAGCAAAACTTTACCAGGAAAACTGCGGCCCTGAAGTATCCTGGACAAAAAGGAAACATGGAAAACCAATATTATAAATATTTTTAGACTATACATGAACAAAGGATTAAAACCGGGGAAGGTGGGTTGGGGGTGGAATTCTAATTTTATTAATGTGACATCCAGCAAAATTACCAATTCATGTTAGGTGTGAGGATGATTTTTTTTTTTCTGATTCAGTATCAAAAAGTGGTTATTTTGGGTTCTAGTATATCAATAAAAATTTTAGATAGGAATGATATATAAAGCAACAAGAAAATTGACCAAGGAATCACCATTCATACTTTTACTGTCTTTACATGCAAGACAAAAAGATAGTTTAAGTGGAAAAGAATTGTAGCTTAATCAGCACCATTGTAGCGTTTAGTTGAAACACTGGACATCACATTTAAAGGTATATAGTTGAGTCCTACAAAAATCTAACACAACCACTGCCAATATTTTCTAGCAGTTGAATATAGCAACAAGCAAATTTCACCTCGCAATATTATTCAACTATAGATATGGAAATTCAAGCTCTCCAAAACAGACATGCAGTCTTTCCCGAAAGACATGCAGTCTTTCCCGTTACATGATGAAATCGTTACCTTCTTTTTCCTTTTTTTTTTTCCACATTTTCCCATGCGTGAAAGATAAGTATAACTTCAGCATTTACATGAAGAAACCCACCAAAGACCGTGTGACGCGTCCCGAACTACGAATTTAGACAAAGACTAAAATTCCCAATGGCAAGCCAGCCATACAAACACACAATAACGCAGTAAATAAGTAATCAAATAGGAAAACACGCACCACTACGCAACCAGACAGTGTCGGTCCTAAATCCCATCAAACACATGAAGTAAACAGCAAGAAAGCAACCCTAAGTTAACATGAGATCGACAGATCTGTTAGTGAATTCATTTCAGCAGACACTATATAATTCGTTTTGGCACAAAACTAGATATGTTCTCCGAATTCTTCATCGAAATATATCAAGATCCCGGCTTTATGCAAACTCCGGTCACAGCAACACAAAACCAACAAGAGAAAAAAAAAAACCATCAAACTTTTCCGATCTGATCTAAAATCAAAGAGAATATCAGTAACATTCGCGTCAAAGATCCAAATTTGGTTATGGGGGAGTCTCCGGACATCTAAAGAAAGCGAAGGAGATCAACTCTAGAATAGAGAAGGGGGGATCGAACGAACCCTTGAACATTCCTGAGAGTTTGGTTGAATCGCCATTCGAGATTGGGGCTGGAGCTGCCGCTGCCCATCTCCTTCCTTCCCTCTCCTTCTCTGCCGCTCTTCATGGCTCCGTCGTCGCCTCTATGGTGCCGACCGGGGAACTCGAGACCCGCTGCCCTTCCGTCGTCGTCGTCCTCTTTTGCTGACGGGAAATATCCAGTGTGAGTCGACCACATGGTTTTGGTGCTTGATTTGGTCCGTCTGATTTTTTGTGGTTGGTGAAAGTTTGGCGTTAGCAGGGACGGAACAGAGATTTTTTTTGGTGCTGTCTGTTCATTGGTCTCTTTGTTTAGGAGTCACACGGAACGGAGATTTTTTTTGGGTGCTTGATAAGATGATTTTTGGCGCGGTTCATGGTTGATTGCAACCGTAAATGCAGGGATAAATAAGTAAGAGAGAAAGGGTATTTAGTATGTACTGATTTTTGGTCAAGAAAAAATGCTCGCCGTTTGAATTTTCAGAAATAGATATAAATCGATCCAAACCGTATGCATGTATTATATAAGATTTTGTTTGTATTATAGCTAAAATTAAGATGTTACACTTACATCATGTTAAAGTTATATTCTTTTTTATTATGAATGCATGTAATATTATTCGATCATCTAATGTAGAAATAAGCAAATCTATAAATTGAATACTGATGCAGACAAATCAACTATAATGAGCGGCGGGCACGCTGAGGTTTGTCGTGGGCTTCCAAGTGGGATGAAGAGGTTATCTTCCTCCTTCGGAAACCTGCAAGAAGTTCCCGGTCGGTATTCCCGGCGAGGACCCTCCGACGCTTAAATTAGTAAACTTGTCGCTCAGTTCTGTAGTAGTGAGAGATAGATTGAGAGATTGAGAGAGAGATCCCCTCGCATTGAGCTCGGGTCCTTCTCTTATACATATCTGGGGGGTCCCGTTTATCTCGTTCCGTTGGAACCGTCAAATCTTCCTCATTGGGATAAGCTTCTTTGAACGGCGAGTGATTAAGTCGTTGCTGGATGAGGGCCGCTTGTAGCGGTAACTGCCGAGCGTGCTAGCACTTGCCCGTGATTTCAGTGAGCGAGGTACACGGCAACAGACCTCGAATCTCGGGATCTGTTGCCTGAGGCGAGTCATTGTGTATGCGAGAAAGGCACCAAGTTAGGGCCGGAGCCATCGTTGGAGGCCGGAGCCAAAGGTCGGAGCTGGAGGCCGGAGCCAAAGGCCGTCGCTGGAGGCGGAGCTGGAGGCCGGAGCCAAAGGCCATAGCCAAAGGCCGTCGCTGGAGGCCGGAGCCGAAGGCCATCGCTGGAGGTCGGAACCAAAGGTCGGAGCTGGAGGCCGTCGCTGGAGGCCGGAGCCAAAGGCCGTCGCTGGAGACCGGAGCCAAGATTCCATTTCTGGGTTTTGCTATCACATCATTATTTTCGAAAATCGTGCAAAAGATTATAATACCACCCAGAGGAGACGGTCAGCCGTATCAGATGCCCCCCGCCCCTGAGATGAGTGAGCGCACAATCACCAGCGAAAGGGGTGTTAATATCCACTAGGCGGCCGACTTTCGCGCCATCATTTCGTCTGTCCAGGCTGTTGGGATTGGAGAGGATTTCCCTCGAGTAGTGAGTCGTAAAAAGGTGAGCGTCATCATTGTGGTAAGGCCACCGCCATCTCTCTATTGGTGGAGCTTTTCGTGTTTTTCGCGCTGGTAGGCCGCCGAAGCGCCTTCCATTTGAAGGTGGACACATGGCCAGATCGGACGGCCATGGGATGATTTGAAATGGGGCTATAAGAGGAAAAAATCGTCCTTATCCTTCCATCCTCCCTTCTCTTACGCTACTGCTTCCTCTCGAGTCTGCAAGCGTCCGACCGCCTCCCGTGTTTGTTCTCTCCTCGTGCTCCTTCGATCTTAGCTCAAGTTTTCCAGGTTAGTCTCCATGGCCTCCTCGCCTTCTTGTTCTATTTCCGATTCCGGAGGTCGTTCCCCAACTCCTTCTCAGCCTTCCGCTTCCTTACCAAGCCAATGGTCTACCCCATCCTCTGACCACTCTCCGCTAGAGCGGCGGCCGGTCAGGCACCCCATAACCGGGAGTCATCTGACCGGTGGCCAGACCTTCGCTCGGAGCCGTCCGGCAGCTGCTGGTCCTTCCGGCGCTGTCAAGGAGTCCCCCGAGGGGCTGCTTCCACTATGTCTGCTCAAGACATAGTAAACCTGCGAGCTAAGTATAGTTTTCCGTCGAACCTACGTCTGTTCTACCCTGCTCCTGATGACAGGGTAACCTCTTCCCGTCCCGGAAGAGTTGCCTTATACGGAGCCTTCTTTAAGGCCGGACTTCGACTACCTATCCACCCTTTCATCCTCAATCGTCTGGACCGATATTCTCTAACACCTTCCCAGTTAGTTCCTAACTCGATCCGAACCATCGTTGGCTTTCTGGTTCTCTGTCACCTGCAAGGCATAGAGGCCAGCATCTCCTTATTCCGCAGTTTTTATATCCTCCGCAAGCAGTCAGGTTGGTGGTCCTTCACTCCTAGGCCTACTAGGATCCTTAAGTTGTACCTTCCCATCTTCGTTAAAGGGTGGAAGGATAAGTTCTTTTTTGCTGATATCGAAGGGGTGAGCGGAAGCTGGGGAACACCCAACATTGATGCCAATAGGGATTCTTCTATCCTCCCAAGGGATCGAATGGCATTCGGGCAGCTCCTAACTGTCGATGTCCCTCGATGCAATAAGCTTTTGGTCGATGAAAACCTTCGTCTCGCCGGTCTAATCCCTTCTGGTGGTGAGCATTTGATTACTCACCTTTTTCCTTCTTTCTTCTATCTCTCTTTTTTTTTTTACTCATCTCCTGCCTTTATAGGGATGACGCCATCGCTTCGCGAGCTTAGGCAGGCGGTCACTAAGAAGAGGAAGGCAACGGGAAATGAGTCCCTCACTGAAAGGAGGGCCGTCGCCAAAATTCCAAAGAGGGCCGACGCGGGGAGGGCCGACGCTGGAGGGGCCAGAGTTGTGAAGCCCCTGCGTGCTAAGGTTTTGAAGAAGGCCGACGCTAGGGAGGCTGATGCTAAAAAGGCCAAAGTTGTGGATCCCCAGTGCGTGTGTGAGGCAGCAAGAGCCCAAGCTGACGAGCCCGCCAGGAAAGACACGGTAAGGGCCGAGGCCAGCGAGGAAGTCGGCGAAGCCAGGTAGGAGAATGATCACCTTCAGTTCCGGCTCCCCCTCCTGTCATTCTGCTCGATCCTTCTCCAGAGCAGGTCGCAAAAGCACCGTCACCCCTGTTCGAAGCCGTGGAGACGGAGCAGGTCCCTACGACAATAAGGCCAACTCCAGCAGTCATCATACCCCCCATGGGGGCAACAACTGAAGCGCCTCCACCAGCCAAGGGGCCGGAGGCAGTAGAGTCGGAGGCGGAATCCTCCCCGCGGCCCCTGTGCCAGTGGAAAGGAGGGATGTCGACCCTTCCTTCCAATCACTTTTGGCGAATCACAGCCGCTGGGCCGAGCGGGCATTGGACGAAGCGTCTGTGGTAGAGGTGCAGGAGTTTCTCCGGCATCAGGGGAGGGCCACCTTCTTCCGCAAGACATCTGTGGCACATCTTTGGGTGAGCTTTTGCCCCATCATCCTTTTCCTCTTGGTTTTGTTTGTTTTCTCATTTTCATTTTTTTTAACATTGACATTTCGTCCAGGCACTGAACTCTCTGATCGCCATGAGGGACCTTTGGACCCTGAGTGATGCTGCTCTCGACCAGTCGTGGGAGGAGATGCTATCGCTCCAAGCTAGGGCAGAAAAGGCAGAGATGGCCTTGGAGGATACCCGGGCCACCTTAAAGGGCGAAGTCGAAGCCATCCGGCTGAGAGCTGAGAAGGCGGAGTACGCGCTGGAAGTTGCCCAGCGTCGTGCAGCCAATGAGCTGGATAATGCCCAGGTGGCTGAAGAGAAGCAAAGAATGGCCGAGGAGAGGCTGGAGGCAGTGGAATCGGAGATGTGCATTTTGAAGAATCGATTGGATTCTGCCTCCATTGAAATAGATGCAGCCAAAGAGGTTGCCCGCCAGTCCGATGCCAAGATTGCCGATTTGGAGGCGGTGGTGATTGAAGCCAAGAGGGAGGCCGTCGAGGCCGTTAAGAAGGCCACGGAGGCCGAGCAGAAAACCCTCGAGGCAGAGAAAAAGGCTGCAGAGGCCGTAGAGGATTTTAGGAAGTCTAAAGCCTTTAATAAGGAGCTAGCCGAATCGACGGCATTTGCTTACGAGGCCAGCTTCCAAGACTGCAAGGAAAAAATCCAAGAACCCTACGACCTCGAGGATATTGAAGGGCTGGAGCCAGATGAAGTCCCTGAAGATGATGACCCGGCCCCAAATGACCCTTAGTTTTTTTTTTTGTATTGCTCCAAGCCCGACTCAGATCGGCAATTTTGTAAACTTTTAGCCATCAATAAATATATTAATCCTCATCGCGTGCCTTTGGTCATAATCAGCTTTGGCTGTGTGAGTTGTCGCGAATCACCAACCAATGGCCGAAAAACACGACTCCTCCTATTTAGGAAACTGATGCGGGACCAATTTCGGTCATAGAGACAACAGTTGAGAACAGTAGGTAGTACAAGACCCTGCTCGTGCAGGCGCGAAGCCATGGAACGCTTATTGCCTCGTTAGATATGTCGTGCGAAATGGGACTGTGCGCTGAAATGTCGTCCCTAATTACCGATGCAGGGAGCCGGTCTTTGGTGCCGACGCGGGGCGCCGGTCTTAATTGCCAACACGGAGCCGGTCTTTGGTGCCGATGCGGAGCCGGTCTTTGGTGTCGATGCGGGGCACCGATCTTAATTGCCGATGCGGAGCCGATCTTTATTGCCGACGTGGAGCCGGTCTTTATTGCCGACGTGGAGCCGGTCTTTGATGCCGGCGCGGGCCGATCTTAATTGCCGACACAGGGCCGATCTTTGGTGCCGACGCAGAGTCGGTCTTTGGTGCCGATGCGGGGCTAGTCTTAATTGCCGACGCGAAGCCGGTCTTTATTACCAATGCGGAGCCGGTCTTTGGTGCCGATGCGGGGCGCCAGTCTTAATTGCCGATGCGAAGTCGGTCTTAATTGCCGACGCGGGGCGCCGGTCTTAATTGCCGACACGGAGCCGGTCTTTATTGCCGATGCGGAGCCGGTCTTTGGTGCTGATGCGGGGTCGGTCTTAATTACCGATGTGGGGCCGATCTTTGGTGCCGACGCGGAGTCGGTCTTTGGTGCTGATGCAGGGCCGGTCTTAATTACCGACACGGAGTCGGTCTTTATTGCCGACACAGAGCCGATCTTTGGTGCCGACGCAGGGCGCCGGTCTTAATTGCCGATGCGGAGCCGGTCTTTGGTGCCGACGCGGGGCGCCGGTCTTAATTGCCGAGCCTAATCACTCAAGAATAATGTGAACATATCGAACAACAATCTGTCAAGTAGACTCAAATTAATGAAGATAGCACATTACTGATAATACTGGCGTAAATTGTCAGCGTTCCAGGTGCGAGGAAGCGATTTCCCGTCTAGCTCTTCGATTTTGTATGCCCCGTGGTGAAGCACCTCCTTGACACAGTATGGTCCTTCCCATTTCAGTGCCAGCTTGCCCCCCTCTGTTGGCTTTGACACTTCAGCTCTTCGCAGAATGAGATCTCCAGAGTGGAACATCTTGGATTGTACTCGAGCATTATAGTATTTGGCCGCTCGCTGATGGAAAGCCGTCATGCGAAGTTGTGCTTGGTCTCGCAGTTCTTCCACTAAATCTAGATCGGCTCGCAGCTGGCTTGAGTTGCTTTCCTCATGGTATAATTCTGTTCGGGGACTGGGAACTCCTATCTCCATCGGAATGACTGCTTCGGTTCCAAAGACCAGGCTGAAAGGAGTTTCCCCGGTAGGGGCTCGTGGCGTCATGTGGTAGGCCCACAATACACTGGGAAGTTCCTCCACCCAGCACCCTTTGTAGCCATCTAGCCATGCCCTGAGCCCTTGGAGGATGATGCGGTTGGTCACCTCGGCTGCGCCGTTGGTCTGGGGGTGCCCCACAGAGGTGAATCGATGATGGATGCCCAGCCCATGCAGAATTCCCGGAAGGCCGTGTTGTCAAACTGTCGGCCGTTGTTAGTAACGAGGGTGTGCGGTAGCCCGAGCCGGCACACCACAGACCTCCAGAAGAAAGACCTTATTTTACCCTCGGTGATCTTAGCGAGAGCCTCTGCCTCGATCCACTTGGTGAAATGGTCAACTGCCACCACTAGGAACTTGCGTTGTCCGAAGGCTGGAGGGAACGGTCCCAGGATGTCCATGCCCCATTGTGCGAAGGGCCAGGGTGTGGCCAGGGGGGTCAGCTGGGACGCCGGTTGATGTTGAATGTTAGCATGGTGCTGGCAGCTGTCACACCTCTTAACAAGTTCGGATGCATCCTCTTCATTGTCAGCCAGTAATACCCCTGCCGTAGGGCTTTGTATGCGAGAGCTCTGCCCCCCAGATGGCTTCCACATATACCTTCATGTATCTCTCGCAGGATATAATTTGCTTCGGTGGGGCCGACACATCTGAGAACTGGGTATGAGAACGACCTCGATAGAGCTTTCCCTCCATTATGAAAAATTTCGGGGCCCATCTTTTAAGTTTCCTGGCCTCGGCAGGGTCTTCTGGGAGGGTACCCTCGGTAAAGTACCGGACATAGGCGTCCATCGAGGAAGGCTCTGCTCAACTGGTAGAGTTTCTCTTGATGCGTCAATACTCGGGGCTTCTAAGTGCTCTACATAAGCTCTTCCCAGCATCCCATCAGTTGAGGTGGCAAGATGGGATAAAGCGTCGGCTCTAGCATTCTCCTATCGAGGGATGTAGCTAACGTTAAAGTAAGCTAAGAGAGAAGCTAGCGATCGCACCATACTCAGGTAGTGGGACATGATGGGAGCCCTTGCTTCATATTCCCCTGCGATTTGGCCAGCGACCAGTTGGGAGTCGGTGAATGCCCTAAGGCGTTTCACCCCAAGTTCTTGAGCTAATCTCATCCCAGATAGCAGAGCTTCATATTCGGCCTGATTATTAGTGGTTGGAAAGAGGAAGCGGAGTGCGCACTCGGTTACAACTCCATCCGAGTTGGCCAAGATGAGGCCTGCTCCGCTCCCTTGAGAATTCGACGCCCTGTCTACATGAAGGACCCATTCATCATCACTGGTTCCGAGAGACGGGGGGTTTGTAGAAGGTTCTTCAGGTTGCCCCTCTCCCCAAGTGCATTCGATCAAAAAATTCACCAAGACTTGAGATTTCATGGCCGACCGGGGGTAAAAAGATAGATCGAATTCCCCCAACTTAAGCGCCCACCTTGCCAGTCGGCCGGAAGTATCCGGGCGAGCGAGAACTGTCTTTAGAGGTTGGTCTGTGATCACCGCGATCGGGTGGGCTTGGAAGTATGGCCGCAGACGCTGGGCAGACACGATCAACACGAAGATAATCTTCTTAATCTTCGAGTACCTGGTCTCTGCATCGTGGAGCACCTTGCTTGTGTAGTACATTGGCTTTTGCATGCCATTGGTGTCCATGCGAACCAGCACAGAACTAACGGCTTCGAGAGAAGCCGCGAGGTATAGAAGGAGTTATTCTCCACCTGTTGGCTTGGATAGCAGCGGCGGGGTAAATAAGAATTCCTTTAGCCCCTCGAACGCCTCTTGACATTCTTTCGTCCATTCGAAACCATTGACCTTGCGGAGCGCCTTGAAGAAAGGTAGGCACCTTTCATCGGACTTGGACAGGAAGCGACTCAAGGCGGCCACCCTTCCCATCAGGCGCTGTATTTCCTTCTTGTTGGTGGGAGACTTCATGTCCAAGATGGCTTAAACTTTGTCCGGGTTTGCCTCGATCCCCCGCCGGGTTACCATGAAACCCAAGAACTTTCCGGCTGTCACCCCAAATGCACACTTGCGTGGGTTCAGCTTCATCTGGTACCGGCACAGGTTGTCAAAAGTCTCTGTTAAGTCAGCGATATGGTCGGTGGCGTGGACGCTTTTTGTCAACATGTCATCCACATACACCTCCATATTGCATCCTATCTGGCCTTCGAAGACTTTATTCATCAACCTTTGGTAGGTGGCTCCCGTTTTTTTAGCCCAAAAGGCATTACCCTGTAGTAGTACAACCCCTTTTCAGTTATGAAGGAGGTAGCTTCCTCATCCGCCGGGATCATCCTGATCTAGTTGTACCCAGAGAAAGCATCCATGAAGCTAAGGACCTCATGACCGGATGTAGCGTCCACCAGTTGGTTGATCCGGGGCAGGGGAAAGCTGTCCTTAGGGCATGCTTTGTTGAGATCGGTGAAATCCATGCATATTCTCCAGCTTCCATTGGTCTTACGGACCATCACCACGTTGGCCAACCATTCAGGATAATGAACTTCCTGAATATGGCCTGCAGCCGTTAACTTGCGAACTTCCTCGTCGATAGCTTTCGGTCTATCTGGAGCGAAGCTCCTTTTCTTCTGTCGGACTAGCCGACACTCTGGCCTGAGGTTGAGCCGATGGGTGATCACCTCTTCAGGGACGCTCGGTATGTCTGAGGACGACCATGCAAAGATATCGGTATTGGCACACAGAAAAGTAAGAAGCCAATCACGTGCCTCCTCTGGAAGCAACGCCCCAACCTGGACAGTCCTTGCCGGGTCATCCCCCAAGGGAAGGATCAGGAGGTACTCGGCTGGTTCTTCCCTCCTTCCCAACTCCCGAGGGTCGAGTGGCTCAGAGGCTATTACCGACGCCGCTTCTAGTGGGTTGGGAGACAAGTGATAGCAAAGCGGTGGCGGGCTTTGTTCTCCTTTCATTTCTCCAACTCCGTCGTCGGTGGGGAATCTTACCAATAATCTCTTGGTCGAGATCACGGCATCTAGCAAATTCAATCCTGGTCTCCCCAATATAGCATTATAAGCCAACGGGACCCGGACCACAAGAAAATTTATGACCACGGTGCTTTGGCATGGAGGGGTCCCAGCTGTAACAGGGAGGGCGATCTCCCCCTCAATGCTCACCGAGTCTCCAGTGAAGCCCATTAGAGGGGTGGCGACGGGTCGGAGGGAAGACTTCAACAGATTCATCTGAACAAAAGCTTCGTAGCTCAAAACATCCACCGAACTCCCACTATCAACTAAAATTCTTTTTACAGGATGTTTGGCTATGGTCATGGACACAACGACGTTGCCGTCATGCTTATTAACTACCCCATCTAAATCCTTTCCAAAGAAAGGAATTACAGAATCTATTCCCTCTCGCTGTCTTTTTGAACCACCACTGCCCCCCAGGAAATCATAGCTATGGTCTTCTCCATTGGGGCATTATCCACGCCGGTCTGAAGTGTCGGAGGCACTGATGGACCCGGAGTGGGAAGGTTTCCCCTTCGAACGAATTTGCCCAAGTGACCCTGCTGAACCAGTTCCTTAATGGCCTTCTTTAGATGGCGGCAGTCCTCGGTGTCATGACCATAGTCTCGGTGGTACCGGCAGTAAAACTCCTTATTGCGGGGGGTCCCATATTTCAAGGGAGCCGGACGCTTAAAATAAGGTTCCTCCTCGATCTCCAGTAGGATGTGAGATATAGGAGCCATGAGGGGGGTGAATTGCTCCTTAGGAATAAGCATCTGTGGTCGGCGATCTGGGCGTTGAGGAGGCTCAGGCTTCTGGGGTCGTGCTCCGGCATGCTCAGTAGGCGGTGGTTTCTTACTGGTGTTCTTATCGGCTTTCCTCCTGAAAGAATCCGCCTCGTCAGCACGGATGTATTTCTGCGCCCGGCTCAGAAGCTCGGCATAAGAACTCGAAGGCTTCTTGTCTAGGGAATAGGCAAACTTAGAGGGACGAAGTCCTCGCTTTAATGCCAAAGTGGCTACAAAATCTTCCAGGTTATATACCTCCAATGCTGCTTCCTTAAACCGAGCGACAAAGTCCTTCAAGATCTCGCCACTCCTCTGCTGGACAGCAAATAGGCTATCGGCCACTCGTAGAATCTTTCGGTAAGCATCAAAGTGGGCCAGGAAAGATCACTCGAGTTGCCGAAACGAATTGATCCTGCGTGGAGGCAGGTGGGAATACCACGCACGTGCCGCCTTGCGAAGGGTGGCTAGAAAGGCGAAACATAAAAGGGAGTCCGTCGCTCCCTGGACCTGCATGAGGACCTTGTAGCTCTCCAGGTGGTCCAGTGGGTCCGTCGTGCCATCGTACAGGTCCAGTTGGGGGAGACGGAAGCGGAGCGGGACCGGTTCCTCCATGATGCACCGGGAAAGTGGGGGGCGATGCTCATAGTCCGTCCCGTGAGGGTTAGCGATCCGGTAGCTAAGCTCCTCCAACCGTCGATGATACTCATCGAGCCGTTGCTCGGCCCGACGGGTAGTCTTCCTGAGGGTGCCGTCTTGAGATGAATTAGAAGAGGAAGCCGAAGAAGATCGCCGATGTAAGGAACGCACCCGTCTGGATTCTCTCTCTCCCGGCCGATGGTGGGAATGATCGGAGTGGAGAGAGAGGGACCGCCGTCGCTTCGAGGCCTCTCGGCGACGAGGTTCAGGGGGTGAGTGATGGGAGACCTCGAGTGGGGTCTCGCCTTGGTGAGACTGGACTGTCCCCCGCACCCCTTCATCGGGCGCAAGGGGGTTGAGGTGCAGCAGCCAAACAATGTTCTTGCAGTCCCTGTACCATTGTCATCAGGTCCTGGACCTGGTGAGCCAGAACCTCAACCCGATCAGGCTGGCTCATCTGTGCAGGGGGCGAACACTGAGGTTGGCCTCCGATTGTTCAACCCGTGGAATGCGCTCCGCGGCCTGGCTGGAGGAAGCCTCCTGTGCTCGTGTTGTCACCATCGTCTTCCTTACAGAATTGGTGGGGTCACAGGGGAAACTTTCGCCTTCCTCCCGTGCGGACTCCCCCTTCCTGGCGCGCCAATCTGATGCGGACAAATCAACTATGATGAGCGACGGGCACACTGAGATTTGTCGTGGGCTTCCAAGTGGGATGGAGAGGTCGTCTTCCTCCTTCGGTATTCCTAGCAAGGACCCTCCGACGCTTAAATTAGTAAACTTGTCGCTCAGTTCTGTAGTAGTGAGAGATAGATTGAGAGATTGAGAGAGAGATCCCCCTGCATTGAGCTCGGGTCCTCCTCTTATACCTGTCTGGGGGGTCCCGTTTACCTCGTTCCGTTGGAACCATCGAATCTTCCTCGTTGGGATAAGCTTCTTTGAACGGCGAGTGGTTAAGCCGTTGCTGGATGAGGGCCGCTTGTAGCGGTAACTGCCGAGCGTGCTAGCACTTGCCCGTGATTTCAGTGAGCGAGGTACACGGTAATAGACCTCGAATCTCGGGATCTATTACATGAGGCGGGTCATTGTGTATGCGAGAAAGGCACCAAGTTAGGGCCGGAGCCAAAGGCCGGAGCTGAAGGCCGGAGCTGGAGGCCGGAGCCAAAGGCCGTCGCTGGAGGTCGTCGCTGGAGGCCGGAGCCAAAGGCCGTAGCTAAAGGCCGGAGCTGGAGGCCGGAGCCAAAGGCCGGAGCTGGAGGCCGGAGCCAAAGGCCGTCGCTGGAGGCCGAAGCCAAAGGCCGAAGCCGAAGGCCGTCGCTGAAGGCCGGAGCCAAAGGCCGTCGCTGAAGACCGGAGCCAAGATTCCATTTCTGTATTTTGCTGTCACATCATTATTTTGAAAATCGTGCAAAAGATTATAATACCATCCAGAGGAGACGGTCAGCCGTATGAGATACCAAATTTGTTAGTTTGACTTGGTTCGATTGTGATTTTAATTAAAATTTTAAGAAACTAATTCAAATAAGTTTGTTTTCAAAAATAAATCTAAATCAGTTTGATTTTTGCATGCTTTTAAGCAAATGTAGTCATTGTTGGTGCAATTTTAAGTGCCTGATTGATTTGTTTTAAAATTCGAGATAAGGTTTTAGGGGAAGGAATAATAATAAAAAAGATAAGTAGAAAAGAGGATTAGGATTGTTTATTTGTTGCGGGGCTTTTCAGATGAATATTTTAAAATTCATACAAAATTATAATTATTAAATTTAAAAAAAAATATAAATATAAATAAAATTATTTAAAATTTAATTTAAATATAAATAAAAATATAATTATTCGTGCTATCTTTTAATTGTATATGAATAAAAAATATAAATCATTCAATTTTTAAAGTTATAAAAATATATAACTTTAAAAATTGAATGAAATTTATTGATTTTTTTTATAAATAATTTATAAAATATATAAAAAATAAATATGTATGCATTCATTCTCTATATAATGTAAAATATCTAAATGCGCTTCATCTTACACCTATGATAAATATGATGCAACATAAATAAATCTAAAATTGGCATGTTGAATTCTTGTTCAACATTATTTTTTTAAGTTTTGTAAAACCTTATTCACCCAGTTCTCACTTGCTTGAGTAACTGATTTTTTGAAATATTTGATTAATATAATGATTTTTAATCAATTCAAGCATTCCTTTTGCTTCTATTTTCAAAAATTAAACGGGTCAAATTCATTAATTTTCTAGTCCAATTGATTAGTATGATCCAGATTTAATGATTATACATAAAATTAACATAGCGCCATTTTTATTAAAAAATATAGTTTCTTATTATTAGCATATTATGTGACAACAGAATAAAATTGCCACATAGTCCTTTTATCATTACGGATTTATAATACAATTATCTTAAATTATATTACAATTGCATAGTAGGTAGGGATAGGTGAGAAAATATTTTTTCTTTTTCAATAAACTATTTTTTTATTCCTTGCACCTAGAGGTTTATTTTATTTTGATCTTTAAACTATAAAAAGTTTTCACTAGGTTCTTATATTATTATTTTTGTTGCATTATACTTCATATATTAAAAAAATCTTAATGTTATTAGTTTACTCCCTACGTGATGAAAATATACCACCATAGCATGCCTACGTGGCATCTCCCTTCAATTTGTTTGATGCCTATGCCTATGCAATGGACATATGTCATCATAGCGTAATATCTCCCTCTAAAGAGTTGTTCCAATAATAACAACCTAAGTGAAAAAGAGATGGATGTTATTTAATAAGAAAGGTAGAGATGAAGGAGATGTTAAGATGATAGCAAAATGAGGACTGTAACGACCCGGGCCCGCAGCACCCATGAGCCCATTTCGTTACAAAAAAAGTAAGACGGACAAGCCCAAAAGAGATCCAATTGGTACTTGTCCATCCTCCTTAACTGGTTATAAACCATACAACCAACTCCTAATTTTCTGACGTGAGACTATTGGGAGGGGCATCATAATCTACCCTATTTACAGAGGCAACGTCCTCAACGCCAGGGGCATATGATCATAACTATCAAGAAGGCATAATTCTAGAGGTGGTCCCCATAGGTTCAAGAGGTAGCTCCCATCAATGTAGAACTTTGCCCTATGGCCTCCATAGGTTCAAGAGATGGTTCCCATCGATGTAGCACTTTGCCCCGTGTGGCACTTAGCTCATGCACTTTCGGCTGGTGCATGACTCTGATACCATATTGATCCGGGCCCCAGGCCACAGCACTCACGAACCATTTCGTTACAAAAAAGCAAGACAGACAAGGTTCACACCAACTTGGGCCATCATAGCCCAAAAAGGATCCAATTAGTATCTTATTCTTCTAACTTTACTACATATAAACCACTCAACCAACTCCCAATTTTTCGATATAGTGTTGGGTTCCGGTCATGCAGCGGAAGGCTGGATTTTTTTTAAAAAAATTAACCTTGAAACCCTAATCAACCGAAACCTTAGACCCAAAACCCCTTGATTATAATAATTAATTAGTCATAAAATATAACATATATAGAGGAACATACCTTAGTACTTGGTGAAGAAAGAAGGAAACTGGTTATCCAATCTTTTCCACTAGATGCCCAAGTTCGCCCTCTAATGGTGATCCATACGAGAATTGGATCAAAGATATGCTCATGAACTTGACTTAAACCTTTTTTTGGCTTCTTGACTTCTTGGCTTGGCTCTTAGGACCCTTTTACCCTTTTCTTAAGCCTAATAAAACTTGTATAGGCTAAGAAAAGAGTTGTCCTAAATTGACTAAGGCTTGTAGGAAGGGGAGAGGGAGAGAGAAGACTCTTGTCTTAACAAGGATTACTAAAAATTATCCGATGCAATCCCATATGTGCCACCCCTTTAAATAGTGAATGGGAAGACGTTAAATGAAGGGATACAACCCATTCCACGTCCTTCTGAAAGGATATAAAATTTTTAAAATCATTTCAATTTGAATCAAGGGACACATCATTATAATTTTTTGCACCTTTCTCCCTACGTGCCACACCTGATGGGATGCTTTTAGCATCCCATCTTAAATCAGACAGCCTCTGATTTTGCTATGTGTCAAGATAAGGTTCTCCATGTTTATATGGACTCTTAAATCCCCAAAAGATGCGCCTTTTAGTGCCTTAAATCAGAAGGACTTTTAGACGCCTCTTGAAAATTCTGTACGCGTACAGTTTTTCTTTCGAGAGTCCCATGTCTCTTGGACTCTATTAATTCAACCTTATCCAATACAATAACATCTAGATAAGGTTCTCCACGTTCAATGGACCTATAAATCCCAAAAAAAAGATGCGCCTCCTAGTACCTTAAATCAGAAGGACTCTTAGGCGCCTCTTGAAAATTCTGCACGTGCATAGTTTCCCTTCCGAGAGTCCTATATTTCTTGGACTCTATTAATTCAACCTTATCCAATTCAATAAATGGTTGATCAGGTCAGAGGTTATCTCAAATTAATTCTAAAATTAATTTGGATCAATTAATTAAGCCGGTTCAAATCAATTTCGACCCAAATTGGAGCGATAGTTAGCCACATGTGCTAGCATGCTGATTGGCTAACAAATTAAATTAATTAATCTTATTAAAATGATTCTTTGACCAATTCCCTTATGTGTGTGACCCATTGGGTTCCTCATCTAGCCAGCAGTAGGTTTAGGTTTAAGTCGATTTAGTTTGATTAGAAACTGACTAACCGAATTAAATTAAATCGTGCTAACCCTAGTTACCAATTTGAACCATCTTTCAAATTGACTCATGAATTAAATAAATTTAATTCATGAAAACCTACAAGACAAGATTGACATCTAGCAATGTATCATGTCTACCTAAAAGATGAGAAATTTGATGGAATTATCAAAATACCCTTCAGTGGCAAGTTACTGTGCAATTTAATCCTTCGATCTTTCTTTATCCCGAATAAGTGATGGATATGGAAAAATGTCAAACCCTAACATTTTATTCATTTGAATCTCAAATCAATAATAAAGACTCGACAAATGAAAAATTAGAAACCTATTCTAATTTCATTTTGCTTTGATCAAAGACTTCTTAAGTCATTATATAATGAGATTACATGGGATTACTTTTCTTCTTACTAGGAATGATCGATTCCTTGTTGACCTACTCATAACCTTCATACACAATCCTTTATATCCATGAGCACCCCGTACATGACTTAGCCATGAATGAGTATGAACTAAAACATAGATTCATATGCATAAGATTCTATGGTAATCTTAGGTCTAAGGATCACTTGCACAACTCTCACTATGAGAACTATCTTTTGACAAGTAAGTAAGATCTCCATAAGATGTTCTCAATGTGGATCAATTCAGTGAACTCATACCCTAATGAGCACCCACATCCTTGTATTAGTGTCTCTACACAAGTGGCTATGAGACCAACCACCCTCTTTATTGAACATACATAGAATGTGCCAGTCTTACCGGTATCATCGATCCCCGACTCGATGATCCTTCGACTGAGAACATTTTAGATTAGAGTTTTTAGGAACTTAGGTCTCATCATTATAAACTTCATCATAACCCTAATTCCATTGCCCTAACCTTATGGGTTCATCATAATCTTAATAAATATAAGACACAACATATGATGAATCGAAAAAAATATCTTTTAATTGATAAAATATCATACATGAGTTGAAAGAAATTACAAAAATGCCCTTACATGATTGGCTTTTAGAGCACTACTCTTTCATATAGGACTATTGGGAGGGGCATCACAAGGACCCACTTTTGTGGGCATATGTAAAGTAGTATGGTTTCAAGAAGTGGGGACTGGGGCTGGAGCTGGCGTGAATAGGGTGAGCACTCCACGGTGACTTCAAGTTGTGCTAGAAGCGATGAAGGAACTACCATCACTTGGGCATCAAAAAGGATTCTTTTATCCTTTAGTTTTGCTTAAACAACAAGCGGAAAGGCATTGCTTATCCACTTTTCCGGTCATACTCCCAAGTGCCTCAATAAGTTGTGTGAGAAGTCTTTAAAGGCAAGTAGCTTAAGGCTGTTGTCAATACTTCCTTTGACCAACCCCTTCACCATAGATTTACATTTGCCTATGAGCACATCCTTGGCACCTCCATTGAGAATTACATCCTCTCTCCCCTTTTCTATCCTCCTGCGCTCCCCTCCTCGTCTTGCCCAATTTCCTTTACTTTGACATCATCATCATCTTCTATTCCTCGTTATCTCTATTCTCATCATCACCTCTCATAGTTAACCTCTCGCTCTTATCGTTGAAGGGATAACTATTGTTGTTACCAATGGTGGTTCAGATATGCATGGAGATGGAGAAAGGATAGTAAAGTTAGGCATAGCATTGGAAGAAGGCAACATGGTGGCTGATTGAGCTGGAGTAGCAAATGGAGATGGAAAAGGTAAGGAGGAAATTAGAGAAAGTGGAAGAGGTAAAGGCCAAAATCTGCTACTTCTGAGAGGAGGTCTGCTTGAGAGGTTGGAGGAGGAGTGGAGGGAGTAGGTTTTTAGGGGGGGTTCGAAGGGAGGTTGAGGCTAAGGCTAAGGCTAAGGTTAAGAAGGCTGAGGTCACGAAGGTATAGACTATTAGCCATGTCAAACTTATAGGGTTGGTAGAGAAGATGATGATTGCTTGTGGGAGTGGGCTTGGTCTTAAATGACCAACGGGCTAAGGATTCTTTTTATTAAGGTTTTCTTTTTGTTTTTCTTCAATCCTGCTTCAAATCCAATTAAAAGGAGACACTCTTTATGCATGCTATAGTGGCATGTCTTTGCCACGTAGGCATGCCAAAAAAGTAGCAAACCAATGATGTTAAGACTTTCTAATGGCATGGGCTATATAATAAAGCAAAAATTATAGTACAAAGATATGATAAAAACTTTTTTATAATTTAAGAACCCAAATAAAATAAATCCTTGGTGTTAAAAACATAATTTATTTATTTTTTATAATAAATTTCTATACGAGTCATTACTTACTTATTCCAAAATCCATGATAACTTGGATTACATTCGTAAAAATGCAAGAGATAAGGTATAAATTTGAAATGAAAAATAGAAGAATTAAGAAAATATGATATTTAATAATTGATTATTGAAAGACCTTTATATATTTCTTTTTAGTTAATTTAATTTATTGATTTTATGAATTGATTTTATATGTTTTATGACTTAATAGTAATTTTAGAGGTAAAAGAAATGCATACTTTCTCACCAAAATTTGTTTTGCTTAATTTCGTTTCGATTCATCAAATTTGTTGGCCTTCTAAACTAATTTATCTTTTGCAAGATCCATGACTCAATAGTGATTTAGGAGTGGAATTAAATACACAATTTCTTCTAGAATAATTAGTTTTATTTATTTATTTATTTTCTCTTTTTAGAAATACACAATGATAACATTGCTTCATTGTTAGAATTGTTTGGGTTAACTACATGGAAGCATCTCCAAAGATTCAAATCTAAAACTCTTTTATGAGGTGAAGGCAAGTAATCAGACAAAGTTTGCTCAACAATTATTTTATACCTATTGTGAACACATATGCATGCACATGTATTGAAATAAGCATATTCTTTATACAAACTATCATTATGGCAATAACTTGATGATGACACTTTTCCCATGATGGCTGAATTTTAAAGCATAAATATAAGCTACCTAATGAGATATGTGTTGGTCTCCTAAATTTATTTATTATAGAAGTAGGCTTTTTTTTTTTGTTACAGACGGGCGATCACACCACTCTGGCGCGAGTCAAGCCCGAAACATCTGAGTACAAAATTTGCTGTAATAAGACAGGACAAGGATCCCAATATGCCAAATCTATCGGCCAGGATTGCGGGCGACAGAAGAAGCAACATAATCAGTCGCAGTATTGGCTTCCCGATATATATGCTGAATCTGAAAAGCACTAGTAGACTGTAGAGTGACTAAGATGTCTCTAATCAGGGGATTAAGGCAAGAATAGGAGTCCCTCTTCCGCGTAATCCATCTGATAATCGTGAGTGAGTCACCCTCAATAATCAGCCGACGATAGCCCAAGTGTCGAACAGCATGTGTGATACTAGCCCATGCCGCCTGTAGCTCAGCCATAGGAATCGAAATGTCGATAGAGCTGTGACCGCCAGCTGCTAGTAACTGCCCATTCGACCCACGGATGACAAACCCAGATCCAGCAGTACGATCAGAGACAGAGCCGTCAAAGTTTACTTTGACATAACCCAGAGGTGGGGACACCCAAGAGATGAAAACCGTGGTCCGGTTCGCTGCCAAAGCAGCAGGGGAGTCCCAGTGGCTAGGTCCGTCAGTATGAACACCGAGATAACAGCGAGTGAACTCCTTTGCATGAGAGAGAGCACGACGGATGATCGCCTAAGGTGAGGCCGTCTCCTCAGCAAAAATAATCTTATTCCTTGTCAACCAAATATGGTAAGCCACATAGGCAGATAAAACACCCTAAGAATAAGATCCATACTGAGAAGGTGATCGAAGAGCATTCAGAAAGGAGAGCCGGATTGGTCCATCCTCCAGCGACCATGGGGTAAAATGGATCATCTGCCATATCTGAGATGCACGAGAACATAAGAATAGAACATGGTCAACAGATTCATCCTGCATCCCACATATTGGATAGAGAGGTAATATCGAGAGGCCCCGACCAGCCAGAAGAGAACAAGTAGGTAAGCGATCCCACTTAATCTTCCACAAGAAGAGCTGAATCCTTGGGTGAACAGGCAACCTCCATATCCAAGCAACATCTCTAAGTCCTGAGGCCTAAGAACGGAAGTGGGCCACCAAATCTCTGGTAGGAGCACAAGGAAGATAGGATCGGCGCCACAGCCTGAGATCCGGCCCTTCAGAAATAGGAAGAGGCATGGCCAGAATCCGATGAGCAAGCTCAGCCCCAAATAACCAAAGAACCATAGGATTATTCCAAGCAGCACTCTCCTGGATGATCAGAGAAGAAACATACAATGTGGGATCTACTTCAGAGCTTATAAAAGTCGGCCATCGAGATAAGGGAAGATCAGCTATCCAAGAGTCCTGAATGACATCAACTGACATCCCATCCCCGATCATCCAGTGAATATCAGTCATGACTATAAGGGCGGCCCGACAGATGGCACGCCATAAATAGGAACATCCACGAGGGATACTAACTTCCAAACCAGAAGTCCAACCCCCATATCTACCACGCATGACTGTACTCCAGAAACAGTGAGGGTCCAACAGGAATCTGGAAGCATGCCTTGCAATGATAGTCTCACGACGGAGCACCAGGGACTGAATCCCTAACCCACCCTCACTCATCGGCAAACAGACCATGTCCCAGGCCAATAAATGAATACCATGACCTCCCTGCATAGATGCCCACAAAAAATCCCGAATACGTCTCTCTAGCCGGCGAAGGAAGATAGTCAGGATCAGAGCATTGGATAACAGATAGATAGGGAGCGATGTGAGGATAGCACAGATCAAAGTGATACGCCCCATCATAGAAAGGCCCGACACCTGCCACCGGTCCATCCGAGCAGAGATCCGACGATCAAGGTCCCCAAAGTCCTCCTGCATGGGCCGGCGTCCCGTAAGAGGGGTTCCGAGGTAGGTCAGACGATCTGAGACAGTCGAAATCCCTAACAAATGGGAAATAGCGGCACGACAGCGGGGAGAGACCGATGAACTGAAACAGAGAATAGATTTCTATAAGTTGATCCGTTGGCCAGATGCCTGGCAATAAGCCTGAATGATAGTAGAACAAGTGGTTGCATTCTGAACAGAAGCTGGGCTAAGCAGGATGCAATCATCAGCGAAGAGAAGGTGGGTTAGAGGAGGTCCATGAGGCCCAGGCATATAAGGCTGTAATAGAGATGCTCCAACCACCTGATTAAGAGCACGAGACAGGTCGTCGGTGCACAGAACAAACAGAAATGGAGAGAGAGGACATCCCTGTCGAAGTCCAACAGTAGAGGAAAAAAACTCAGTCGGACTGCCATTAATGATAATAGAAAAGGTGGGCCCTTGGACATAAACCATAATCCACTCAATGAAATGATCATCAAAACCAAACACCTGTAACGTCTGACGCAGAAATATCCAACTCATTATGTCATAAGCTCTCTCCATATCAAGCTGGACAGCCATGAGAGACTGTCGACAAGAGGCGCGCTGGAGGTCATGCATAAACTCCTGGGCAATGAGAGCATTATCTGAAATACTGCGGCCCCGGATAAAGGCACCCTGCTCCAGAGAGATAATCCTAGGAATCATCCCCTGCAATCGAGTAATAAGAATACGGGCGCAGACTTTGTATAGAGTGGTACATAAACTAATCGGCCTATAATGTTGAGGAAGCAGAGCATTAGCTTTTTTAGGAACCAGGACAAGAAATGTCCTCTGCCAATCCACAGGAATATGTCTGGAAGAGAAAACAGACTGAATAGCCGAGGTAACATCCTGCCCTACAATATCCCAGTAGAAGCAGAAAAAAAAGGCGAAAAACCATATGGGCCCGGAGCTTTATCAGGTTCCAGAGCCCAAACAGCATTACGAATCTCCTCCGCCAAGACCTCCCGAATCAAGCTAGCATTCTCGCTATCTTAAACTCTAACATCCCGAGTACCAGTGATAATGGGAGAGTCAGAGCCAGAGACCTCCGACCAGCGAGACTGAAAGAAATGAAAGACCTGCTCCCTAATAGCCCCCTCATCCTCCAGCATAGTACCCTCTGCATCACTAATACGCCTGATTCGGTTGGCCGCATGCCTGGCAACAATGGCCTGATGAAAGAACCTGGTGTTGCGATCACCTTCCTTTAACCACTGAATCCGAGACCGTTGACGCCAATAAATCTCCTGCTGCCAAAGCAACGAATGATGCATAGCCAAGTTCCTCCTAAGAGCCTGAAGATCACTCTCCGATAGCTGACCCTCCTCATCCTCCTTAGCCTGAAGAGTAGAGATAACAGCTTCCATAGCCTGGACATTCTGCATTAGATTCCCCATCTCTCTTCTCTGCCACCATAATAGTCTGCGCTTAGCAAGCTCTAAACGGCGGGAGAGAAGATAAGTATAATTCCCTCTTACTGGCATATGCCACACCTGCCTAATCAAGGACCTGGTTGAAGAATAATGCGTCCAAAATTGCTCGAACCGAAAGGGCCCCTTCCTATAAGATGACCGCTCAGTAGAGATGAGAAGGGGACAATGGTCCGATGCAATCCGTGGGAGGTGGGTATTAGTAGCATAGGCAAAGGACTGCATCCAAGATAAAGAAGCCAAAGCCCGATCCAATCTCTCCGACACCCGAGTAGACCCGCTTTGGTTGTTACACCAGGTAAACTGCGGCCCAGAAAATCCCAAATCAATAAGACCCGCCAAGGAGATAAATGAACGAAACTCCATGGAATTCGGAGATTCTGCAAATCGGCGTCCCCCCCCGCTTCTCGGAAGCATCCAAAATACAATTGAAATCACCAGCAATAAGAGTCGGAAAACCCTGGGCTAATAAAGTGAGAATCTCCGACCAGAGGCCGTGTCGCTGATGAAAATCAGTGCTGGCATAGACTCCCAGAAGCAGCCAAGGCGGAGAAGACCCCTCAGAGATGACCAGGCCTACTTGCTGATGACTATGATGAAAAGCATCAACACGGATGGCAGGGTTCCGCCATAGAGCCATAATGCCCCCAGATAGCCCATTAGCTTCCACAGCATAGGAAGACCAGTCACGGGAGACTCGCCGCCGGAAACGTTGAAGGCTAAGGCCCGACAACTGAGTCTCCAACAAAATACAAATATCAAAATGATGAATCTGCAAGAGCCTACCAAAGGAGGATCGAAATGATGGTTTCAATGCTCCTCGGACATTCCATATAATAATCTTTATAGTTAAGATGCAAAGATGCCTCAAATCTCATCCTGAGCTCCCGTCATAACCAAATCTGAAAGTTCTACCGAGTCAGGACACAGCAATTGGAGATCCTGATCCAACATCTGACCGAGGTCCGGATCATTGGAACCTGGTTGCAGAACTGACTCCATGGGAACTTCTTCATACAACTCCTTAGTAGGGGATCCATCTACCCGAGAGATAGAAGGGGAGTCAGATATAGCAGCTTTCAGAGTTGTGAAGGCAACCTCATGAGCAACCATGGCTCCTTTCTGATAGCAGGGGGGCAGGGTCATCCTATCAGGAGAACCGATTGTCACCCTAGTGCTTTTAGGTATAGCCACCTTTCCTTTCCCCTTACGTTTCTCGGATTTAGAGATTGACCTTGGCACCGGGCAATCAACTGGTCTGGCCCTTTTAAGGGGACCAGGAAAGCATCCTGACTGCCCTGAAGAGTACCAGTGGCCAAACTCGACCCGAGGGAGACAAAAGGGTTCTTGTTCACCAGAGAAGTATCAGTCCCTGGGGACCCCTCCTTAACTGTCTCCATAAAGCCCTTCTGAATTTCCTTTAAGCTGGCACATGAGTCTATCTCCAGCAAAGCCCTATTATTTTCTTTGAAACCGGCACATGAGTCAACTCCCGGCATAGTCGCTGATCCTGATCTTTCAGAGAAAACTTAGGAGGCAGGGGAATGATCAGGCCATGCCCTGGGGATTCCTGCTGCTCAGCCTCCTTCAGACCCAGCTTAGAGGCATTGATCCCGGCACAAGGGACCACTCCCGGCACACCCTTGTTGTCTGAACTTCCCTGCTTCAATTCACTCACAGCAGGCACTGGAGCAGAGTCTGGGATCAAAACTACCTTAGAATATGAATGGACCCTCAGGCGAGCAACCTTCACTGGAGGAGGCCAGCCCTCTGCAGCTTCAGCATCCGATCGACGCCCCCCTTGACTCTTCTGTGCCGGAACAGAACTGTTAGAAGCCCCCTGTGCCGTCAAGTGAGGCTTCCTCTTCTCCTCCCGAAGGGAATCAGAGTCAATCTTCCGTTGATGGATTGCAGCAATCCAAGGGCCATAGATCTATCTGGACGCAGCTTCCTCATCCACAGTCCCAGACGATAGGGAACAAGGGCCGTTCAAGTGGATAGAGCCACAGAGAGAACAGATCCCCTCCAGGCTCTCATACGCAAACTGCTGCCAGAAAGTATGGTGAATACCTTGAATTCGCGTCCCCGGCCAGAGAGAACGACGGAGATCAATCCGAACACAGGCCTGAGCGAAACCCCCTCTGTTCTTCACCAAAGTGGGAGCATCCGCACAGATGAAACGCTCCGCTGTCTCCAAAATCGCCCTGAGAAACTCCTCCTTCCAAAACTCCATTGGCAAGTTTGGCAATCGCACCCACACCAGAGCCGAAGGAATGGCGTCCTCCGCCGGGATGAATTCTGGCCTCCATGGTTCCGTCCCGATAACTTGGCCATTAACAGTCCAAGGCCAATTTAACACCAAGGTGCAGGTATTCGGATCTGCGAACCAGAAAATATGGCATCTGAATGCCAAACTAATAGGGACGATGTCCCCCTGAACACCGGCGCGCCTGAACTCTCGGAGGAAAGCTTCGGTCGGAACCCACCGCTGGAAAGACCGAACGAGAACGGCCCTTGACTGCCATCCACCTATCTCAGTCTCTAATTCTGCCACAGGGAAACCAACTACTTCTGGAAAGGAGGCCTCCAGCCTCCCACCACAGCCGGCGACGGAGTCGAAGAAACCCATTGGAAGTCGGACGCCATCCCCTTCCTTCCGGAAGCCCATCCGCTGGCTACCCATCAGACGCCATGGATGACTGGGGAGCAGAGAAGAAAAAACCCGAAGAAAGCTCAGATGGAGACACGAGCGATCGCCGGAGATCGGAGGAGAAGAAGACTCAAGCACGAATCTTAAAGCCCTTCTAACAGAGAGAACCAGGGAAAAGATGCGCACGATCCTCAAAGCTGCTAAAAAAAGTTAGAAGACGCGCACAATCCTTTTCCTTTAAAACCAATTTCTAGCATCACTTTTATATGGGTTCCTTGAAACCATGGCAAACTATCAAAATAGTTTTTTCAACATAAAAAAACCATCAATGCAAAAAAAAAAGGGGTATAGAATTAAATTTATTCTAAAAAATATACATTAAAATTTCCTATGGATAAAGATGCTATCGTACATGTCTATATTACATAAGAATATCAAAAAATTTTAATCATGTCAACATTATTGTGCCATAATATCAGTTGATTCATAGAATGTTGATAGGATTCTTCGGTGCACTCATGATCAAGAGCGTTCAAACTATTTATCTTGATTTAATTTTATTATTTATTTATTAAAATTATTAAATTTGATTTTTAATGTTTAATTTATTAAATAAATAAATAGATGAAATTTAGGTTGACGAGGGACGGTTCCGATTCAATTGCAACCATATTTTTGCCACGGTTATCACATGTTTCGGGGAGGGCCATGTCGGTAACTCGGAGCGGACCGGCAGAACCGAAATAAATAGCGGCGTGGAGTCCGCAGGTGTCGTTGGTTTAAGAAAAGAAAAGAAAAAAAAAAGACAAGAAAAGTAAGGCAGCTCAGAAAGCCAGCGGAGAAAAGGAGAAGCAAACAAAAAGAGAAGCGGAGAGACGCGGTGGAAGAGGGGAGTTCCCGAGGGCGACATCTGGGAGGGAAGGAAGATTGAGAGAGAACCGATTCCGAATCGGAATCCATTCGCAAGTGCTCGATCTACAAAATAGAGGAAAAACAAAGCATACAGGTAGTATGCTTTTTCTCTCATTGATTTTTCTTCTCACCACCAAATCAACCTTCAAATTTTGAACAATCCATGCTACAAAAAACCTATAATTCTTATCATCCATCCTTTTTTTTGTTCATATTTATTTTCTTACACTCGTTGTTTTATCAGCATTTTTATTTATTTAATATTTAGTAGCTGCATTGTGCTGATCTCTGTATTTTCTTTAAGTGCTTATTTCGCTGCTAATTATCGACTGGGTACCGTGGAATCTTTATGTTTGATTTTTCTTAATTTTTAAACGGAATATTTTACAGGGCTGTGGCACCAAATTGCAAAGCCGCGGGCACGAATCATTTATGGTTGAGGGGATATGCCAATATTGGAGCATCTTAGGGCTATCGCTTTTTTCAGGGTAAGTGGTCGGAAACTCACCATCGGTTTTGCTCAGTATCTGTAATTCTTTGTGGTGTTAGGTTTCATCATAAAGTCAGACTGTTCTGGGAATTTGTTTAAATTGCCCAAGGTTCGCTATATTAGTATGTTTAATTTCTGGTTTCTTTCTTATCTTTTATCTGCATAATTCGTTACATTATTGTGCATTTTGGATTCAGAAATGTAGTATGCTTGGATTGATGATCTTGCTTTAGCAATTCTTGGATCAAGCTTCCATATCTGCATTGTATATGCAAATCAGAGATAACTTGTGGAAATTCTTAACAGAGCCATTATATTAAAATAAATAATTTAAAGACTTGTTACATATGTGAGTCTCATTAGAGCTACTATTTGTTGGCTAGTTGTCGAGTGTTCAAATCATCATGAGATTAATTTTTAGTTTAGTTGAGAAAAGTTTCAATAGGTCATATTCCCCTAGGTTTTGTCATGGAGATTGATGGGTCTTTATTTTGAGGATGATAAATTAAATCCAAAGTTAGTTAAGGTTAGCATCAAAGAGCTCAATTCTGATAAGTATGTTCACTAGGAGATTATACCCAGTGATTTTGGTGGATTGAAGCTGATTCCAACAATGCAAATAACAAGAATTGAGATTTCAACTCCGACTGCGGTACTGGTGAGGAGCTCTGACCTGACAATGATGGCATCCATAATTACAAGTAGATCTATAACTAGAAGCTCCAAATGACCGAGTGTAAGGGGGGGTGGCATGAGAAATGGGAAAGATGAGCTATACTGTGGCTGGTAAGGGTGCCTATTGTTATAGATAGCACAAGGGTAATTTTGTTTGTTACTTTTCGGAGCTTAATCTCTACGAGGATGTTTATGACTGAGTGAAATTTAACTTAGGATTATATCATGGAATTTCTGAGATAAAGGAATTTCAATTTGAAGTCTGTTAAATAGGATTCTTTATGTGCAATAAATCTAAAATTGAGGGCGAGAGTTATACACAAAAGTTCCAAAAATGAGAGTTTTGAGTTTTCAAAAGTATTTTGTCTGTTAACTTTTATTCCAATTTGCAATTATTATATTTTAAATAAAATAAAGCTTACTAGAAACAACAATTTCACAATGTCAGATATATATGAATATAACAAATGCTTTGACTTGTTGTCATATGATGTACAGGCTTCTTTAGAACTGCATATTCATACTTGAGACTTGTCATTGTCTGTGATCTTGATTTTCTAATCCACTAGAGATATTTTATCATCTCTACATCTTGGAAATATTGAGGGCCAGAACATAGTTACTAAAAAGGGGTGCAAGTGTGGAAGCGTTGGTGCAGGAAGCAGCTCTCATAAAAACAATTTTATAAGAAATACCTAGGAAATGGGTGTGGGGATGAGTTTCTGAGGATATTTCGAAGTGGATATGTGTACTTAAGTGGAAGATCCTTGCTATTACAGGTTGGGGGTGGTCCATTTCACCAAGCGCTCATCCTCTGACTTGGTCACTTCCATTGCCAATCTCTAGGCCTAGTTGCTACCACTAGATTTTGCATGTATGTAGACACACATTGGAGAAGCTAGGTTCTCCCTAGAGGGGGAGGCGGTGAGGGGCCAAAAATATGAACTAATAATCTAAATATTCTACTGAGTATTTTGTTTAAGAAAAATGTAAAGCTAGTTATTCTTCTTAGCATTGTGGAGAATGGAAATAATGGCTGAACCCCTACAATCTTAGTGAAAAAAAAAGATCAGATCGTTTATATTCAACAAACATGAAATTGTGTTTATAAGATTCTCCCACTAAATTAGTGAAAAGTAAAAGAAAAATCACAATAAAAACATAAAAACAATGCATATCAGTTACATGGGCTATTAGGATTATCAAACTTCCTGTTAGTCTTTCCTCATTCTTTGCTCAATCTTTAAAGATTCTTCTTCCTCTTAATTCGCGGAGAAATTTTTTTCACTCGATAACAATTGTTCAAATGGCCATTAGTTTTTCTATTCGATTGGGGCGATTTCCCTATTCAGCATTAATAACAAATTTCCTTGATTGTTGGAGTGAAATAAGGAGTCATTTTTGGTGAAATCCATAGAGAGAAGTCCCTTAATAATAGATCCCTTGATTTTAGGAGGGGCAACCTTGTCAAGGATTCATTAAACTTAAACAATATCCAGTTAGAACCTAAAATCCAGGGGGGATGATCATCCCTGCTGGCCCTGGCTCTGCTAGTGTGTGCGCTAGTAGCAACATAAGATGAGTGTGCTATGGCATTTCTGTCTTTATGCTTACAGGAGAACATGGCACGTGCATCATGTCTTTAAAAATTTGGATCCACTTGGAAAATGCAAAAAACTATTGTCCTAGGAAAAGATACAACAACAACAAGAACAAAGCTTTAATCTAAAACTAGTAAGACATAAATGATAGACTAAAATTAAATATATTGATTCCTACCAGATATGCAAAAATATGGGACTAATATATTTATCATGAAAATAACGAAGTAAATCATGATCGATAAATACCTCCAGCCATTGCTCTACAGTCCAGATGAGGGTAAGGCTCTTCCACACTTACGGTCTCTCTCAGCGATGGTGTAAACTTTCTCGTTGAGAGCAGGCGCAGGGACCTTCCCGTTTGATATTTCTTTATGCTTTATCTGTCCATCACAGAGGGTGCTTTAAACGGATATGGTTGAGGGATGCTTATCTTAATCGTGAATTCAAATTTTGAATTTGAATTCACGTAATCCCTCAATATCAGAATATAGGACCACCTTAATCCACCTTAATTGTATCTAACCGATACGTTTAATGGAGAAAAACTAACATTCTTCCACTTGGTCCATATATTCTATTACTATAATAAGAAATAAAATAACGAAGTAAATCATGATCGATAAATACCTCCAGCCATTGCTCTACAGTCTAGATGAGGGTAAGGCTCTTCCACACCTTACGGTTTCTCTCAGCGATGGTGTAAACTTTCTCGTTGAGAGCAGGCGCAGGGACCTTCCCGTTTGATATTTCTTTATGCCTTATCTGTCCATCACAGAGGGTGCTTTAAACGGATATGGTTGAGGGATGCTTATCTTAATCGTGAATTCAAATTTTAAATTTGAATTCACGTAATCCCTCAATATCAGAATATAGGACCACCTTAATCCACCTTAATTGTATCTAACCGATACGCTTAATGGAGAAAAACTAACATTCTCCCACTTGGTCCATATATTCTATTACTATAATAAGAAATAAAATACATGAATCATGACAATAGGTCCTCTTAAAATCAAGTATTATTTATCATGTATCACAATGTATTATATTTTCCAAACATAAACCCATATAACTTAATGAATAAACCCCATGTTTATTCTAGGTCCAACTTAATGATGCTCATCACAAATAAATGTGTATACTAAATAACTAAATGTGAAAAACATCACAACCATAAAAGAGTTTCATTGTACAAGTAGTTGTCCATGCAACTAAATTATATTATAGGACCAACTCCCATTCGTACCACATGATCCTTAAAATTTTTAATTGGCATGCTTTTAGTCAAGGATCAGCTATCATCAATTCAGTGCTAGCATATTCTATGACCACTTTATTTTCTTTAATACGTTCTTTTATGACTAAATACTTAATGTCAATGTGTTTACTTCGATTACCACTCTTGTGAGTTTTTTAGCCAAAAATACAGCAGCTGAATTGTCATAGTACAATTTAATTGGCCTAGCAATAGAATCAACAATTCTAAGCCCTGAGATGAAACTCTTCAATCATACACCGTGCAAAGTAGCCTCAAAACAAGCAATGAACTCTGCTTGTATATATATAGTAGAGGTAATAGTCATATATGTACCTCATACCTTTTAGCAACTCTTCAGTAGTTTAAACCTGGATTACTCTGATATCTTCCCAACATTCCAACTGCAAATGCTATGTCAGGCCTTGTACAGATCTGAGCATACATCAAGCTTTCAATAGCTGAGGCATATGGAGTGTTTTTCATTTTTTTCCTCTCAAAGTCATTCCTTGGGCACTGACTCAAATTGAATCTGCCACCCTTGATTATGGGAGCTATACTCGGTGATCAATTTTTCATCCGAAATCTCTCTGAAATTTTGTTGATATAGGTTTCTTGAGATAGACCTAAAACACCTCGAAGTCTATCTCTCTGAATTTTAATGCCAATGACATAAGAGGCATCACT
The DNA here is from genome assembly GCA_900491605.1 of Calamus simplicifolius. Taxonomy (NCBI): domain Eukaryota; kingdom Viridiplantae; phylum Streptophyta; class Magnoliopsida; order Arecales; family Arecaceae; genus Calamus; species Calamus simplicifolius. Next base: position 338,178 of record UESW01005113.1, read on the forward strand.
CATTTCTTTCATGTCAAAATTCTCAGAGAGAAATTGTTTTACCTCATGTAACATACCTTTATTATTGGTTGCAAGTAAAATATCGTTTACATATAGGATCAGAAAACAAATTTTGCTCCCACTGACCTTCTGGTATATATTAATCCATAATGTTTTTTACAAATCCAAATGAAGAAATCACACCATGAAATACCATTATCGAAAGGCTTATTTTAATCCATATATAGATCTCTTAAGTTTGCATACTAATTGCTCATTATTACTAGAGGAAAAACCTTCAGGTTGTTTCATATAAACCTCTTCCTCTGAATTTTCATTGAGAAATGCAGTTTTCACATCCATTTATTGCAACTCTAAATCAAAATGTGCAACAAGTGCCATGATAATGTGGAAGGAATCTTTCTTAGATATAGAAGAAAATGTCTCCTTGTAATCAATTCCCTTCCTTTGAGTGAATCCCTTGGCAACGAGTCTTGCCTTATATCGCTCAATGTTGCCTAACCAGTCTTTCTTGGTCTTAAAGACTCATTTACAGCCAATGACTTTTGCTCCATCAGGCAACTCAACAAGATCCCAGACTCCATTAACTGTCATAGAATTCATCTCATCTTTTATAGCATCATACCATAAATTGGATTCCTTACAATTCATGGCTTGTGAAAATGTTTCAGGATCATTTTCAGCTCCAATGTTATAGTCCGACTCTTGATGATACACAATATAGTCACTAGAAATTGCTGATTTCTTTTCTCTTGTAGATCTTCTTAATGTTGTAACAACCTCCTTTGGAGGAGTTGATTGTTCAACTATCTCTGGTAACTCATGAGAGACTGGATCTACTAGTTCATTATCGACAAATTGTGGAATTTCAACGACTGGTTGTATAATGCCCGTTTGATCTTGAGGAGCACTATGAACGATAATCAGTCTGTCACTTGAAGTGGAAGGTTGAGCATTAGAATCTTTCCTTTCAGGAATCATGCTCTGCAATTGATCACTTCCACTGGTCAAGTCATTCTCAAGAAATTTGGCATTCCTTGATTCCACAATCCTAGTTATGTGAGATGGACAGTAAAATCTATATCCCTTGGACCTCTCGGCATATCCAACAAAATATCCACTAATGGTCCTAGGGTCTAGCTTTTTCTCTTGTGGATTGTATACTCTCACTTCACATGGGCATCCCCATACGCGTATATGTCGCAAACTTGGTTTTCCAACCTTTAAATAACTCAAATGGCGTTTTAGAAACAGCCTTGGTTGGGACCCGATTTAATATGTACACAGCCGTCTTGAGAGCTTCTGTCCACAAGGACTTAGGTAGTTTGGAGCTGCTAATCATGCTCGTCACCATGTCCATCAATGTTCGGTTCCTTCTTTTTGCTACACCATTTTGATTAGGTGAGCCAGGTAAACTGTGTTGGGCAACAATCCTATGTTCTTGAAGGAACTTCACAAATGGATCAAGCATTTGTCCATCCTCTGTGTATCTCCCATAATACTCACCTCCTCTATCAGATCTCACAATTTTGATTTGTTTTCCATATTGTGTCTCTACTTCTGCCTTGAACACCTTAAAGGCATCTAATGCTTCGTTCTTATTATGAAGCAAGTAGAGATATATAAATCGTGAGTAGTCATCAATGAAGCAAATAAAGTATTTCGGACTATGAAAATCCATATCCGGACAACAAAAGTCTGTGTATGATCTCTAATAGGTTTGAACTTCTCTTGGCACCTTTCTTTGACTTATTGGTCTGCTTGCCCTTAATGCAGTCCACATAAGTATCAAAGTCAGTGAAGTCTAAAGTATTGAGTACTACTTCATTCACTAACCTCTTGATTCTATCTATGGAGATATGTCCCAATCTTCGATGCCACAACATAGAAGAGTTATCATTTACAACACATCTTTTCATGCCAGTCCTAACATGCATCATATCATGAGTGGTATTATTTTGCAAATTAATATAGAAAAGACCATTAGACAAAGGATCATTTCCAATAAGTTCAGATTTATAATATAAACTGGAAGAAGGATTTGAAAAGTTGAAGGAATAACCCAAATGTACAAGTCTTGAAACTGAAATTAAATTCCTAGAAAAACTAGGTACATAAAAGGTCTTTTCCAAATTTAAAATAAAACCACTACTAAGAACTAAATTGCATGTCCCTCTAGCTTCTACATGTGAGCGCATCTTGTTTCCTGAAGAGATATACAGCTCCCTTCCTACTGGCTTCCTTAGGTTTTGCATACCCTGCAAAGTATTGTAAATATGGATCGTAGAACCAGAATCAATCCACAATGTGTTATAAATAACATCAGCCATATTAGATTCATAACTGACAAGAGCTTTGATTGAAGTACTGAATTGCTCATCAATGGCCTTTAGTAGCTTTCTGACATTCTCATGCTTATCGACTGAACCACGTATACCAACAGAGATTTTTGTCTTTATGAACATTACACTCAAGCGATTAGATCACTCCCAACGTTCATAAATCGCAATCTCAATAGAAGTGCTGGTCTGAGTTACTGAAGGTGGTTCATCCTTCCTTATAGTATAATCAATGTCCATCCAGCCCAGATGAAGAAGAATTTCTCCTTCCAAACCTTATAGTTATCACCTCTCAATTCATGTATGTCACATTTTATATCAGAGAAATTTATAGGTTGCATAACTGCAAAATTTAAACATACATGCTTATTATCAAAAATTGAGGCTAATAAAAAGCTTTACTAATATAAATCATGCATTTAGAAACCAGTGAATCCATTGACATAAAACTTGCATGTGGGCTAAAGCTCTAATTCAATTAGATTCATTTAAGTCTGTATGATAAAACTATCAAATTATGTTCCTTCTTTCTAATTCCTGTGGATAGATTAGAAAAATATAATTTGATATTTTATCTTAATTAATTATATAAATATAAAACTGTGAATCTGCTGACATAAAACTTATTTGTGGGCTAAAGCTTTAATTCAATTAGATTCACTTAAGTCTGTACGATAAAACTATCAAATTATGTTCCTTCTTTCTAATTCCTGTGGGTAGATTAGAAAAATATAATTTGATATTTTATCCTAATAATTATATAAATATAACAAAACTTCCTGGGAATAAATTTTATTATATATATAATTAATTACAATTAATGTCTATTATTGATGTGATTTATTAACTTTATTATACAATTTTATAATTAAGGATGCTGTGGTTACTCCTCAATTATTCAATTGTATTTATCACATAGATATTATTTAAATTTTATGCTCAATTATGTATGATGTATGCATAATTCATAAAATTTATACGCACAAATTCTAAATATAATTAAATATAAATAGGCCAATCCAATGGCCCAACCACTTGATGGATGAGCTAGCAGCTTGTTATCCTCATCCAAACCCAGAATTTATTTCTCAATATGGATATGGCCCAACCTGGGCCGAGCACTCCTTGCGCATCCCAGCCTGGACGCTGGGCTGTGCCCAGTCTGGCGCCTGGGCCAGCCTGGCTATTGGCCCAAGCGCTGGTCCAGCAGCCAGGCTGGGCCCAGGCGGGTAGATGGCTGGCGGGTAGGTGTTCGTTTTTTTTTTAAATTTGTGCGTGGCCCCACCATGTGAAGGAAGAAAAGGCACATGGGATTGGCACAGGAGAAAACCATTGGACGCCAAACCAGAAATCCAAGAAATATGAAAGGAATTTTTTTTTATATTCTTGTATGGCCAGCCAGCGCGTCTTCCGCCCGGTTCTGTGCTTCATTCCCCAATTTCCCTTCTCAACACGGGAGAAAGACAGAAGAAAGAAAATAGGAAAGAAAAATGCACGTCCTTTAACCTCATCGCATGAGAGAAAGAGCCTCGAACCGAGGACCTTTAAGTTTAAAACTTGAGACTTAACCATCATGACACCATCTTTTCTTTATTTATTTATTTATTTAAATTATCAAAAATAGCAAAAATTTGACCCATTTGGGAACTTCAACAACTCACTGGCACCATAAAATAGAATTCATGATGCCACATGAGAATGGGTCTGTTATCATCACCTTTCCCCACTAAATCAGCTAACCCCAGTCAACTTTCACAAATATGATAGCTTTACAAAAAGGTTAGCCCACATTACCATCTAGAATCCCACCCGCAAATTCAAAGCCCTCTCTCTTCATCCCTTGATTGTATCCGTAAGATAAGAGAGAGGATGATCTCGGAAGGACCGGGTATCAGATGCTGCGGCCCAACCTTATGGGATTTAGGATAGTATATTTAATTTAAACTATATCCTCTAATAAAAGAGAGCTTCAAAAGGGAGAAGGAATCTTAGAATGATTGCATGCTTTATGGCATAAATCTTCTCTTAAATAAAACTAAATATTAAGAACACAACCGATATGATGCCCTTCTCTGTTGATGATTCTTGATGATCTATTAACTCTTCCGGTACGCAGGTAGTTGGATCAAACGCATCAAGGTACTACAGCAGCCTCCCTTATTGGTACGTCCCTAATATCCCTACCGTACGTCTGTTGGGTCAAATAATTCAGGGTACTACCAGTAGCCTCCTCTTTGGACTATTCCTAAACGAGAGAAATAGAGATCAAGAACGTCTTGCCTCTCTTTATTAAATAAATGATATAATGATTGATTCACATGAATTTTATCCATATATTAATGAAACAATCTCAATAATCAAAGCAGAAGTATTTTTAAATCGCTCTGATACCAAATGGTAGACTAAAATTAAATATATTGATTCCCACCAGATATGCAGAAATATGGGACCAATATATTTATCATAAAAATAATGAAGTAAATCATGATCGATAAATACCTCCGGCCATTGCTCTACAGTCCAGATAAGGGGTAAGGCTCTTCCACACCTTACGGTCTCTCTCAGCGATGGTGTAAACTTTCTCGTCGAGACCAGGTGCGGGGACCTTCCCGTTTGATATTTCTTTATGCCTTATCTGTCCATCATAGAGGGCGCTTTAAACGGATATGGTTGAGGGATGCTTATCTTAATCGTGAATTCAAATTTTGAATTTGAATTCACGTAATCCCTCAATATCAGAATATAGGACCATCTTAATCCACCTTAATCGTATCTAATCGATACGCTTAATGGAGAAAAACCAACAATAAACACTTGAAATACAGAGTTGTGGATAAGCATCATATTCAGGAATTATAGATGCTTGTAAGCAAAGGTATCTGGGAAATGCAAACTCCATCGCATCTAGGATATGCAAAGCATGTGCATGGGAAACATAGAAATGCCAACAAGTAGATGCACCTCATGTACATCAGCACATGAACATCTGAGTTCATATTATATGTTTTGTATGTCTGTATATGTATGGCCATATAAAGTTTAAAATATGCATGCATAGATATGTTCCAGCATACATCCATGTATGAAGATATTTAGGCCCCTAGGACTCTGACAAAGTGAGCGGACCATTTAAAGTAACAAGTGCTCTGTTGATATAAAATCAAATTTTCATAACATATGGCACAGAATATAAGATCCATCCATATCCTTAAAAAAGGGAATATTTGAGGACAATGTTACCGTAACCTTAAGTTTCTGTTTGGTTTCTGAGAAAATGAACAAAAAGAAAAGCAACTCAGTGGAATTCTTGTGTTTGATTGAATGGGTGGACATGCAGAGGAAGTTGTATGGAATCAAGCTATCCATATCCATTAACCTCATTTGTCATTCTCTCTCAAATAACTTCCTATTTGCAAGGAGAATAATTGTCTTAATTGAGAGAAACTTTTGGTCCTGTGTCTTGTTATATCTTTTTCTTAAATTTTCATTAATTTTTACACATTGAAAAGAAGACTTCTGCCTAACTTTCTTTTCTTTCACTTTCTCAGCTACCAGAGACTTATAAAGATTTCCTAGTTCCACACTAAAGTTTGAATGGTTCTATTATAACTTTTTATTTTAGAATTCAAGCTTACAACTTTGCTAACAAGTATAGCCTGTCACATACATGGACATGTGCGTATTATTGATGTTAGACATGGTAGAGTGGAGTTGCATTTGATCATGCTATAGGCTCAACTTGTAAGTTGTGATACTACATGACATTAAACATGTTTATGTAGCATTGTATCATTGCATATGCAAGAGCAAAGTAAATGGTGACATGAGCTGATTGCAGCATAATTTTGAACTTTTGAGTTTGTTAAGCTAATGGCGCCATGCAAGCTAGATTCCACTTGTTTTCCTGCATATGTGACTCGTAAGTCTCTGATCTTGGTGCTGAGAAAAGATTTATATTGTTGCAGGGCCTTCATATTATCGCTTTTTAATATTTACAATCTGGATATGTGGTCTACAAGATGTAGCTCTGCAGAAAACAATGCTTCAACCCAAGTCTCATGTTCCTGACAAATTTATGTTGTCCGACCCACCTAGTGGACTCTTTGATCCCATGGAAATTTCACCTGCTGTACTTCCACCTAACCCATATCCTGTTGAACCTCCATCACCAATGTATCCTTCATTTCCAGACCTATATGAACCAGTTCTAACCGGGAGATGCCCTGTAAATTTTTCTTCTATATCAAGTATCATGGACAAGACGGCCTCTGATTGTTCTGAACCATTGGCTGCACTTGTTGGATATGCAATTTGCTGTCCCCAGGTTAATAGTTTAATGCATATTTTTCTGGGTGCCTACAACAATGTCTCTAGTGCACTAGTTCTGCTTCAAGCTGCTGCAGATGATTGTTTTGCAGATATTATAAGTATTCTAGCCAGCAGAGGGGCAAACAGCACTATTCCTTACCTGTGCTCTGTGAAATCTTCAAATCTCACTGGTGGTTCTTGTCCTGTAATGGATGCTAAATCCTTTGAGAAAGTAGTAAACACAAGCAAGTTACTAGATGCATGCAGCACTATTGACCCACTTAAGGAGTGCTGTAGGCCAAGTTGTCAGCCTGCAATCGTAGAAGCTGCACTTCACATATCATCAGGAGGAGCCGATGTTTTGGATAATTCTAATATTTCTGGGGATGCTGTTGGGGTTGATGTTGTAAATGACTGCAAGACAGTAGTCTATGCATGGCTTTCCAGGAAGCTTTCACCTGAGGCTGCCAACAGTGCATTTCGAATTTTATCTAGCTGCAAGGTTAACAAAGGTAAATTGTCTAATTTATTTGTAAGAAATCCTTATGCTATGCTCATTGCTGATGGTAGAGTACCTTTCTGGTCATCTCTGCAAATATATTTGTTCTTTACCTTAAGATATCAATACAGAAACTATACACTTCTTGCATTTAGAGTTATATTGCTTTGGATTTTGAACTATAATATGTTTCAGAGAGAAATAACAATGCAAAAAAAGGAAAACATTAAAAAAGAGCATGTGAAATCAAGAAATCCACTTGATTACACATGCAAACAGATGCATATATATCCATCACCAATTGCAATGACCCTATGAATGCTGTATTATCTGTAGGTCCCTCAATGAAACTAGTAAAGTCCATACTCTTCTATTCCTTCATTGCCACAACTTAATGCTTAGCTACCAATTGTAGCTCCATTGTATATGACTCGATGGGGACTGCTTGTTAAGGTCTCTAGGGAAGAGGGTAAAAGCTTGCATATGTTTGGGACAGTGATGGGGGCACTTAAAAGGCTGGCAATCAAATAAACTCTGAGGAATTAAGATAACATGGAGAAGGTGGGTAGCTATTTGGTTTGGCCTATAGTTTGATGGAAGAAGGGCCTGTGCCTTGGGGCTATTAGTGTCTCATATCTTGCACTAAATATATGGAAAGGGATGGTTTTTTACTTTTATCATAATTTCAACCAAATGATGTTCAAGAACATTGTGCAAGAAATAAGTCCAAGTTCCTTCTTGTCTTTTCATCTTGTTCCTTTGCTTCCCTCATCTTAGTTGATGCATGAAACGTGCAGACCTTTTTCTTGCTGGAGATTGGGAGCTCACTTGCCCAAAATCAAGATGCTATGGTCCATGCTAATTAGCAAGCTTCAATTCTCACAAATCTGTTTGTTTTGTGGCTTCTTATTTCTAACTCAATAATGGCTCATCCTGCGCCCCCCCCCCCCCCTTCAAAAAAAAAAAAAAGGCTTTATCTTGAACATTAACATGAAACTGATGCAAAAAAATTAATTCAACAAACTCAATTTGATCTGTTTGTATTATTGGAAGGTTATATAATGTTATGGAACTCACATCCACAATTTTGCATGGAACTCTTATTCTGTTCAAACTCCTTTTGAAACCCATAATGTTGGAACTATGACAACATAGTTGAAAAGACAAGGCATACTCAAGCATCCATATAATATGCACATCAATTGTTTGTACTAATGCTTTGTTAAAAACATAGTTAATATAAAAAACAAAAGTACAAAGATGCATTAGTATGAGGGAGTAATTTGATACATGTAGAAGGAAAATTGAGGCAGAGATAGACTAAAATTGCATGGAAAGAAGTGATGAAGAAAGATGTAAATTTTTTGCATCTTACAAAAAATATAATTTAAAATCGAGTAGATGGAGGAAAAAAATCCGTGTAGTCAATCCCAACTGGTTTGTGATTAAAGCTTTATTGTTATTGTGGTTGTTATATAATAAAAGGATAAGGTTGGAATTAGAACTAGATTGCATTATTTGGTTCATTGTGGGATTGAGTTATCTATAAGTAAATAATATGTTATTACAAGAATTGAATTACCAAATATTTAAGGTGTGCATATTGGTCAGGGCATTTTTGCAATTGACAGTCAATCTCATTCCATGTGCAAGTGGAGGAGATGGTTTTGTGGGATATGATAATACTAGTTCCTCTTGAAAAATCTATTAGAATGTACAACTACTACCAATGGAAGTGGTTACTGAGGTGAATTAAAAATATATAAAATCCCATATGTCCTTTCCAATTAGTAGAGTTACAACAATATTAATGATCTTGAAACAATTGTAGCATCACCAGCCCAATGACATCTGCTAGGGTTGGTGTCATTGGCAAAATAGATGAATCTAAAAGCTACCAAGAAATACATAGTTCTTGACTTATTTGAAATAGGAATCTATTTTAAATTGAGAAATTGATTATGCTAAATTTGACATAAAGCGCAAACATATTCTAAGTGATGAACAGGGTAAGCATGTTGCAAAATCTATGGAAGTAATATGGAAACAAACTAGCCAGACTAAAGGAGTGGTAAGATTTCTGATTTGTATATCTGCTACTGACTTTAGGTCTGAAATTTTTACTCACCTTTCTTTTACAGTTTTCTGAGAACGAGTTTTTTAGATCTATGAGTGCATTATCTCAGAAATAGGGAAAAGAAATTCTGGTTGATGACGAGCAACCAAAAATGAAAGAATGTGGAAGACTGAAGAGGACCAAACATTTTTATTGAATCAACTTAAACTTTTGCTTTAAAACAGTTATCTTCTTTATTTATAACTCTAAATTTGACTAATTTGAAGCACCATAATAAAACTTTTCCTAACAATTAACCAGACACATTTTTTAAATTTAGTAATAGGTAAATTCCTCTGGACCTTGTATAGAAAGCTATAAAATCTCTTGAATGACAATTGCAATAACTTAAGCACTTTCCTAGCTTAATCAATGAAATAGAATTGTAGTCATTCCTTACTGTTACAAGGACTCAAAACTACCAAGGAAAAAGCCCTAAAGTCAGAAAAAAAATACAGCAGAAAGAAAAAAAATAAGAATTCCTCATTGAGCATGGAGCTTCCAATAATTACAGACAGAGATAAGCAAATAACTTTCTCAAGATCAGATGGTCAGATGGTGGCTCTGGTGCATAATGATTAATAATCACATGGCATTCCATTACCCCTTGGATGAGATTTAGTGATGGATCTGAAAACTGGCAAGGAATGGACCATCATAGTGTCTGGACCATCATGATCATTAACTAGTTAGTAGAGTTGAATCTTTTGTTCCCTCTTCTGAAGCATTGATTGACAGCTAGATTTGGTACTTCTTGATCTAGTTGTGAACCATCAATATCCTGATCTCATTGATCTATGATCATGAGCTTATTAGGCAAGTGATCTTTTATCTTTCAGCATTCCTCCGTTAGATCTTTTTGCTACACCTCCATTAGATCTTTGGCTGTAGAAGTATGGATTGGTGCATCTTCCATTCTCAGCATTTACATTTTTGTGTTTGTATCATGGTCCCAATTCACAACATCCTTGAAGATGTCCTGAGGCATGCTTCTGATATGATTATGCATCATTTTGACTCTTGTCGGCAAAACTACTTCATATCCTATGAAAGGGATGTGGAAATGACTTTCTGTCCCTTATTCTGGTAACTGACCAGGGATAGACCATTCAGCAATATTTTGAGGGAAAGTAGGGACATAGCAGGGGCCATCTTATCTTGACTCCTTAAGTGTAACATCAACAGAAATTCCTTTTTAGTGTAGCTTACCTCCATATGACGTTGTTAGTTCCCTTTTACCCCTGATAAACTCTGTGATGCTTTGGAAAGATGACGTTATGACTAAGATGGCTCAGAAATGTGATATAGTATGTTGTGTGCTTCATGTGGCACACACCTGATTGTGCAGTTCATGAATTGCTACTTACTTTTGTCTATTCTCTTGTAGTTTGTCCGTTGAAATTCAAAGAGCCTTCAGATGTAATAAATGCATGCCATGATTTGGCTTCTCCAAATCCTTCCTGCTGTAATACATTGAATGCCTATGTTGCAACATTACAAAGGCAAATGCTAATAACAAATAGGCAAGCCATCAATTGTGCTACTTTATTTGGGTCCATGCTACAGAAAAGTGGTGTTATGAGAGATATATACAAGCTCTGTGATATTGACTTGAAAGATTTTAGTCTTCAGGGTATACTTACTATCCTTTTTCTATTTGAGATTCAGACTTAGAGCATTGCTATTCGAAGTTCACACATAGAACTTCATTTCTTTTAATATTACAAAGAGACTAATAATTTGTCTTTCTTGTGGATCTGTTTCTGCAACTGGTACAGCATATGGGCAAGGTTTGTTAAATTTCAAGCTTGTTTATTTAAATCATTCTGCTAGTAGCCTATCTACTGTGTTGTCTTGATTCCAACATCTGACTATAAATGCAGGTTGTCTGCTTCAGAGCTTGCCAACAGATATTATATTCGATAATGCTACAGGTTTTAGTTTTACATGTGATTTGAGTGACAATATTGTTGCACCGTGGCCTTCATCATCTTCTCTTCAATCCTTGTCATTTTGTGCCCCAGGTGAGTGAAGTTGTATAGGTATTTTATGTTGTTAGTAATTCAGAATTTAGGGGCAAGTTTTGCTACTTTTAAGGTCATAATATCAAGCTAACTGCCCTTGAATGATAGCATCTAAATACTTGTTGGACCCCATAATCACATTTTCCTAGTATGTAACTCTTTTCCGTTGGCCAGGGTTTCACAAGTCCTACTTGTTAGGCTTGTACCTGTCTGGCCCTTCTAATTCAAATAGATTGAGTAGGTTCACATGTGATCCTTGCCATCAATTAGCATTACCATAAAGAAATGTTATATTAAACAATTGTTGGCAAACCATATAGCCTACACTTTTGATCAAAGTTTATCTTTGTATTTGATATTTATAAATATAATGTAATCTTTTTCATGTTGCAGAAATGTCATTGCCTGCGTTGCCATTGCCTGCTTCTGGAAGCTTTGGTATGCCTTCTTTTGGCTGTAATTATTATTGCTTCTGTTTTAGCATGTTGATACATTATTTTCATGTCTGTTTACTTTTTTACAGTATATTGAGTCTCCGTTAAATTTTCATAATCATATTGCATTTCATGTTTCTAGATTTCCCTCCATGCGGATTCTCTTAATGGGAGTTCATTCATTTCTTTCACTAGTAGGATGTAGAGCTAAACTCTTACATACATGCCTGATGCTAACCAACTTCAAGTTATCATATAAAATTTGGATTTTACGAGTATGCTCTTTAACATAGCGTATTTGCAGACTACCAGATATATGTGTTGACCATTTTCATGAACCATTGAAATGGAACATGATGCATATTTTTGATATGTGCTTAAAATGGATTGGCATCCCAATATTGAAGTTCTGCACATTCTGTTTTTTCTGTTGGCTATGTTATGTTAGGCTTCATAGAGTTAAAGTTGACTGTGAGCTCTAGGTACTGTACATCAGCCCATGTTGAGTGTTAGTCACCTGCAAAGGCTAGGCAGTGCACTGCAATGTTGTACTATTTAAAATAAAATGCCAAACTTGCTCCATCCATGTGTTATCCAATATAACAAAATTTGTTGCCCATGTATGAGACATGATTTCTTGTATTAAGATGTCTGCCATTAGGCTAGTCCACTGAGTATGTTGTAACCTTCTGCAGCCTTTATATGGTCCCCATGGGATCTCAGCTTTTTGGATTAAAATATGATTCATCAGGGTTAAGTGGTTGTTATGGATTGTTTAAACTGTTAGTTACTTACATGAAGATAGGCATGGGAGTGAATTTTTGGTGTGGGTAACAAGTCAGCTGCGTTCTTATGTCTAGGTCATGGAACACATAGGAATTTGGTGCTGGAGAGGAATCTGCAGGAGTGAAGATTCTTAAAGGTTCTAAAGTAGATGGGGGATGTAGTTAGAAGAATTTTAATGGTAAGGTTAGTTCTCTATGAATATTGCTGAATATTTTGAGCATGATGGTTATGGGCAAGAGGCCTGTTATGAACCTTGGGAGGTTGGTAGGCCATCTCGAACTTCCTTGCAGGTATTCATGCAACTGGCAAGCAATCCTCCTGTATTTTCTTATGCCTGGAAAGGCGGAGATGAAGAATTAAGTTTCATACAATGACCTGTTCGTTTCATCTCTGAAGCACAGATTGCAAGTCAAAGAGAAGCTATTGTCTGATACTAGATAAGAATGTTGTTGCTGTGTCACTAAAGTAAATCTTCTAAGGTTGTCACTGGGTCACACCTGGCTGAGGAAATCTGATTTGTTTTCTTAGCTCAGCTTGTAATGATCCATATCACAACCTGAAACAATTGGGCCCATGTGCCAGTCCTCGAAAGCCCCAAGATTTTCAAAGATCATTGATCGAACAACACTTTGAAGGTAGGTATGAGTGATTCTGATTGATCGTATAAGTCTTTTGTGTATCCAGTCATTTGGTTATACTCAACTCAACTCAACTCATCTAAGCCTTTTCCCTACTACATGGCGATCCAGTCATTTGGTTATGTGGATAACAAAAATAAACATAGTTTTGGTGACTTTAATGACTTGATTTCTGAAAAACAATTTTTTTTAAGGCTGATTATCTTTTTTTTTTTGGATAACTAGTAGTTTCATATTTATGAAGTTTCATTGAAGCCCATTACCTGACATTTGTCTTCATTTCAGGCACTCATCTCAATGGGGCAAGAATTCTTACATCATTCATCATCTATTTAATTTCCTGCGTGATTTTATGAAAAGTATGGTCACAGATGTCCCAGAACTGGCCATGGAAGTTTCAGAGGACGGGAGATCCTTAACCCACCTGGTCAATGTGTACATTGAGCTGATCTGTTTTCTTGCACATCAGTTTGTTTTTGGGCCAAAGCTTTTCTTGATTGTGGACACGAGCGAGTGGTTTCTTGCGGACTTTGGGATTGAGACGTGGACATGGCACGAGAACCCCCACTGAGTATCACCAGAACATGGCAGGAATGATGAAATGATGCCAATGCCCATCTGTCTGACCGTTTCTCACTGTATATAGAAGCTGGTCATATGGGTGTTTTCTTCCTTTGAGCTCATCTCCATTTTTCTGAAGTCACAGAATGCAACAATGAAAGCTGGAAGGCTATTGAAAGGTCGACTCTTAGCTTCAGGTTGTTCCAAATTGCTAGATTCCATTCACCATCGATGTCCTGTTTTTAGCAGTGCTGGCCTTGCAGAGGTTATATGCAGTAGTGAACGAACAACTTTCCTCCACTGCTTGGCCTGTCTTATTGTGGGACAGTGCTCTGTAAAAACATCCTTTGGTATGTGTATATAAAGATTAGCGATAGCGTGCAGATTAATCCTAGTAGTGCCATTTCATGTTTAAGGAAGTCCTATGGTGGATATTGAATTCCAACATAAAGCGTCGATTGGTGTGGCTGTTGATTGATTGTATGTTTGCCTGTCAGCAATTTGTTCATCAATTTTCAATCTGTAGCTGGAAAATTAGAACATTCATGAAGGGAATACGATTAAATAACTGAGCATTCAATCAGTAACTGGAACAGTAGAAACTCAAACTTAACTCATCTAAGCCTTTTTTTTTTTTTTTCAACTACATGGGATTGGCTAAAGGAATAGTAGAAACTAGAAAATGAAAATATTAGAAACAGAAAATATAATGTGAATGGAATTGTAGAAAATGAAAATATTAGAAACAGAAAATATAATGTGAATGGAATTGTATAATGTGTGTGTGTGTGTGTGTTTTTTTTTTTTTTTTTCAACTACATGGGATTGGCTAAAGGAATAGTAGAAATTAGAAAATGAAAATATTAGAAACAGAAAATATAATGTGAATGGAATTGTAGAAAATGAAAATATTAGAAACAGAAAATATAATGTGAATGGAATTGTATAATGCGCGCACGCAAAACGGAGCCTTGGATCTTCTTGATTTAACTGAGGAACAGAGTTGCATTAAATGCTATAGTGTAATGAAATCTTCTTAGCCGAATAGAGGGAAAAAATTTGGTAGGTTTTGACAAAAGATCAAACAAGAATTTTTCTTCTTCCTTTTTTTAACAATAGATTTTTAACTCTCCAAGTAGCTGGGGTCAGCCTGTCGTCAAATCTTTTGTAGATTTCATTTGCTTGAGTGGTGGAGTTGGAAACTTGCTGCTTATAAAAATGAGGAGCAGCAACAATTTGCTTGAGTGGTGGAGTTGGAAACTTGCTGCTTATAAAAATGAGGAGCAGCAACAACAGCAGCATCGTAGCATCAGCCATTCCAAACTGCAAATAGAAATGCTTATTAGATCTGGTTTTAGTTCCTATTACTGTAATACCACACTGAACTGAAATCCAAGCTGCATTGTTACAATAACTAGTTTAAAGATTTGCGATAAACCTGAATCTATGGGGCTTTCGGACTCGCAGTTATTGATGTTTTTTAGCAGATTTACTGGAAGAGAAGGGAAAGAGAGACTGGGGACACAAAAATTAAGCTCAAATGATAAAGCGAGTCTTATTGGCTAAACTAGTGGTAGTGGACCCGAGGTTATGCTAATCTAGTATTTTTCTTGCTTGCTATTCAAAGATCCAGTTGGTTAGGCACAAACTAGAGCAGGCTGTTGTCTATTTAGTAAATGATTTATCTACATCATAAACTATTCATCCAACTCCTAAAGATCAAATTGCTCAAACTTAAGTACATAAGCCTAACAAACTTTCACTGGTATGACACCATCAACATTTTCACTCCATCATCATGACTTTAATTTATAAGCTCAAAAATTGAAAGTTTCTCCGACTTACAAATTTTTAAGTCGGCACCATCTGTTTGGAGGATAAGATTCTTCGAGAAGTTGATCTAAGTCAAAAACTGAAGGTTCGTTGTGCTGCTCCACTTGTCGGTGCAAGAGAGGTGAGGTCTCCGGCGATGAGCGATCGGGTGGTGAGAACGGTGGCGATGGTGATGGCGAAGGAGAGAACGGATACTTGCGGTTGCCTGGTCCGACACTGATGGGAAGAGTAGATGATGGTGTTGGAGGAGAAGAGGAAGGTGAGGAGGCAAAGTCAGGCCTCATTTGGAGGGTGGGAGAATGGTGGTGCATTAGGCTTGCTTTCTTTCAGCTAAGAGATCTGTTTTCAGGGGCTTTAGGTGGTGAAGGGATTTCCCTTCCTCTTGGTCGAGTTTTCTCCTGCCATGAGGGAACGCTCTCTGTTTCCTTTTGTTGCTCATGTCTTTGACTTCAAGGTCACCCGCCAACTCTGGTTTCTAGGTTTAGCCAACGGTCAGTCCAAACGGTCAGTAGCGAGCAGTGGCTCATGCCCCCCTAACTAACTTTCAAATAATGAAGTAACGCATAATTAAGTAAGTACCCTTAGGACCAGGACTCCTACAGTGTACTGTTTGCAGTAGAAAGCCATCCATCTAAAACTACCAATTATTTTTGGCTTTGGAGTGAACGAAAGGAATACTACATGAAGCTTGAATCTATTTCTAGGATCCTTTTTGGTATCATCCATCAACAAAGAGCAAAGCCCAAATGTTGAGATTAATGGTTGATGTGATCATAACCATGAGGTCCATCATCAATTCATAGATATGAATTCAACTATGGAGTGTGGTTTCCAGCCTTCATTCCTCAGCTGCCAGTCAATCTATTCTCACAGTTGTAAGCCTATTGGATCACACTTCTCCTACCTAAAGCTGGAAGTGCCGCTGTAGCCGAAGCTGGACTGATGAAAGGCTGTGCCGCTGTAGCCGAAGCTGGACTGATGAAAGCGTATCTACCATTTTTCACCACCTAATTATTTCTGCGGGATGTGGAATGCTTTCGTTGTTCAGGTCCGTTTGGCTTCAAGGGAGAGTGTTTTAAATACAAAAAGTGAGAAAAGCTAGTGTTGCCTTGGAAGAACTAGTTTCCGTTTGTTTGTTTCTTAAGAGAAAATTGGAATTTTTCTTTTTAAAAAAGTCATGCTTGCCGAAAATTTTGATTTAATTTTTTTTTTTTTACAAAAAAGAAGCTGAGCAAAGGGCAAAAGTAGTGTGAAGCAAGTTTGCTTTCCTTAAAACCCACAGGGCTTCTGGCCATTGGCCAACCAATCAAACAGAAACTATAGAAAAGTCTTGCTGCACCATCCTTCGATACAACAAATGCACATCGATCGTGCGGATTGGCCGCTAGCACGTGTCGATGCACGTGCAATAGTTCATGAGCCTTATCGCTCACCGTATGTGCGCCGACACGTGTGGACGGCCAATCCGTGTGGCCGATGCACACTTGCTGCACTGTAGGGCGATGCAGCAAGTCTTTTTTCATGAACTATAATTTTAGGAATGAACATGGGCTGTTGAAGTATCTAGGAATGTAACCAATGGCCCACTATGCTAGCTACTCATTTTGAGTTGGTATTTGCTAACAGAAAAGTTCTTTTACACCATGCGCAGTGTAGGTGCGCACGCATTGCATGCTTACCATGTGAAAAAGAACATTTTGTTCTTGAGCATGTGCGGCTGCATATGTACACAGTCAATCATTGCATGTGGTGCACAAAGAACAATCCTTTGCTAATATGCAAGTGAGCCAATGAGTCCAAATTCCTTCTATAAAGCTTCATTGAAATATGACCTAACAACAAATGCTGATAAGGTGAAGCACCAAGCCAAGGTGATGCAACATTTGCTATCAACCATAATATGTTATTGCTGGAGCTCTAAGCCATATTGATGCAATATCTCCTATCACCTATAATTTATTGTTAGTGCCATTAGTATTGTTGTTTACTACCATCGCTATTGTTATTATTATTATTATAATATTATTATTGCTGCTATAGTTATTTTTATTGTCATCGTTGTTATTATTTATTTTAAATAAAAATTGAGAGAAGGAATATTTATCGTTTCCTTCCCTTTACCCCTTATCCACTTTATCTCTATCTAGGGTGGAGCTCATGCCTGTAATTGTTTGAGGAAATTAGAATTTATACACATGATGAACAAACTGAGAGGTTAGATCCCTTTAGAACTAAACCCTCACCCAAATCATCTAGCAAAGTTTTAGCGTTGCTATCACTTAAAAATAATGAAAGTTCAATTGCAATATGGTATGGCCTGGTTGAATGTTGAAGTCTTTTCTTTACCTATCTTTATGAGTTGTTAAAAGAACTAGTAAAAAACAAGATAGAAGAAGTAGAAGAAATGGAGAAGAATGTTGGTTACTTCAAGGGAACCAGAACATCAAATAAGTTACCATAGTGATAGAAAGTAAGCCCCCACCACCTTCCCATTGTTCTTTTGGTCCTTTGAGGGCATGTTTGGGAGGCTGCATGGGATGGAAACAGCATGGCACTATCAATCTAATCCATGGAATAGGGAAACGCAAAGGGTACGGCTGGTATGGCAATCCCATATTTTTGGTACGAAATGTCGATCAAATAGTGGAACCCATGGCTTATCAATCAAACTTTTATCCACCTAAATGTGGGATTGGATTATGAATACATTCAATCCATCATTCCAAACGTGTCCTAAATGGACTGCAGTATAACGGCAAGTTCCAACAAAGTAGCAAAATTCATTATAGTTGATTAACTAAATTAATCTAGTCATGTAACAGAAGCTAACCATCAAAATCAAAAGATTCGAACAAAAATAACATAAATAATCTATCACTTTCAACAACTAGGAAGACTTATTTAAAAGTCCCAATGACTAAAGAGTTTTGAATGTAATAGCTCCTCCCCTCCTAAGTTTTACCCTTGCCCTCAAGGGTGATGTTTAAATATTGTTCTTTGATATAGTCCAGTTCTTTGTAAGTTATGTCAGCAGAAGATAAACCTTTTAAGTGAATCAAACTTTATATTTTTCTTTCAGAATTCTACAATCAAGAACAACTTGTGGTAGTGGAATAATCTTGTCTTCATCCATGTCCACCATCAACATTGATTTCTCTTCATCACTATCTTTCAAGCATGCTTGAATTAGAAATAACTTCTTGCAATGCCAAAGTTTTCATTATATACCTAAAGCAAATATCTTTTCTTCTTTGCTCATTCACTCCGTAGTGGTGATCTTCTTCATCGAAATTGTAGGGGTATTTACTGTAACTAGATCACCAGATTTGAAACCACCCTTTGAAACAAATGAAGTGGTCTTTCAGTGAGAGAGATCTCTTACTCCATATAAACATGCCAATCCAATGGCAGATAACAAGGTGAAGGGTTGATTGGATTGTATACCTGCATAAATTGTATCTCATGGTTCACTAATAAAATAGCTCAGTTGCCATGCTTATGGCAAAGGCCTAGCTTTGATGAATAGTTTTTCAAATCAAATTTGATACTCTTGTACAGACCTAGTTTGTTGCAAATTGGTAAGTTTTCCAAAAAAATCTAGGAACTGATTAGGACCATACCTGATAAGAAACCCTTCTTTAAAGTCTTCCCAAGAAATGAAAACCATCTCTTGTTTCAATAATTGATACTATAGTTATGTTGGGAATTTCGTAAGTTTTATATATGAATCAAATTCATATAACACGCAGCGGAAGATAAAAATAAATACAAATTTAATTCCAAAGCCCAAGATCTCAGGAACAGATTCAATTAATAAGAAATAACACATGATTATAATAATAGATCATACCTGTGTTCTTTATTGGGGATGATGCCCGATGAAGCCGGTAAACGATTTACCACTAGCCGTCCACGCGTCCGGCCACTAATGGTGATCCACGCGAAGATCTTTGGATGATGTCCTCTCAGGATTGGATGATAACCTTCTTGCGAGGGGTGCTAGCGCCTCTTTTCTTTTCTATTGATTTTTCATTTTCCAAATCAAAAGGATTTCTTGATCAAGATCAAATCTTGATTAATCAAAAGAGAGAAAGGGACGTCCTAGAGAGAGAAAGGACGTTTTAGAGAGAGAAAGGAGGTGTTAGGCATCCAAGAGAGAAAAGAGAGGAGTTCGGTGTATCTCTCGAAGGGGGTATTTCTCTCCCTTTTATCATGAAAAGGAGGTTGTGTGGTTCCATAAAAAAGAGATTTTATCACAACCACCTAACCATTCAACCTTATCAAGTTGATAACAATTATCCTAACAAATTTAGGATATTTGCTATCATGATAATGTTAAGATTACAACCACCAAACCACATCCCTAAAATTAGAAATTGGTTATCCCATGAAACCAACGTCGCAACCTTGAATTTGGCTTCATGAGAACGCCCCAAATCATGGGGTTCACTCCTCCATGACGTGGAGATGGGTCATGTCCATCACATGGGCATGGATCCATCCTCCATGTGGCACGATCTCAGCCCTCGGTTTAATTGGGTTTCCATGAATCAAATCATGCCATCATATGGACCAATTAAATACCATATTATTAATCTCAATTAATCTAAGCCATCCATCACATGGATCAAGCCTAATTAATGGATTTCATATGTACATCTCATGTACAAAAGGTCTATCTTTTGAACAAAAAATTCTTTTCTCTATAATGAATCCTATTCATCAATTTCATGTTCTCTCATTAAGATTGAGTCAAACCCAATCCTAATTTATTGGTTATCTAATTTGAATTAAGTCCAACTTAATTTCCATTTTAACTTCATCCAAAATCTTCTTAATGCGTGTGACCCATTAGGTCCCTTGACACGTTGGTAATAATCATGTCCCTAATATTGACCCTAAGGATGACTTGATCAACACCTTGTCCAAGTCAATTCTTTAACCAAATCAACTCTTTGATTAAGTCAAAGAATCCATGATTATAGATCATGAGCGGCCTCTAGCAAAGCATCATGACCACCCAAGTGTTAAGGTTTGTTGACGTGGTCATCAACACCTGTCCATGAACGGTTACCATACGATTCAATCCCTTCGTCACATATCCCAGATCAATCAGTGGTATGGAATGTGTCAACCATATAATTGATCTTTGTTTACTTGATCTCAGAAAAATTGACTCATATGAATTAGAACTTCGAAACCATTTCGAATTCCAACTCAACCTTGCAAGGATTTAACAGTCAATTTAATCCATCAAGTGGCCGTGGGATATAACCCTTTCTATCAAGGGAGACGAATCCTGTCTTGATCAAACACCACCTTCATGTGCTTCATATCATACCCAATCGACACCATATTTGCCATCCGTGGCTAGAGCGACGTTTGCATGTCGTCAAAGCATGATATTCCACACATAAGGTGCAATGAAGATCTCAAGTCAAAGGATCACTCGCACCACCGTCATCAAAGATCAACCATCGACACTATATAGAATATCCATATGGGATCTCTGTGCGGGTCATCCAATGTATCGTTACAATAACGAACATCCACACACCATATCCAAGTATCTTCATACTTTAGCTTGCAAGATCAGCTGCACACCACAAGGGTGAAGATATGCAATGTGTGCTAGTCTCAACGGTGTTCGACAGTGTCCAATCCTGTCTACGCATCGACTAGGGAAATTTAAAGAATCGAACCATAATGTGCAATTTTGGATCTCACAATTTGTAATCTCTATTACAAATTCCATATGCACAGTTCGCATTCTTTTGGACTTTATCTCACAGGAAAATATATCTAATATATATGAAAAATACCTGGATAGATAAAGAAACCAATAAATTTGATTTGCATTCATAAAGAAATGTGTACAAACTAGCATCTTATCCAATTGGATCTAGGGCACACACTAACAATCTCCCACTTGCACTAGAGCCAATCACCCATGTATCTAATACCAAGTGACTCAGCATGACTATCATGCTTCTGCTGCGGTAGGACTTTAGTGAACGGATCGGCAATATTGTCATCCGTGGGGACTCGTTCTATTTTTATATCATTTCGTCCAATGATTTCTCTAATTACATGATATCTTCTAAGTACATGTTTGGACTCTGATGAGACCTTGGCTCCTTGGCTTGCGCAATAGCTCCATTGTTATCACAATACAAGAATATTGGATTAACAATGCTTGGAACCACTCCAAGTTCAGTGATAAACTTTTTGATCCAAACTGCTTCTTTAGCTGCATCTGATGCTGCAATGTACTCGGCTTCAGTTGTAGAGTCGCGGTCGTCTCCTGCTTGGAACTCTTCCAGCTGACTGCACCACCATTGAGTGTGAACACATAGCCTGATTGTGATTTATAAATCTCCATCAGACTGAAAACTAGAATCCGTGTAACCTCGAACTATAAGATCGGGTCCTCCATAAACCAAGAACATATCCTTAGTTCTTCGCAAGTACTTAAGGATATTCTTGACTGCCATCCAATGTTTCTCACCAGGATTTGCTTGATATCTACTCGTGATACTCAAGGCATAAAAAACATCAGGCCTCGTACATAGCATCGCATACATAATGGATCCAATTGCTGATGCGTATGGTATCCTATCCATGTACTCTCTTTCTTCTTGGGTCTTAGGACTCATGTCCTTGGAGAGATGTACACCATGCGACATTGGCAGGAATCCCTTCTTGGATTCCTCCATGCTAAACCGCTTTAGCATCTTCTCTATGTACGTGGATTGGGTCAATCCAAGCAACCTTCTAGATCTATCTCTATAGATCTTTATACCAAGTATATAGGCTGCTTCTCCCAAATCCTTCATGGAGAATTTACCTGACAACCAATCCTTCACTTCTTTAAGGAAGGATACATTGTTTCCTATTAATAATATGTCATCCACATATAATATCAAGAAAATAATATCACTCCCACTAACCTTCTTGTACACACATGGATCATCCTCGTTTTTGATAAAATCAAACTCTTTGATTGTCACATCAAATCGGATGTTCCAACTTCTAGAGGCTTGCTTAAGTCCATAAATAGACCTTTGTAGCTTGCACACTTTCTTAGGATCTATGGATTCAAAACCCTCTGGTTGTGTCATATACACATCCTCCTCTAAATTTTCATTTAGGAAGGCAGTCTTGACATCCATCTGCCAGATGCAAGCAAAATCCTTATGGACTTATGCATGGCTACAGGTGAAAAGGTTTCATCAAAGTCAACACCTTGTCTTTGCTTGTAACCTTTTGCAACTAGCCTTGCCTTATAGGTAATCACATTACCATCCATGTCGGTCTTCTTCTTGAAAACCCATTTGCACCCAATGGGTTTTACCCCTTCAGGTGGATCAACCAAGGTCCATACCTGGTTGTCATACATGGAGTCCATCTCAGATTTCATGGCCTCAAGCCATCTCTCAGAGTCAATATTAGACATTGCCTCCTTGTAGTTGGTAGGCTCATCATCCTCTATAAGAAATGCATATTTCTTAGGGATGCGAATTGTCCTACTAGATCTACGTAGCTGGTGTGTACTTGGAGCCACCTGTTGCTTTTCATGCAACGTCTGCTGAATGTGGGTTGAGTCTCCTGCTCAACTCCCACTATATTCGGCATATGCTCCATTCCATCTAATGGGTCAATATTAATTTGTGGTTCTTGAGCTTCACTAAGTTCAATCTTACTCCCACTACCCATTGTGAGAATCTCATTCTCTAGAAATATGGCATGTCTTGAGACAAACACCTTTTTCTCAAGTGGGTGGTAGAAGTAATATCCTTTTGTTTGTTTTGGATATCCACAAAATTGCATTTATCAGATCTAGCTTTAGCTTGTCTGATTCATTACGCTTCACATAAGCGTAACAACACCAAACCCTTAAATGATTAAGGATGTTTCTTTCCATACCATATCTCATAGGAGTGGAGTTGACCGATTTAGATGGAACTCGGTTTAAGGTATATTCGCAGTTTTTAGCGCATAACCCCAAAACATTTTTGAAGATCTGCAAGGCTCATCATGGAACGTACCATGTCTAACAGTGTACGATTTCTCCTTTTTGACCATTATGCTATGGTGTACCAGGAGGAGTCCATTGAGGAAGAATTCCATTCTCCTTCAAATAATCTATGAACTCATGGCTTAAGTATTCACCACCTCGATCTGATCGAAGTATCTTAATACTCTTGTCATTTTGTTTTTCTACTTCACATCTAAATTCTTTGAACTTTTCAAAGGCTTCAGATTTTTGCTTCATCAGATATACATAACCATATCTACTATGGTCATCTATGAACGTGATGAAATAAGAAAAACCTCCTATGGCTTGAATGTTGATGGGTCCACATACATCCGAATGTACTAAACCCAAACATTCAGTTGCTCGCTCGCCTTTTCAGGTAAAAGGTGACTTGGTCATCTTGCAAGTAAGCATGACTCGCATTCCTCAAACGATTCCCAATCGAATGAGCCCAAGTATCCATCTTTATGTAACTTTGTTAAACGAGTTTCATTTATATGGCCTAACGACAATGCCATAGGTATGAATCCCTAGAATTATTTGATTTTAATCTTTTTGATTCAATATTGAGAATAGGGGCTTGAAGATTAAGAACATAAATTCATTGAACAATTCAGCAGAACCAAAGAACATTTTGTTCCAAAAAATAGAAATACCATTATTTCCAATTTCAAAAGAATACCCATTCATTACTAAACATGAAATGGATATGATATTCTTTGTTATGTTCGGCACAAAGTAACAATTACTAAGTTCTATTTCAAGCCCTGTGGGCAAAGATAAAAAGCAAATTCCTACAGCTAATGCAGCAACCTTTGCTCCATTTCCCATGCGCAGAATCACTTCATCCTTTCCCAGTCTTCTACTGTTTCTTATCATCTGCATATTAGTACAAATATGAGACCCACAACCGTATCCAATACCCAAGTGGAATAAGAAGTAATAGAAGAATACATCTCAATTATGAATGTACCTGATGTTGAAGCATCAGTATGCTTCTTTTCTTTTAGACTTGCTAAATAAGCCCTGCATGCTTCCAGTGCCCATCCTTGTTACAGAAGTGACATTTTCCTTTGGCTGCATCTTCTTGGCTATATTCTTCTTAATGCCTTTTGTTCGCTTGGTTGTCTTGGCCTTTTGGGCCTTATTCTTCTTCAGACGCTTCTTCTAAGTGCCTAAAGATTCTACAACCATCAATTGCCCTTTATCCTTTTTGATGCTAGGCTCAGCATTAGTCAATATTTGCAAGCTCTGGCAATGTAGCCTCAAGTCTATTCATGTTGAAATTCAACACAAAATGCGAATAGCTAGGAGGCAATGACTGTAAAACCAAGTCGATACTCAGTTCATGGTCCATTACGAAACCCAAGCTAACTTCTCAATCAAATTGATCATTTTCAGCACGTGTTCACCCATGATGAACCCTCAGTCATTTTGCACTGAAACAGCTCTTTGGAGGTTTGAAACCTCTCATAGCTTGCAGGTGCATCAAAATCTCATGAGCATTTAAATGCTCATGCTGTTTTTAAAGATCTGGTGACATAGATGCCAACATCAAGCATGTGGCCATCTCTTCAGCATCTCTATGCCGATTGTATGCCAGAAGAACTTCATTTGAAGCATCCGCAGGTGGGACCTTGGTGCTGCCTCATCAAGGACATATAGGATTTTCTTAGATTAGAAGATCTTGATATTCCTTAGCCAATCAGGAAAATTAGGTCCGGTTAGCTTGTTGGATTCTAGGATACCTCTGAGATTGATGTTCACACTCATGGTGTCTCTAATAACTGAAAAAAAAAACGAGTCAATTATTATGAATGCAAATCATCGATTTAATATGGAAATGTTAACATTTTAATTAAATTGATTTCTCCACTATTTTATCGAGCTCATAGCCCTCTCTATTAATCTCGAAAAATTATCAAATAATTTTCTAGTGGGCTAGGACCTCAAATTGACTTACCTTGACCTTGGCTATGGCACAACAAATCTTAGTAAGCCAAATTAGGTAGATTTGTATCAATCACATCAAATGTGACTCCTAGATCATTTAGGGGACATTGCCTTGTCAATCACATCTGATGTGATCACCCTAAACATTGCCTCTAGATTAGACTGACCCTGACTATGGCCAATTATGCCAGCTAACCTAGTTAAGTCAACCCATTGTTCCCCAATCAACTCCTCATAGGTTCACTTGATCTTGGCTATGGCACAACAAATCTCATGCCCTAATGATTTTGTATCATGTGAACAATGGAAGGCTAATGACTTAATATTCGTGGAGGGATTTAGCGCATTTAGGTCCCATCATGCATGTACAACATTTGTATCATGCTAGGTTACATATCCTATATGTGAATTTTAGATTAATTTCAATTAACCTAAATTTCATAAGATCCAATCTTATGATTGGGACTCCTAATCAAATTAGGATCCTGATCACTATCTAATATGGGAACCCTAATCATGTGACCAAATCAATTGCTACCATCCTGATTAACCTTAATTGATCTAATCAATTAAGAGCTTTCCTTAACAATGGCCAGATCAGCTGATCAATGGGGTCCTATTTAGCATACCCTTCGATCCCATTGAATGGGTTTTCCCAGGCAGCGAACGGAGCAATTAAAAACCATGATCGCACCTTTCTAGACACCATTGTAGTTAAGCCCAATTGATTTGATCAATTATGGAATCATAGGATCAAACAATGATATGGTTAAATCTAATTTTTCTTAAACCTTATCATCTATTACACATTATGATAAGATAAGATAGTGATCTTTAGGGATTTATGATAAGTGTCAAATATTTTATAACAATTTATTTTATATATTTGTCTTATCATTATCTGTTATGATAAATTTGTTTTCACATGAAAATCCTAATTGGTCTCTATCATAACATCCCTAACATGATAACATGTCAAAATTTAAAATTTTAATTTTAATCTTGATTATCATGTTATCATGATATAATTATTTTAGACTTTAATCACATTATTTATCATGTCAAAATTAAATTCTAAACATGATATGTTAAATTTCAGCCTTTATGATTATGTCATACATAAATCATAATTTTTTTTTTAACATGATCAAATCTAAATAATTCACATTTATTATCATATAATAAACTTATTAAATATTTAATTTCATCAATATAATTATTTCAATTTTAATCATGTTATTTATCATGTCAAAATTAAATTCTAAACATGATATGTTAAATTTCAGCCTTTATGATTATGTCACACATAAATCATAATTTTTAATTTTTAACATGATCAAATCTAAATAATTCACATTTATTATCATATAATAAACTTATTAAATATTTAATCTTCATCAATATAATTATTTCAGATTTTAATCATGTTATTTATCATGTCAAAATTAAATTCTAAACATGATATGTTAAATTTCAGCCTTTATGATTATGTCATACATAAATCATATTTTTAATTTTTAACATGATCAAATCTAAATAATTCACATTTATTATCATATAATAAACTTATTAAATATTTAATCTTCATCATATGGCAATATATATATTTTACATCGCATGTAAAATTTAGATCTTGTTATAAAAACTAGAACTCAGGTAATCTATCAAATTAACTGAATTTGAAGCCTGAGGAGGCTCTGATACCACTGTTGGGAATTTCGTATTTTATATATGAATCAAATTCATATAACACGCAGCGAAGATAAAATAAATACAATTTAATTCCCAAAGCCCAAGATCCTCAGGGAACAGATTCAGTTAACAAGAAATAACACATGATTATAATAATAGATCATACCTGTGTTCTTTATTGGGGATGATGCGATGAAGCCGGTAAACGATTTACCACTAGCCATCCATGCGTCCGGCCTCTAATGGTGATCCACGCAAAGATCTTTGGATGATGTCCTCTCAGGATTGGATAATAACCTTCTTGCGAGGGGTGCTAGCGCCTCTTTTCTTTTCTATTGATTTTAAATCAAAAAGGATTTCTTGATCAAGATCAAATCTTGATCAATCAAGAGAGAGAAAGGGACGTCCTAGAGAGAGAAAGGATTTTAGAGAGAGAAAGGAGGTGTTAGGCATCCAAGAGAGAGAAAGAGAGGAGTTCGGTGTGTCTCTCGAAGGGGTATTTCTCTCCCTTTTATTCATGAGGTTGTGTGGTTCCATAAAAAAAGGGATTTTATCACAACCACCTAACCATTCAACCTTATCAAGTTGATAACAATTATCCTAACAATTTAGGATATTTGCTATCATGATAATGTTAAGATTACAACCACCACATCCCTAAAATTAGGAAATTGGTTATCCCATGAAACCAACTCGCAACCTTGAATTTGGCTTCATGAGAATGCCCCAAATCATGGGGTTCACTATGTGGAGATGGGTCATGTCCATCACATGGGCATGGATCCATCCTCCATGTGGCACGATCTCAGCCCTCGGTTTAATTGGGTTTCCATGAATCAAATCATGCCATCATATGGACCCAATTAAATACCATATTATTAATCTCAATTAATCTAAGCCATCCATCACATGGATCAAGCCTAATTAATGGATTTCATATGTACATCTCATGTACAAAAGGTCTCTCTTTTGAACAAAAAATTCTTTTCTCTATAATGAATCCTATTCATCAATTTCATGTTCTCTCATTAAGATTGAGTCAAACCCAATCCTAATTTATTGGTTATCTATTTGAATTAAGTCCAACTTAATTCCCATTTTAACTTCATCCAAAATCTTCTTAATGCGTGTGACCCATTAGGTCCCTTGACACGTTGGTAATAATCATGTCCCTAATATTGACCTAAGGATGACTTGATCAACACCTTGTCCAAGTCAATTCTTTAACCAAATCAACTCTTTGATTAAGTCAAAGAATCCATGATTATAGATCATGAGCGGCCTCTAGCAAAGCATCATGACCACCCAAGTGTTAAGGGTTTGTTGACGTGGTCATCAACACCTGTCCATGAACGGTTACCGTACGATTCAATCCCTTCGTCACATATCCCAGATCAATCAGTGGTATGGAATGTGTCAACCATATAATTGATCTTTGTTTACTTGATCTCAGAAAAATTGACTCATATGAATTAGAACTTCGAAACCATTTCGAATTCCAACTCAACCTTGCAAGGATTTAACAGTCAATTTAATCCATCAAGTGGCCGTGGGATATAACCCTTTCTATCAAGGGAGACGAATCCTGTCTTGATCAAACACCACCTTCATGTGCTTCATATCATACCCAATCGACACCATATTTGCCACCCGTGGCTAGAGCGACGTTTGCATGTCGTCAAAGCATGATATTCCACACATAAGGTGCAATGAAGATCTCAAGTCAAAGGATCACTCGCACCACCGTCATCAAAGATCAACCATCGACACTATATAGAATATCCATATGGGATCTCTGTGCGGGTCATCCAATGTATCATTACAATAACGAACATCCACACACCATATCCAAGTATCTTCATACTTCAGCTTGCAAGATCAGCTGCACACCACAAGGGTGAAGATATGCAATGTGTGCTAGTCTCAACGGTGTTCGACAGTGTCCAATCCTGTCTACGCATCGACTAGGGAAGTTTAAAGAATCGAACCATAATGTGCAATTTTGGATCTCACAATTTGTAATCTCTATTACAAATTCCATATGCACAGTTCGCATTCTTTTGGACTTTATCTCACAGGAAAATATATCTAATATATATATGAAAAATACCTGGATAGATAAAGAAACCAATAAATTTGATTTGCATTCATAAAGAAATGTGTACAAACTAGCATCTTATCCAATTGGATCTAGGGCACACACTAACAATCTCCCACTTGCACTAGAGCCAATCACCCATGTATCTAATACCAAGTGACTCAGCATGACTATCATGCTTCTGCTGCGGTAGGACTTTAGTGAACGGATCGGCAATATTGTCATCCGTGGGGACTCGTTCTATTTTTATATCATTTCGTCCAATGATTTCTCTAATTACATGATATCTTCTAAGTACATGTTTGGACTCTGATGAGACCTTGGCTCCTTGGCTTGCGCAATAGCTCCATTGTTATCACAATACAAGAATATTGGATTAACAATGCTTGGAACCACTCCAAGTTCAGTGATAAACTTTTTGATCCAAACTGCTTCTTTAGCTGCATCTGATGCTGCAATGTACTCGGCTTCAGTTGTAGAGTCGGCGGTCGTCTCCTGCTTGGAACTCTTCCAGCTGACTGCACCACCATTGAGTGTGAACACATAGCCTGATTGTGATTTATAATCATCTCCATCAGACTGAAAACTAGAATCCGTGTAACCTCGAACTATAAGATCGGGTCCTCCATAAACCAAGAACATATCCTTAGTTCTTCGCAAGTACTTAAGGATATTCTTGACTGCCATCCAATGTTTCTCACCAGGATTTGCTTGATATCTACTCGTGATACTCAAGGCATAAGAAACATCAGGCCTCGTACATAGCATCGCATACATAATGGATCCAATTGCTGATGCGTATGGTATCCTATCCATGTACTCTCTTTCTTCTTGGGTCTTAGGACTCATGTCCTTGGAGAGATGTACACCATGCGACATTGGCAGGAATCCCTTCTTGGATTCCTCCATGCTAAACCGCTTTAGCATCTTCTCTATGTACGTGGATTGGGTCAATCCAAGCAACCTTCTAGATCTATCTCTATAGATCTTTATACCAAGTATATAGGCTGCTTCTCCCAAATCCTTCATGGAGAATTTACCTGACAACCAATCCTTCACTTCTTTAAGGAAGGATACATTGTTTCCTATTAATAATATGTCATCCACATATAATATCAAGAAAACAATATCACTCCCACTAACCTTCTTGTACACACATGGATCATCCTCGTTTTTGATAAAATCAAACTCTTTGATTGTCACATCAAATCGGATGTTCCAACTTCTAGAGGCTTGCTTAAGTCCATAAATAGACCTTTGTAGCTTGCACACTTTCTTAGGATCTATGGATTCAAAACCCTCTGGTTGTGTCATATACACATCCTCCTCTAAATTTCATTTAGGAAGGCAGTCTTGACATCCATCTGCCAGATCTCATAGTCAAAATATGCTGCTATTGCAAGCAAAATCCTTATGGACTTATGCATGGCTACAGGTGAAAAGGTTTCATCAAAGTCAACACCTTGTCTTTGCTTGTAACCTTTTGCAACTAGCCTTGCCTTATAGGTAATCACATTACCATCCATGTCGGTCTTCTTCTTGAAAACCCATTTGCACCCAATGGGTTTTACCCCTTCAGGTGGATCAACCAAGGTCCATACCTGGTTGTCATACATGGAGTCCATCTCAGATTTCATGGCCTCAAGCCATCTCTCAGAGTCAATATTAGACATTGCCTCCTTGTAGTTGGTAGGCTCATCATCCTCTATAAGAAATGCATATTTCTTAGGGATGCGAATTGTCCTACTAGATCTACGTAGCTGGTGTGTACTTGGAGCCACCTGTTGCTTTTCATGCAACGTCTGCCTGAATGTGGGTTGAGTCTCCTGCTCAACTCCCACTATATTCGGCATATGCTCCATTCCATCTAATGGGTCAATATTAATTTGTGGTTCTTGAGCTTCACTAAGTTCAATCTTACTCCCACTACCCATTGTGAGAATCTCATTCTCTAGAAATATGGCATGTCTTGAGACAAACACCTTTTTCTCAAGTGGGTGGTAGAAGTAATATCCTTTTGTTTGTTTTGGATATCCCACAAAATTGCATTTATCAGATCTAGCTTCTAGCTTGTCTGATTCATTACGCTTCACATAAGCGTAACAGCCCCAAACCCTTAAATGATTAAGGGATGGTTTCTTTCCATACCATATCTCATAGGGAGTGGAGTTGACCGATTTAGATGGAACTCGGTTTAAGGTATATTCGGCAGTTTCTAGCGCATAACCCCAAAACATTTTTGGAAGATCTGCAAGGCTCATCATGGAACGTACCATGTCTAACAGTGTACGATTTCTCCTTTCTGACACACCATTATGCTGTGGTGTACCAGGAGGAGTCCATTGAGGAAGAATTCCATTCTCCTTCAAATAATCTATGAACTCATGGCTTAAGTATTCACCACCTCGATCTGATCGAAGTATCTTAATACTCTTGTCATTTTGTTTTTCTACTTCACATCTAAATTCTTTGAACTTTTCAAAGGCTTCAGATTTGTGCTTCATCAGATATACATAACCATATCTACTATGGTCATCTATGAACGTGATGAAATAAGAAAAACCTCCTATGGCTTGAATGTTGATGGGTCCACATACATCCGAATGTACTAAACCCAAACATTCAGTTGCTCGCTCGCCTTTTCGGTAAAAGGTGACTTGGTCATCTTGCCAAGTAAGCATGACTCGCATTCCTCAAACGATTCCCAATCGAATGAGCCCAAGTATCCATCTTTATGTAACTTCGTTAAACGAGTTTCATTTATATGGCCTAAACGACAATGCCATAGGTATGAATCCCTAGAATTATTTGATTTTAATCTTTTTGATTCAATATTGAGAATAGGGGCTTGAAGATTAAGAACATAAATTCGTTGAACAATTCAGCAGAACCAAAGAACATTTTGTTCCAAAAAAGAAATACCATTATTTCCAATTTCAAAAGAATACCCATTCATTACTAAACATGAAACGGATATGATATTCTTTGTTATGTTCGGCACAAAGTAACAATTACTAAGTTCTATTTCAAGCCCTGTGGGCAAAGATAAAAAGCAAATTCCTACAGCTAATGCAGCAACCTTTGCTCCATTTCCCATGCGCAGAATCACTTCATCCTTTCCCAGTCTTCTACTGTTTCTTATCATCTGCATATTAGTACAAATATGAGACCCACAACCGGTATCCAATACCCAAGTGGAATAAGAAGTAATAGAAGAATACATCTCAATTATGAATGTACCTGATGTTGAAGCATCAGTATGCTTCTTTTCTTTTAGACTTGCCAAATAAGCCCTGCAGTTACGCTTCCAGTGCCCATCCTTGTTACAGAAGTGACATTTTCCTTTGGCTGCATCCTTCTTGGCTATATTCTTCTTAATGCCTTTTGTTCGCTTGGTTGTCTTGGCCTTTTGGGCCTTATTCTTCTTCAGACGCTTCTTCTGAGTGCCTGAAGATTCTACAACCATCAATTGCCCTTTATCCTTTTTGATGCTAGGCTCAGCATTAGTCAGCATATTTGCAAGCTCTGGCAATGTAGCCTCAAGTCTGTTCATGTTGAAATTCAACACAAAATGCGAATAGCTAGGAGGCAATGACTGTAAAACCAAGTCGATACTCAGTTCATGGTCCATTACGAAACCCAATCGCGCTAACTTCTCAATCAAATTGATCATTTTCAGCACGTGTTCACCCACTGATGAACCCTCAGTCATTTTGCACTGAAACAGCTCTTTGGAGGTTTGAAACCTCTCATAGCGAGATTGTGCACCAAACAACTCTTGCAGGTGCATCAAAATCTCATGAGCATTTAAATGCTCATGCTGTTTTTGAAGATCTGGTGACATAGATGCCAACATCAAGCATGTGGCCATCTCTTCAGCATCTCTATGCCGATTGTATGCCAGAAGAACTTCATTTGAAGCATCCGCAGGTGGGACCTCTGGTGCTGCCTCATCAAGGACATATAGGATTTTCTCAGATCGTAGAACGATCTTGATATTCCTTAGCCAATCAGGAAAATTAGGTCCGGTTAGCTTGTTGGATTCTAGGATACCTCTGAGATTGATGTTCACACTCATGGTGTCTCTAATAACTGGAAAAAAATAAACGAGTCAATTATTATGAATGCAAATCATCGATTTAATATGGAAATGTTAACATTTTAATTAAATCGATTTCTTCCACTATTTTATCGAGCTCATAGCCCTCTCTATTAATCTCAAAAAATTATCAAATAATTTTTAGTGGGCTAGGACCTCAAATTGACTTACCTTGACCTTGGCTATGGCACAACAAATCTTAGTAAGCCAAATTAGGTAGATTTGTATCAATCACATCAAATGTGACTCCTAGATCATTTAGGGGACATTGCCTTGTCAATCACATCTGATGTGATCACCCTAAACATTGCCTCTAGATTAGACTGACCCTGACTATGGCCAATTATGCCAGCTAACCTAGTTAAGTCAACCCATTGTTCCCCAATCAACTCCTCATAGGTTCACTTGATCTTGGCTATGGCACAACAAATCTCATGCCCTAATGATTTTGTATCATGTGAACAATGGAAGGCTAATGACTTAATATTCGTGGAGGGATTTAGCGCATTTAGGTCCCATCATGCATGTACAACATTTGTATCATGCTAGGTTACATATCCTATATGTGAATTTTAGATTAATTTCAATTAACCTAAATTTCATAAGATCCAATCTTATGATTGGGACTCCTAATCAAATTAGGATCCTGATCACTATCTAATATGGGAACCCTAATCATGTGACCAAATCAATTGCTACCATCCTGATTAACCTTAATTGATCTAATCAATTAAGAGCTTTCCTTAACAATGGCCAGATCAGCTGATCAATGGGGTCCTATTTAGCATACCCTTCGATCCCATTGAATGGGTTTTCCCAGGCAGCAACGGAGCAATTAAAAACCATGATCGCACCTTTCTAGACACCATTGTAGTTAAGCCCAATTGATTTGATCAATTATGGAATCATAGGATCAAACAATGATATGGTTAAATCTAATTTTTCTTAAACCTTATCATCTATTACACATTATGATAAGATAAGATAGTGATCTTTAGGGATTTATGATAAGTGTCAAATATTTTATAACAATTTATTTTATATATTTGTCTTATCATTATCTGTTATGATAAATTTGTTTTCATCACATGAAAATCCTAATTGGTCTCTATCATAACATCCCTAACATGATAACATGTCAAAATTTAAAATTTTAATTTTAATCTTGATTATCATGTTATCATGATATAATTATTTTAGACTTTAATCACATTATTTATCATGTCAAAATTAAATTCTAACATGATATGTTAAATTTCAGCCTTTATGATTATGTCATACATAAATCATAATTTTTAATTTTTAACATGATCAAATCTAAATAATTCATTTATTATCATATAATAAACTTATTAAATATTTAATTTTCATCAATATAATTATTTCAGATTTTAATCATGTTATTTATCATGTCAAAATTAAATTCTAAACATGATATGTTAAATTTCAGCCTTTATGATTATGTCACACATAAATCATAATTTTTAATTTTTAACATGATCAAATCTAAATAATTCACATTTATTATCATATAATAAACTTATTAAATATTTAATCTTCATCAATATAATTATTTCAGATTTTAATCATGTTATTTATCATGTCAAAATTAAATTCTAAACATGATATGTTAAATTTCAGCCTTTATGATTATGTCATACATAAATCATATTTTTAATTTTAACATGATCAAATCTAAATAATTCACGTTATTATCATATAATAAACTTATTAAATATTTAATCTTCATCATATGGCAATATTTATATTTTACATCACATGTAAAATTTAGATATTTGTTTATAAAAACTAGAACTCAGGTAATCTATCAAATTAACTGAATTTGAAGCCTGAGGAGGCTCTGATACCACTGTTGGGAATTTCGTAAGTTTTATATATGAATCAAATTCATATAACACGCAGTGAAGATAAAAATAAATACAAATTTAATTCCCAAAGCCCAAGATCTCAGGGAACAGATTCAGTTAACAAGAAATAACACATGATTATAATAATAGATCATACATGTGTTCTTTATTGGGGATGATGCCCGATGAAGCCGGTAAACAATTTACCACTAGTCCACGCGTCCGGCCTCTAATGGTGATCCACGCAAAGATCTTTGGATGATGTCCTCTCAGGATTGGATGATAACCTTCTTGCGAGGGGTGCTAGCGCCTCTTTTCTTTTCTATTGATTTTTCAAATCAAAAAGGATTTCTTGATCAAGATCAAATCTTGATCAATCAAGAGAGAGAAAGGGACGTCCTAGAGAGAGAAAGAATGTTTTAGTGAGAGAAAGGAGGTGTTAGGCATCAAAAGAAAGAAAAGAGAGGAGTTCGGTGTGTCTCTCGAAGGGAGTATTTCTCTCCCTTTTATTCATGAGGTTGTGTGGTTTCATAAAAAAAGGGATTTTATCACAACCACCTAACCATTAAACCTTATCAAGTTGATAACAATTATCCTAACAAATTTAGTATATTTGCTATCATGATAATGTTAAGATTACAACCACCAAACCACATCCTTAAAATTAGGAAATTGGTTATCCCATGAAACCAACTTCGCAACCTTGAATTTGGCTTCATGAGAACGCCCCAAATCATGGGGTTCACTACGTGAAGATGGGTCATGTCCATCACATGGGCATGGATCCATCCTCCATGTGGCACGATCTCAGCCCTCGGTTTAATTGGGTTTCCATGAATCAAATCATGCCATCATATGGACCCAATTAAATACCATATTATTAATCTCAATTAATCTAAGCCATCCATCACATGGATCAAGCCTAATTAATGGATTTCATATGTACATCTCATGTACAAAAGGTCTATCTTTTGAACAAAAAATTCTTTTCTCTATAATGAATCATATTCATCAATTTCATGTTCTCTCATTAAGATTGAGTCAAACCCAATCCTAATTTATTGGTTATCTAATTTGAATTAAGTCCAACTTAATTTTCATTTTAACTTCATCCAAAATCTTCTTAATGCGAGTAACCCATTAGGTCCCTTGACACGTTGGTAATAATCATGTCCTAATATTGACCCTAAGGATGACTTGATCAACACCTTGTCCAAGTCAATTCTTTAACCAAATCAACTCTTTGATTAAGTCAAAGAATCCATGATTATAGATCATGAGCGGCCTCTAGCAAAGCATCATGACCACCCAAGTGTTAAGGGTTTGTTGACGTGGTCATCAACACCTGTCCATGAACGGTTACCATACGATTCAATCCCTTCGTCACATATCCTAGATCAATCAGTGGTATGGAATGTGTCAACCATATAATTGATCTTTGTTTACTTGATCTCAGAAAAATTGACTCATATGAATTAGAACTTCGAAACCATTTCGAATTCCAACTCAACCTTGCAATGATTTAACAGTCAATTTAATCCATCAAGTGGCCGTGGGATATAACCCTTTCTATCAAGGGAGACGAATCCTGTCTTGATCAAACACCACCTTCATGTGCTTCATATCATACCCAATCGACACCATATTTGCCACCCGTGGCTAGAGCGACGTTTGCATATCGTCAAAGCATGATATTCCACATAAGGTGCAATGAAGATCTCAAGTCAAAGGATCGCTCGCACCACCGTCATCAAAGATCAACCATCGACACTATATAGAATATCCATATGGGATCTCTGTGCGGGTCATCCAATGTATCGTTACAATAACGAACATCCACACACCATATCCAAGTATCTTTATACTTCAGCTTGCAAGATCAGCTGCACATCACAAGGGTGAAGATATGCAATGTGTGCTAGTCTCAACGGCGTTCGACAGTGTCCAATCCTATCTACGCATCAACTAGGAAGTTTAAAGAATCGAACCATAATGTGTAATTTTGGATCTCACAATTTGTAATCTCTATTACAAATTCCATATGCACAGTTCGTATTCTTTTGGACTTTATCTCACATGAAAAATATATCTAATATATATATGAAAAATATCTGAATAGATAAAGAAACCAATAAATTTGATTTGCATTCATAAAGAAATATGTACAAACTAGCATCTTATCCAATTGAATATAGGGTACACACTAACAAGTTATGCATTGTCCTCGAGGTAAAAGGATGCCTAGGGGACATGGTCAGAAGGGTCTCATGAATTTAGAAGAACCGTTCGGCCCTAACAACCAGTTGGTTGAATCTTTTCTACGGTCAAAATGAAGAAAATCCAACTTTCGAGGTTTGGGAATATAGGAGCTAGTAGAATAAACATGTTGAGAGTTGTCATTACCATCCGAACGTCCTCCTTGAATCAATATAGGAGTTGTAGAATTTTTAGCAGCCTCATTAGTGGACTGACTTGCAAT
This sequence comes from Calamus simplicifolius, assembly GCA_900491605.1. Taxonomy (NCBI): domain Eukaryota; kingdom Viridiplantae; phylum Streptophyta; class Magnoliopsida; order Arecales; family Arecaceae; genus Calamus; species Calamus simplicifolius. Next base: position 375,943 of record UESW01005113.1, read on the forward strand.
TTGATTTATATAAGCACTGAGCTTATTAAAAATTTCTGCTATTTGATTTAGAATATTCTTCTGACCTATTGACAGTGGCTCCACTGACTTTTCTATCTGCTCCACTCATTGGTCCATCACCAGGCTTTAACACCACTTTGATATAACCTGCTTGGATGTTGAAGCCTTTCCTCTACTTATCTTTGTGAGTTGTCAATAAAACAAGATAGAGGAAGAAAAAGTAGAAATGAATATTGGTTGTTTTGAGAGAATCAGAACCTTCAATGAGCCACCTAGTGATAGAAACAACTCCCCCCTTACCTACTTCCCATTATTGTTTGGTTCTTTAAATGAACTGCAATACAATGACAAGTTTCAACGAAGTATTAAAGGTATATATATATAATACTTAACTTGACTATATTTAAGAGAATCTTTACATAGACTCAATTATATATGGATTCAAATTACATAAATTTCACACCAATGATTCGAGCTATTAGATATGATTCATTATTCTTAAAATGCTTATGCACTAAAATCATATCATCTAAAGACTCTTAGCTCATGACATGTGTCATTATGTTATTTAAATTGTTTGATTTTTTAATCATTTAATGCATAGGTTAGACTCCATAGATCATATGATTTTTAATGTGCAGTCGTTTAGATATGGTAGATTATATTCAACAACTTGAATCATTAAGAAGCAACATCATCATCTAATATTTTCAAAGTTGCAACTAAGTCCAAAAAAGATAACCACTATGAGGTTCTACTAGTTCTTATGGTTTTTAATGTGGCTAAAAGATTGATGCGAAAAAAATACTGCTTGTTTTTGAATGTATACTTATGCAAATTTTACTTTATTTTAAGGCTTATAAGCTTAAGTTTTGGTTGTACCTAATTTTTTTTTCTCCTTTCCCTATCTCTCCTACAAAATGAAGAAATGTTTTAACTTGCCCCTCTTTCCACTCAAAACAAATCTTATCCTCTTATACTTCTTGTGACGCTAAACTTCTAGTATACTACTAAGTATGTCAGCACACCAATGCTAAGGTACATTGCTTATTTTTAGAGGGATAACCAACTCTGAAAATGTTGATCGAAACTGGTACCTTTATATAGGAATGCCATTTTAGAAAGTATGTCACTCTTTTATATTTGTGAAAATAGCATGCCATAATCATTTCAAAATAACAACAGAAGAATTATTATATCAAGTATTTAAAAATAATTTTCAAGTTGAAGCCAAAACTTCCACCAATTGAAGCATATTGTTGGGATATTGCTCACAGTAAACTTCAAAACATCATTTCTTTGTAAGCATTTGGCAAGTTTTAAGAGAAGTGTTGATGGTTATGATTTCACTAAGATGATTAAAAGGGCTTGTCATTTACATTTAAAAGGATCTACAAGGATCATCTATTTCTAATATTTTAACTATCAATTTTTTTGGTTGAATTTTTCTTTTAGAGCCAGAATTCTTTGTTGAAGTTCTTTTTCCCAGTTTGCAGGATATAACATTTTTTTTAATTCAATTTTTTAATACAATTTTTTTCAATTGAATTTTCTATTTAAATTCAAAATTTATATTTTTATTGTGATTAGATTTTTTTGGTTTTATTTACACACAAACACACAAACACACACACACACATATATATCCTTATAAACATCTAGAATTATATGTATAACCTTACAAATTTTATTATTTTCATACATACCTTTGTGAATTATTATTTTATATGCATAACCTTATAAAAATTTGAAATTATATATATCCATACAAACTTATTACTTGCTTTTATATCCTTATAAATCAATTCTTTTACTTATGTAGCTTTATAGATATCCTTGTAAATTTTTTCTATTTATGTGTATATTCTTAATTCAACAAAGTACATGTGCAAAAAAAAAAATTATAAGTGTCCATATGCATAAATAGTGATTTTTTGAGTATATACACTCAAAAAGTAATAATTTATAAGAGTACATATGTTAATAGTAAATTTAAAAAATTATTCATAATTTTAGATATTTGTAAAGATAAACATGTAAAAAAATAATTTATAAGGTGTATATATAAATATTAAATTTAAAATAGTACCCATAATTTTAGATACTTAGAAAGGTATGCATGCAATTTTTTTTTAAAAAAATTCTTCCTTTGCATTCAGCAAATTTTGGTTACCATAATATTTTAATAACTTTTTGGATTTCATTACATTATAACATATAACAAAAAAAAAGTAAAGTATAATTTTTAAGAAAAAACTCTTAAAAGCAAATAAATTACTACTTCACTGATATTTGGCATACGATATATGAAAATACTTCAGATAACTTACACCTTTTACAAGAGTAAGCCCTTCAAATTTCATTTTTTTTTTTTATATTTTTTAATTCATTATTTCTTAATGAATTGGTAATAGAAACCATAATTATCTCTTGCTAAGGGAGAGGAAAAAAAAAACATAAAACAATCATCATTGTTGATGCCCGATCACTTTGAGTCGGCGTCCTTGAGCGTCGGCCGTTCCTCCATAGAATATTGGAACCCTTCCTTTGTCTTCAAAGCCTGCAAGAAGTCTCACGGCCGAGTATTCCGGCGGAGACCCTCCGACGCTCAAGTTAGTGCTCTGGGCAACAGCTGTGAGCTTGAGAAAGCTCGAAAGAGAAAGAGTGAGAGGCTCAGAATGAGCGTGTTAAGTTTTTGGAGTTACCTCTTACCTTCTTTATTCACCATTGTACTCTGTGTAGCTTGCTTGAGAAGTTTGAATCTTTGTCATCTAGTGGGAATGAGTCACGTGGGGCCTCATGATGGACCATGACTTTTGGGGCTCATTTAGTCTGAGTGGCTGAAGTGTCATGATGACTGAGTACTTTTGGTGGGTGAAATGTCAGGGCTGACATCTGTGAGGCCCAAATGCCGCCACTTGTCAAGACTTTTATGATGAATGATAACTTTCGATAAAGCTTACCTCTTAGTGGAATGTCAGAGCTTTAGGCGCCATCTCGCCAGAGACAGATGACCACTTAATTATCTCATTAAAGTAAGTGGCCATAATTTATTAATCCAGAAGATGACGTGATGAACAGTCACTGTAAGGCCCACGCGTGTCCGAGCTGGAAGCCACTAAGGAAGGGCTGCTGGGGACTTAGGTCCGGCGAGGCCGCTATCGACTGAGGCCGGGGCCGCCTAGGACTGCTCGGGAGCCGCCAAGGGCCTCTTGGGATCACTATGGCCTCCTGGGATTGTTCGGACCTGTGCACGCATGAGGCCGGCTAGGATCCTCGTGGTAGGAAATAGGGGCCGCTTGGGACCGGTGTGGCCGCCTAGGAACGCTCGGGGCCGCCGTCATGGGAGTGTCGGGGGCCGTCTAAGCTGCTTGGGCTGCCGTCATGGGAGTGTCGGGGGCCGTCTAAGCCGCTCTTGGCCGCCGTCATGGGGGTGTCAGTGGCCGCCTAGGATTGCTCGGGAGCCGCCTAACTGGGAGAAGCTTTCGGGACCGCCTAAGATGAAGACGTCCCGAAGTTACTATCGAAGCACCCTTACGTGCATGCATGGGGCCAAAAAGGGAGTTAACGTGGCAGCTATAAATGCATGTAGCCTTTATAAGACCATAAATGCCCTGGCACATAAATGCGATAGGGAGCCATCGTCGCGGTGGCATTGGGAGTTTGAAACCGAAACTGCCTGGAAAGGCCGCCAAGGATGGTCGCCTAGAAAGGCCACCTAGGGTGGCCGTTGAGGGAAAGGCCGCCTAGGACTGTCGCCTAGAATGGCCATCGAGGAAGGTCGTTGAGGAAAAGGCCGCTCAGGACTTCCTCCACCGTCTCTCTCTTTCCTCGTGGTTCGTGACTTGACATTGAATGCTCTTATTCAATTGAATGCTCTCCAATAAATGCCTTGGAGTGAGGGTCTTTATAAGACTTATAAATGTCTCGGCACATAAATGCCGTTGAAGAGGCCATCGAGAGAGAGAGGCTGCTTAGGAATTATTGTGAGAAGAGGCCGCTTAGCATGAAGGGCCGTCTAGGAGTTATTGTGAGGAGGGGCCGCTTAGAATGAAGGGCCGCCTAGGAATTAATGTGAAGAGGGGCCGCTTAAGCATGAAGGGCCGCCTAAGAATTATTGTGAGGAGGGGCCGCTTAGCATGAAGGGCCGCTTAGGAATTAATGTGAGGAGGGGCCGCTTAGCATGAAAGGCCGCCTAGGAGTTATTGTGAGGAGGGGCCGCTTAGAATGAAGGGCCGCCTAGAAATTATTGTGAGGAGGGGCCGCTTAGCATGAAGGGCCGCCTAGGAATTAATGTGAGGAGGGGCCGCCTAGCTTGAAGGGCCGCCTAGAAATTATTGTGAGGAGGGGCCGCTTAGCATGAAGGGCCGCCTAGGAGTTATTGTAAGGAGGGGCTGCTTAGAGTGAAGGGCCGCCTAGGAATTATTGTGAGGAGGGGCCGCTTAGCATGAAGGGCGGCCTAGGAATTAATGTGAGGAGGGGCCGCTTAGAATGAAGGGCCGCATAGGAATTATTTTCAGTCTCCGTATCATTAAATGCCGCCCATTGATTTGCCCATGGGACATTAATGACAAAAGGCGCTCTTTGGGAGAACCCACTCATATCACATAGCTCTTTTTCCCTATTGTTCTCTCTCTTCATTATGACGGATGCTTGCTGTAGCAGGACAAAATTAAATACCCACTGCATCCTTAAAGAGAGGACCCGATAGGCCAGCGAGGCCGTCTAGGAACTAAGCCGCTTAGGAAGGCCGCCGAAGATGGCCGCCTAAAAAATTTTGAAAATTTCTATTTTTATTGTCCATGGGCCTGTTGACTGGCCCTATCAGATGCCCCCTACACTCCTTGAGCTTGTAGGTCCTACACTAACCAAGCTGAAGGAGTGTAAAAAATTTTTAAGTAATATTGGGGGTAGGTTTATTACCTTGTGCCCACCACTTAAAGCAGTGTATGTCCAATTTTTGGGGAGGAGACGCTCGTCAACTAGTTGGAAAGGCAAAATAGAGCTATGGAGCTGCACTAACGCAGGCTAAGAAATAGAGCCAACGAGGCTGCAATAAAACCGTTGAGGTCGATAGAGCCGATGAGGCAGAGCGATAGAGCTGCTAAGGCTATAATAATTCCGCTAAGGTCGTAATGATGCCGCTGGGACAGAGGGATAGAGCCACTAAGGCTGTGATAGAGCTGTTGAGGTTGATAGATAGAGCTGGTGCTGATTCCAAAAGCATTAGGTGCCAAGCTGGCCTTGGGCCTTGGCTTGGGACCGCCTAGAATCCAAGTTTAAACCTTCGAGAATTTCTTATGCTGGCTCAGGGGGTCCATGCTCTTTTTGGGTTATATGTTGAGGCCATTCGAAGCCAACCCAAGGGCGGCTGGGGCCTAACATAACTGTGGCCGCCCAGGACCAGCCCGAGGGCCGGCTAGGGGCCTGACATAGATGTGGCCGCCTAGGACCAGCCCAAGGGGCGGCTGGGGGCCTAACATACTTGTGGCTGCCTAGGACCAGCCCGAGGGGCGGCTGGAGGCCTAACATACTTGTGGCCGCCTAGGACCAGCTCGAGGGCCGGCTAGGGGACTGACATGACTGTGGCCGCCTAGGACCAGCTCGAGGGCCGGCTAGGGGCCTAACATTCTTGTGGCCGCCTAGGACCAGCCCGAGGGCCGGCTAGGGGCCTGACATAGCTGTGGCTGCCTAGGACTAGCCCGAGGGCCGGCTAGGGGCCTAACATACTTGTGGCCGCCTAGGACCAGCTTGAGGGCCGGCTAGGGGCCTGACATGACTGTGGCCGCCTAGGACCAGCTCGAGGGCCGGCTAGGGGCCTAACATACTTGTGGCCGCCTAGGACCAGCCCGAGGGCCGGCAAGGGGCCTGACATAGCTGTGGCCGCCTAGGACCAGCTCGAGGGCTGGCTAGGGGCCTAACATAACTGTGGCCGCCCAGGACCAGCCCGAAGGCCGGCTGGGGGCCTGACATAGCTGTGGCCGCCTAGGACCAGCTCGAAGGCCAGCTAGGGGCCTAACATACTTGTGGCCACCTAGGACCAGCTCGAGGGCTGGCTAGGGGCCTAACATAATTGTGGCCGCCCAGGACCAGCCCGAGGGCCGGCTAGGGGCCTAACATAACCGTGGCCGCCTAGGACCAGCCCGAGGGCCGACTGGGGCCTGACATACTGTGGCCGCCTAGGACCAGCTCGAGGGCCGGCTAGGGCCTAACATACTTGTGGCCGCCTAGGACCAGCCCGAGGGCCGGCTAGGGGCCTAAAATAACTGTGGCCGCCAAGGACCAGCCCGAGGGCCGGCTAGGGGCCTAACATACTTGTGGCCGCCTAAGACCAGCCCAAGGGCCGGCTAGGGGCCTGACATAACTGTGGCCGCCCAGGACCAGCCCGAGGGCCGGCTAGGGGCCTAACATAACCGTGGCCGCCTAGGACCAGCCCGAGGGCCGGTTGGGGGCCTCACATACTTGTGGCCGTCTAGGACCAGCTCGAGGGCTGGCTAGGGGCCTAACATACTTGTGACCGCCTAGGACCAGCCCGAGGGCCGGCTAGGGGCCTAACATACTTGTGGCCGCCTAAGACTAGCCCGAGGGCCGGCTAGGGGCCTAACATGACTATGGCCACCTAGAACAAGCTCGAGGGCCGGCTAGGGGCCTAACATACTTGTGGCCGCCTAGGACCAGCCCGAGGGCCGGCTAGGGGCCTAACATACTTGTGGCCGCCTAGGACCAGCTCGAGGGCCGGCTAGGGGCCTGACATGACTGTGGCCACCTAGGACCAGCTCGAGGGCCGGCTAGGGGCCTAACATACTTGTGGCCGCCTAGGACCAGCCCGAGGGCCGGCTAGGGGCCTGACATAGCTGTGGCCGCCTAGGACCAGCTCGAGGGCCGGCTAGGGGCCTAACATAACTGTGGCCGTCCAGGACCAGCCCGAGGGCCGGCTGGGGCCTGACATAGCTGTGGCCGCCTAGGACCAGCTCCAAGGCCGGCTAGGGGCCTAACATACTTGTGGCCACCTAGGACCAGCTCGAGGGCCGGCTAGGGGCCTAACATAACTGTGGCCGCCCAGGACCAGCCCGAGGGCCGGCAAGGGGCCTAACATAACCGTGGCCGCCTAGGACCAGCCCGAGGGCCAGCTGGGGGCCTGACATACTTGTGGCCGCCTAGGACCAGCTCGAGGGCCGGCTAGGGTCCTAACATACTTGTGGCCGCCTAGGACCAACCCGAGGTCGGCTAGGGGCCTAACATACTGTGGCCGCCAAGGACCAGCCCGAGGGCTGGCTAGGGGCCTAACATACTTGTGGCCGCCTAAGACCAGCCCGAGGGCCGGCTAGGGGCCTGACATAACTGTGGCCGCCCAAGACCAGCCCGAGGGCCGGCTGGGGCCTGACATACTTGTGGCCGCCTAGGACCAGCTCGATGGCCGGCTAGGGGCCTAACATACTTGTGGCCACTTAGGACCAGCCCGAGGGCCGGCTAGGGCCTAATATACTTGTGGCCGCCTAAGACCAGCCCGAGGGCCGGCTAGGGGCCTGACATAACTGTGGCCGCCCAGGACTAGCCCGAGGCCGGCTAGGGGCCTAACATACCGTGGCCGCCTAGGACCAGCCCGAGGGCCGACAGGGGCCTGACATACTTGTGGCCGCCTAGGACCAGCTCGAGGGCCGGCTAGGGGCCTAACATACTTGTGGCCGTCTAGGACCTGCCCGAGGGCCGGCTAGGGGCCTAACATAACTGTGGCCGCCCAGGACTAGCCGAGGGCCTGCTGGGGGCCTGACATAGCTGTGGCCGCCTAGGACCAGCCCGAGGGGCGGCTGGGGGCCTAACATACTTGTGGCCGCCTAGGACCAGCTCGAGGGCCGGCTAGGGCCTGACATGACTGTGGCCACCTAGGACCAGCTTGAGGGCTGGCTAGGGGCCTAACATACTTGTGGCCGCCTAGGACTAGCCCGAGGGCCGGCTAGGGGCCTGACATAGCTGTGGCCGCCTAGGACTAGCCCGAGGGCCGGCTAGGGGCCTAACATACTTGTGGCCGCCTAGGACCAGCTCGAGGGCCAGCTAGGGGCCTAACATAACCGTGGCCGCCTAGGACCAGCCCGAGGGCCGGCTGGGGGCCTAACATAGCTGTGGCCGCCTAAGACCAGCCCGAGGGCCGGCTAGGGGCCTAACATACTTGGCCGCCTAGGACCAGCTCGAGGGCCGGCTAGGGGCCTAACATAACTGTGGCCGCCCAGGACCAGCCCGAGGGCCGGCTAGGGGCCTAACATAGCTGTGGCCGTCTAGGACCAGCCCGAGGGCCGGCTAGGGGCCTAACATACTTGTGGCCGCCTAGGACCAGCCCGAGGGCCGGCTAGGGCCTGACATAGAGCTGATGGAGCTACCTGATGTCACGAGGATGAGAGATAGAGCCAACGAGGCTGCAATAAACCGTAGAGAGCCTTTTGAACCCGAAGGGTGACCCGAGAGTTGCTGTGATGGGACCATGCTCGGGAGCCTTTAACCCCGAAGGGTGACCTGAGGGCACTTTGACCTGGCTCACGGTCCTTTTGAACCCCGAAGGGTGACCCGAGAGTCGCTGTGATGAGACCATGCTCGGGAGCCTTTAACCCCGGAGGTGACCTGAGGGCACTTTGACCTGGCTCAGGATCCTTTTGAACCCCGAAGGGTGACCCGAGAGTCACTGTGATGAGACCATGCTCGGGAGCCTTTAACCCCAGAGGGTGACCTGAGGGCACTTTGACCTGGCTCAGGGTCCTTTTGAACCCCGAAGGGTGACCCGAGAGTCGCTGTGATGAGACCATGCTCGGGAGCCTTTTATTGATGGAGTGAAAATAAAACCGCCTCGGGGGTTTGACTCGGAGCCGCCGAGACCATAGGACTTGGACCTCCTCGGAGGTTTCTCACACCGGTCCGGGGGTGTCCTTATGATCGCGGGGCTACTAAAGTCATTTTGAAATATTTCGGGGGTCGCTCGGCCGGTCTGGGAGTTTGACTCGGAGCCGCCGAGACCATAGGACTTGAACCTCCTCGGAGGTTTCTCACACCGGTCCGGGGGTGTCCTTATGATCGTGGGGCTACCGGAAAACTACCTCGTGGTCGCTTGGCCAGCCCGAGTGGTTTTTTTTTTTTGAGAAATTGAATGAAAAACTTCTTCTTTCTCTTCTTCTTTTTTTTTTGTACATCATTGCCAAAGGGGTTTAGCTCAGGGCCACTTAGGACACAGGGCTTGAACCTCTGGAGGTTTCTTGTGCCAGTCCGGGGTGTCTGTGTCCCTTGGGGCGCTGAGGGATTAGAAAGTCAGATAAAAAAAAATCTACTGGATTATATGAAAAGAAACTTTTGTTCTCAGAGTGTGGCATACTTAGCTTTCAAGGCTTTTTGCCTTGGCATCGTGTTTGGTGTCGATTAAGGGCTTGGGAGCTTTTCTTTTGGAGAAATTGGTCTCCTGCTGCTGACCTGGGTATTTCAGCCCGCTAGTGGTCTGTCCTCGCTTGGGTGTCATCACTTGTCCATTGCTGAGGATGCTAACTCTTCCCTCATCAGATGGTCCACCAGCATCATTTAATGTATGATTTTTTTTCTTTTTTTTTTTCGGATGCTGAGGCTCTATCACTTGCAGCCGCTTTGTTTCCCCACTCTTGGATGCCATTTTTTTTCTTTTCTTCTTGACACTCTCCTTATTAGTTTCTTTCGCTGCAGTCGCAGCATTGGAATTTAGCGACTTTTGGTTTCAGATTCTCGGTTTTTTGAAATGGTGGAGAAGTTACAAAGACCTTTTATCTTCATCTTCTGCATTAATTGCATCAACACCTCTTGGCCTATTACCACCAGAAATTAAAATGCCTACAAATGCTTGGAATGACGGGGCATGGATAATGTCCCAAGTTTGCCCCTTTTTGAAAATTATTCTTTTGACCATGTTGCAATCTACCTCCGACTGATTGTTGAGCCTTTGACTAAGCTCTTCCAGCCGCCAGTGTTGTTCATCCAGATGCCTCCTTATCCCATGATTAAGGTCCTCTCAAGATGACTCAGAAGATGAGAAGAAGAAAGGAGACCGCAGTCTCTTGAAAGCTTCGCAATGGCGGTGCTTAGGTGAAGCTTGATGGCGATAAGCTTCTCTATGAGGAGATTTCCCGTAGGTGAATCTCTGACTAACTAGTGCAGCTATCACGAGCGATGTGAGGAGCTTGGGCTGCTGCTGAATGGCCACCGAGCGTTGCTTCTGCGGCTTATGAGCTGCTGCATTCAAGGCTTGAACTTGTTGATTGAGGATGGCCAGTTGGTTAATTAGAGCAGCTAAGGCTGGTGGTGAAGGAGGAGCAGAGAGAGTGGTCCTCTGCTGCTCAGTGTGATGTGAATGCCCCCCATCATGATTGGTGAGGACCTTCAGTATGCGCATCGCCACCATGGCTATCTTAAAGGGGACAAAGGCTTATAGCTCAGGAAGATAGAGCTTTCTTTCCTGCAGTGCGTGCGCCCCCTTCCTGGTGCGCCAATCTGTTGATGCCTGATCACTTTGAGTCGGCATCCTTGAGCGTCGACCGTTCCTTCATAGAATATTGGAGCCCTTCCTTTGTCTTCAAAGCCTGCAAGAAGTCTCACGGCCGAGTATTCCGGCGGAGACCCTCCGACGCTCAAGTTAGTGCTCTGGGCAACAGCCGTGAGCTTAAGAAAGCTCGAAAGAGAAAGAGTGAGAGGCTCAGAATGAGCGTGTTGAGTTTTTGGAGTTACCTCTTACCTTCTTTATTCACCATTGTACTCTGTGTAGCTTGCTTGAGAAGTTTGAATCTTTGTCATCTAGTGGGAATGAGTCACGTGGGGCCTCATGATGGACCATGACTTTTGGGGCTCATTTAGTATGAGTGGCTGAAGTATCATGATGACTGAGTACTTTTGGTGGGTGAAATATCAGGGCTGACATCTGTGAGGCCCAAATGCCGCCACTTGTCAAGACTTTTATGATGAATGATAACTTTCGATAAAGCTTACCTCTTAGTGGAATGTCAGAGCTTTAGGCGCCATCTCGTCAGAGACAGATGACCACTTAATTATCTCATTAAAGTAAGTGGCCATAATTTATTAATCCAGAAGATGACGTGATGAACAGTCACTGTAGGGCCCACGCGTGTCCGAGCTGGAAGCCACTAAGGAAGGGCCGCTGGGGACTTAGGTCCGGCGAGGCCGCTATCGACTGAGGCCGGGGCCGCCTAGGACTGCTCGGGAGCCGCCAAGGGCCTCCTGGGATCACTGTGGCCTCCTGGGATTGTTCGGACCTGTGCACGCATGAGGCCGGCTAGGATGCTCGTGGTAGGAAATAGGGCTGCTTGGGACCGGTGCGGCCGCCTGGGAACGCTCGGGGCCGCCGTCATGGGAGTGTCGGGGGCCGTCTAAGCCGCTCTTGGCCGCCGTCATGGGAGTGTCGGTGGCCATCTAGGCCGCTCCTGGCCGCCATCATGGGGGTGTCGGTGGCCGCCTAGGATTGCTCGGAGCCGCCTAGCTGGGAGAAGCTTTCGGGACCGCCTAAGATGAAAACGTCCCGAAGTTATTATCGAAGCACCCTTACGTGCATGCATGGGGCCAAAAAGGGAGTCAATGTGGCAGCTATAAATGCATGTAGCCTTTATAAGACCATAAATGCCCTGGAACATAAATGCGATAGGGAGCCATCGTCGAGGTGGCATTGGGAGTCTGAAACCGAAACCGCCTGGAAAGGCCGCCAAGGATGGTCGCCTAGAAAGGCCGTCTAGGGTGGGGGAAAGGCCGCCTAGGACTGTCGCCTAGAATAGCCATCGAGGAAGGTCGTTGAGGAAAAGGCCGCTCAGGACTTCCTCCACGGTCTCTCTCTCTCCTCGTGGTTCGTGACTTGACATTGAATGCTCTTATTCAATTGAATGCTCTCGAATAAATGCCTTGGAGCGAGGGTCTTTATAAGACCTATAAATGTCTGCCGCTGAGGAGGCCGTCGAGAGAGAGGCTGCTTATGAATTATTGTGAAGAGGGGCCGCTTAGCATGAAGGGCCGGTTATTGTGAGGAGGGGCCGCTTAGAATGAAGGGCCGCCTAGGAATTAATGTGAGGAGGGGCCGCTTATGCATGAAGGGTCGCCTAGGAATTATTGTGAGGAGGGGCCGCTTAGCATGGGCCGCCTAGGAATTAATGTGAGGAGGGGCCGCTTAGCATGAAGGGCTGCCTAGGAGTTATTGTGAGGAGGGGCCGCTTAGAATGAAGGGCCGCCTAGGAATTATTGTGAGGAGGGGCCGCTTAGCATGAAGGGCCGCCTAGGAATTAATGTGAGGAGGGGCCGCTTAGCATGAAGGGCCGCCTAAGAGTTATTGTGAGGAGGGGCCGCTTAGAGTGAAGGGCTGCCTAGGAATTATTGTGAAGAGGGGCTGCCTAGGAATTAATGTGAAGAGGAGCCGCTTAGCATGAAGGCCACCTAGGAGTTATTGTGAGGAGGGGCCGCTTAGAATGAAGGGCTGCCTAGGAATTATTTTCAGTCTCCGTATCATTAAATGCCGACCATTGATTTGCCCATGGGAAAGGCGCTCCTTAGGAGAACCCATTCACATCACATATCTCTTTTTCCCTATTGTTCTCTCTCTTCATTATGACGGATGCTTACTGTAGCAGGACAAAATTAAATGCCCACTGCATCGTTAAAGAGAGGACCCGATAGGCCAGCGAGGCCGTCTAGGAACTAAGCCGCTTAGGAAGGCCGCCTAAAATTTTTTAAAAATTTCTGTTTTTATTGTCCATGGGCCTGTTGACTGGCCCTATCAATCATCATCGTCGTAGTCAACAACAACGACGTCATCGTTATTTTACAAAATATGATAACAAAAACTCTTCGTGGCAGATAGAGAATCCAGCAAAGATAAGGTTATGCTTGACAGACAAAAAAATTTAAACAACAACGATGAAAGAAGTATATGATACGAGGGAGTTGGGCCGGTTATTCAACAAGCAATCTCTGAGGCTGTGGTTGGATGGGGGAATAAGGCCTGAATAGGCCTTATTCCGGCTTATTCCCCCAAACAAATGAAAAAGGAGCGTAGGTCCCACTGAAATTCCTATTCCAGTCAACCTCTTATTCCAATTTCTTATTCCATGGTACCCCATGGAATAGCTCCTATCCCCATTAGCTATTCCAGAGGCACCGATGGAATTAAATTAAATAAATTAAATAAATTTATTTATAATGTCATTTAAATAAATTAAATAAATTTATTTATAATATAATTTAAAATTAAATAAATTTATTAATAAAAATAATAAATTAAGTATGTTATTTTTTTCTTTATTAATATAAAATAATTTATTAAGTATGTTCTTATGTTATTTTATTAATAATAATTAATTTATTACCTTATTTATTAATAAGTAATAATTTATTCAAGTCATTTAAAAAAATAAAAATTGATAAACCATTTTTATTGGAAGGGTATTTTTGGAATTTCAAAAAAAATTTTCATCTATTCCTACTGGAATACATGCTTATTTTCATATCATCCAAACATCATTTGGAATAATACTGCATTAATTGCACTGGAATAATATGGAATACCATATTTTCATCCAAACAGAAATCTGGAATAACAAAGGGAATAAGCTATTCCTATGGAATTCGTATTCCTATTTCGGAATAACTTTTTGACATCCAAATGCAGCCTAAGAGAAAAAATATGTTGCGCGTCGTGGCCTTTTTGTGCAGCAAATACGTATTAATGTATAAATTAATAATTTATGCGTATCAATGCACATGTGATGAAATGATAAAATTTATTAGATCATTACACACACACATATATATATATATATATATATATATATAGATGATGAATTTGCATTAATATATGTATTTATTGCATTGAAAAATGGTGTAATAAGACTTTTTTAATTTTAAATCATATAGATCAAAGCTTCACCATGGGTGATACCATGTTCCCGAATCCAACCTAGGACGGAGCCCACAGATCTGGATGGAGAGTGGAGACCATTCGCGAGCGAAATTAATTGATATTAAAGAAAAAATAATAACTAATAATGAAAACAAGTATAATTTTAATTTCATAAACCATCGTTGACGAATGACGAGCACCGAAAATTATTATTGTTATTTTTTAACCAGCAACAAAGATTTTATTGGTGTCATTATCTTGTTGTACGGACTCCGTGCTCGCTTAGACCTGTGGGGATTACGGTTATTTGGACTTAAAAAAATACCGTTTGTCCATCATCATTCAATCAATAAAAATTAGCTGCAATAATTTTCCAACAAAATAATTTTTTAAAGCTGGTACGGAGAGTTGATTTTAAGAATATTATTATTATTTTTACTCAACAGTACAGATATATCAACTTAAAGATGTTATTTATATATTTTTTATTTAAAAGTCATATTATATATTTATGTGTACGTACGTATCTTAAGCTGTACCTTATGATAAAATTTTAATTATATATAGCATTAAATATTAAAAAAAATTACAGCTGTTATGATAAAATAATGGTTCTTTTATGATGGCCATTATTTTAAATTTGAGTAGTCAACTATATCGCATTCACTCAGGTTTAATTTATTCACATAAGATCTTTAATTGTTTAAGATATTTTCATAAAAAAAAATAATTGAATGGATCTCGTAACTTAACAGATAGCTCTGGAAACCACTTCTAATACACATTTGCAAAGAAAAAATTATTTTATATGCAAGAAGAAGAGTTTAATCCAGTATATAAAAGTAAAAAAGAAAAAGAAAAACTATTGACTTGTCATTTATAGCTTAGTCTCATGACTCGATAATAAGTTTTCATTCATGAGTATAAGAGTGAGATGATGTTACCAGAGAAGTCACCTTTGTTGGTACGTTGACGTTTTGATCGAGCTAGGGTACATGGGCAGTATAAAGTCAATGGCTTCATTCATTGACAAACGAAAGGCCAAACTAAAGGCCAGGTAGAGTCGTGTAAGCCATGCTATTAGTGAACCGACGAGGTACATGAACAAATAAGGAGGGCAATTACTTTACAAGAAAAAGTTTTTATATATCGTTCTCGGTGCAGCAAGTCCTATATGGGTTACACCGTCTCTCCTGATTGATTCACGTGGATTCTGCATGGCTGACGATGCGGAACGGTATGGCTCTGCTACGATGTTACGTTCTGATCGTGACGGCCATTAAAAGCGCTTCGCCTTTTATTTTAAAATTATTGTGCAGACGAAAATGCCCTTTCCCTCAGCCTACTTCTACCGCCATTTTTTTTGGATTACATCTGTGCAAAAAAACTCTTTTCCCCCTCGCTCTGGCTTTTGGATGCTAAGGAATCAGTCCAAGGTTTGAGCAAGATCCTAAGCCCTCGCTCTGAGGAGTTCGGTCGGAAGAAAATATTTTAGCTTCGAGGCTGGAATACCTGGCTACTGAAGTCTTTGTACAAAAACTTCTGGAGGGAATGTCATCCGCAGCACGAAGTAAAAAGTCTTGTTCCCACTTCTTTGTAAAGCTCATTTATTACACCAACTGTTTTTTCTCGTTAGAGGTAGTTAATGTGTGACCAAACCGTTTAATGCATGGGTAACTTCCTTAAACAAAACCGTTATGACATTCTGGGAGTCATAACTGCTTAGAGTTTAGTGTTTTGCAACACGAATGCCATACTCTTTTAACTAGGATGTTATACCTTATGAACTGGGGTGTCGTCAAGTGTTTCGGCCTATATTTTCCATTATTTTCTATCCATATAGCTCTAGTATCATCATAAAAGCTACGACACCCAGATTTACTGTTAAGACACCGTAGTTACAAGCCTACGATACCCATGCTCCAAACGAATGCTGGAGAAAAGCCTTGCGACATCGCAGGAGAAAATCGGGAGTATTGCGACACCCAAGTTAAAAAATAAGACACCTATGTTAAACAAATACGACACCCCTGTTATGTTCGGCCGAAAATCCTTCGCGACACCGCAGTTCAAACATCACGACACCCTAGCGACAACGCTACGACACCCATGCTTATAACCTTACGACACCCAAGGAGGAATTCGACCAAAAATCATTCGTGACACGCAGTTGAAACGTTACGACACCCTAGCGGCAACGCTACGACACCCATGCTTATAACCTTCGCGATCTTCGTATGTTACTTTCCGGGTGTCATAGCTTATTCTATGGGATGTCTTTAACTGCTAAAGGGTGTGTCGTGCTTATAACTGACGCTGGAGAGAAGGCCCGCGACACCCAAGTTATGTTCACCCAAAAAAGATCTACGACCGCAGTTGAAACATTAAGACACCCAAGCGTCAACACTACGACACCCGTGCTCATAAGTGACCATGGAGAAGAATCCTCGCAATACCCCAGGAGCAATTCAGCCGAAAATCCTTCACGACACCCCAGTTGAGACCTTACGACACCCTAGTGACAATGCTACGACACCCGTGCTTATAGCTTTAAGGCGACGACACCCGCTTTAACAGTCCCCTCATGGGTGTCGTCGCCTTAAAGCTAGGTGTCGTCAGATGCGAGCTGGGGTGTCGGTGACAGCCTGAGTCGGGAATGTCATCGGTCCCCGCTTTAACAGTCCCCGCACGGGTGTCGTCGCCTTAAAGCTAGGGTGTCGTCAGATGCGAGCTGGGGTGTCGTTAACAGCCTGAGTCGGGGATGTCGTCGGTCCCCTCCTAACATTCCCCGCATGGGTGTCGTCGTCTTAAAGCTAGGGTATCATCAGATGAAACTGGGGTGTCGTTAACAACCTGAGTCGGAGATATCGTCGGTCCCCCCCTAACAGTCCCCGTACGGGTATCGTCGCCTTAAAGCTAGGGTGTCATCAGATGAGAGCTGGGGTGTCGAAAGTTTTTTCATGCGGTGTCGTTCGTGACACCCCAATTGAAACCTTACGACACCCTAGCATCAATTCTACGACACCCGTGCTTATAACTGACCACGGAGAGAAGGCCCGCGACACCCCACGATGAATTCGGCCAAAAAATAGTGAGGACACCCCAGTTGAATTATTACGAAACCCAAGTTACAAACCTAAGACACCCGTTCACGCTTAGGAGAAAACTTTACCACATCCCAGGATGAAATCGATCGAAAAACAGTGACGACATCCAAGCTCCCTTATCCTTCGGTCTCAACCGATGCTAACGGGAAACTCTCATGCTTCGGCGAGTCTGAGCAATATACCGCACTCCGACTGGAACTTATGAGTTCCACTTATCTCAGGGACGCTACACCTTAGCCTCGTCAAGATCACCAAAGACCCCCCAGGAGGATGGTCCGTTTGGTAAGGCTCACATGATAAGAGCGAATGGCAGCAACACAAAAGTTACTAAAATTTCTTTTTATTCATCACACAAAGAAAGACAAGAAGAAAAGAAAAGAAAAAAGTATAGGAGCCCTTACTGGGGCTTGTCATCTTCTCCGAGCGCTGCCGAGCTCCCCCGACGCTGCGGGGCTAACTTGGCGATATGTCACTGGAGGGATGCTACTTGCCCTCCAGCCGGCTGTTGGCCCGATGCAGGAGCTCGATATCTCTCATTGAAACGGTCAGGTATTGCTCGGCCGCCCTGTGGAGTCGCTCGCGGTTTGCGAGCGACGACGCCAAGACCTCCCCATCGACGGTTACCATAGTGCGGCTCCCATGGGGCCCCCCACGGCCACTGACGCCGTTGCTTGGTGCTTTAGTCAATCGCCCCTCGCCTCCAGAAGCCATCTCAGTATCCAAAAATTTTGGAAGATCAGCTGAAAAGGTGATTAACGATGGCATTCCCCCATCATATTTAAGCTACTCCTAGCGGGTGTTTCGATTGCCCGAGCTATCAGCTCCGGCGCCCCTATCGTGGAAACTCGCCACGTGCCACCATCTTAGTGGACGCTCATTGGAAACGAAGGGTTGCGCCCCTCTCGTTGAGTTTTGGGGATAGGGAACATAAACCATACTGAAGAGAGTGTCGGAAAACCAAATACACGGTAGTACCAATGCTACGACACCCTAGTACCAATGCTGCGACATCCGTGCTTAAAACTGACCACGGAGAGAATCCCCGCGACACCCCAGGAGGAATTCGGCTGAAAATCCTTCGCAACACCCCAGTTGAAACCTCACGACACCCTAGCACCAATGCTACGACACCCGTGCTTATAACTGACTACGGAGAGAATCCTCGTGACACCCCAGGAGGAATTCAGCCGAAAATCCTTCGCGACACCCCAGTTAAAACCTAACGACACCCTAGCACCAATGCTACGACACCCGTGCTTATAACGGACCACGGAGAGAATCCCGCGACACCCCAGGAGGAATTCGGCCAAAAATCCTTCACGACACCCCAGTTAAAATCTAACGACACCCTAGCACCAATGCTACGACACCCATGCTTATAACTGACCACGGAGAGAATCCCCGCGACACCCCAGGAGGAATTCAGCTGAAAATCCTTCGCGACACCCCAGTTGAAACCTCACGACACCCTAGCGACAATGCTACGACACCCGGCTTATAACTGACCACGGAGAGAGCCCGTGACACCCCAGGAGGAATTTGGCCGAAAATCCTTCGCGACACCCCAGTTGAAACGTTAGGACATCCTTGGTATAAACTTATGACACCACTATGATAAATTTGAACTAGGCAGGAATTTTGACGTCACCCTAGTTGTAATTCGACGACACCCTAGTAACTCAGCTATGCCATCTTTTCGAGAAAAGTTGCATAACGTGGCCGGTTCCTACGGGTTTGCATATCGGTGATATGATCGTGCGCTCCTGGTGTCCTTTCATATTTCTCTGAGGTCGGCATAAAAAAATTTCTGAACCCTAGAGGTCCTTCGTTTGTTGCTCGAGAAGCCACCGGTGTTCTAAATTTTTTCCATAGTTCCTTCTTCCATCTACTTCATTCATGGAGATGAGTGCTTTCGTTTGTGGACGAAGACCGCGAACAAAGAAGAACCAGAAGAGAAAATGGCAGAACAGAGCAAGGACATCGTTCTTCATTCGAATGAGGATACATCTCCTTCAGGTATGTTTATCCCTTTGTTAAGATATTATGACATCCTCTCTTAAAATGTCATGACACCCTAATTTTCATAATGCACCCAGCTGACTAGTATGTTATACCACCCTCTATTTCAGATGACATAAAATTATTCCAGTCCCCCGAGTGAAGGCTTCCCAGCTGTTTAAGAATAGTTGCAGGCCCGCCGTATACGTTCAGAAGGTTTGGAAGATGGGGTTTACCAGACAGCATACAAAACTTATTCGAAGGACCCCATTTGGTGCCTTCGTCGACATGCAGACTTTCACAGTCGACGGGCGACTGCTAGCAGACATCATAAGATGTCACAATGGAGACAACGAGCTCATTTTCTGTGGTCAGCCGGTTCTATTCATTGCCGACAAAGTCGCACTTATTCTTGGCCTTCCAGCTCATGGGAAGAAGATCGACACCTCCAGCCAGTTGTTCAATGAAAGGTTGTTCAGACGATTTGGCCAGGTTTAGATCTTATCAAGAAGGTTTGGAAAGTTAATTTTCTGACTCCGATCATCTAAGTACAGGAAGATGTCGAGGATACCGTCAGACTTTGGATCGCCTACATGTTTGCCATGTTTTTGGCTCCAAAGTCTAATCAGAGATGTCCACGGTATCTCATCCAGCACTTGGATGACTTAAGTCAGCTGGATAGGATCGACTGGGCTTTGGCATTCAAGGAGCTAATTGTTCTGGCTCTCACAGAAGTAGCTGCTTGCTTGCATTCCGATGAGCCGGTCCACTCAAAGAGAGCACAAAAGGTTAGGAGGCAGCCTATTCTGTTCGGATGCTCAGCAGCGCTGGTGGTAAGGATTATTGAGATGCAGAAATAGTGTCTTTAGTATAATTTCTTTATTAATATTATATTTTTTATATTCAAAAATTATCATATTCAAGCGTGGTTCCTCGAGCATACATCAATGAGAGCACCAGCATATCCCGATAAACTGCCCTGACTGTTGAAGTGGTATGATAACCAAATGAAGATCTAGTCGGTTCGGGTTGCCAACATGCAACCTTACGACTTGGTAACTAATACATTGCTTCATTGCTCTGACCATATTTTTTCACTTAATGTGTTAATATTTTCACTTAATATTAATTTGTTTATCGTCTTGCTTTGCAGTTGGAAGGAGCTACTGTACCACCGTCAGAGGAGCGCTGGCTTCTCAGTCAACAGACAGTAGCATCGCTGAACCAATAGAGCGCTGCGAAAGCTATGCCAAGTTGAGGATTGAATTGTCCTGTATTAAAGATCAACTCGACGAGCTCAGGCACAGGCTATCCATTGCTGAGAGCCTCCTCAGTTCTATGCTCAGAAAGAAAGCAATGAAATAAATGAGGAGGACAAGGGAGACGGAAGACAGAGGAGGGGCATTCCCTGGATTGTCTTCTCGAGCCTGTTAAAGGAAATACCGAGGAGAATAAAATGGAGGAGAAGAATAAGATGGATGAGGACAAGAGGAGAAGAGATTGGAGGGGGAATTCCTGGACGATAAAACAGAGCATGGGATTGAAAATAAAGAGGAGGAGAAGAGCGGGGGGGGCATTCTACGGAGGGCCAAGAGGAGTCCAAATCCGATAAGAAACTTGGCACCCTGCTCCAAAGGGTGATGATGTTGACATAAAAATCGTTGGAATGCCTTCTCTTGTTAGGAGGGTTAAAAAAGTGCCAAGGAAGCGAAAGGCATCCAAGGTCAGAGGAGATTCCTATGAGACAACCCGTCCTAGAAAGTCGTCGAAGACAGTGGGCACATCAAAGCCCAGCACAATGGTCGAAGATGACCAAATTATTATAATTTTTTTTTGAGCAAACGGCTAACCGACGAGACCGTGTACACCAATAAGTTAGGTGGCGTTGTAACAAGGAAAGGTCTTCGGGATCTCATTAACAATGATATGATAATAGATGATGTAAGTATCTCAAGAAACCTTTTTAGTTGTTGATTTTAGAATTATATTAATCGGTTTACATTCCATTGGCAGATAATTGATGCCGGCTAGGAGTTTTTGATGTGCAACTAGACAGAGCATCCGGACCGATACCATAAGTGCACTTTGCATCAATTTTCATAGCCGCTATGTGTCTGAATTCTCCATTAACTCCTCATGAACTCGCTGCATCATCAGGGGCTTCGATATTTGATGATGTATCCGATGAAGTAAGGCCCAATTCCGGTTTCTATTCACCATAATAAACTCCGATAACTTGCACTGGCATCTTGTTGCTGTCGACATGGAAAGAAAGGTGTTCATGCACCTAAATTCATTAAAACATAACGCCAGGTACAAGGCCAATGCAAAGAAATGGCATATAATTCTTGGCCACATATTTTATATCTACTGCGATAAGGAGGAGGTGATGACTTGGCCGATGGAAGAGATTTCTGATTGCCCAAGTCAACCGACCGGATCGCTGGATTGCGGCCTATACTGTCTGAGATACATGAATGTCTTGCTCGATGGGACAATCCTAATATGAAGATGGATTTCACGGTGGAGGAAGTAAGAGAATACTGGCGACAATTAGCTGCGACGATATTGAGAGAGGGCCTCAACCAAAAGATCAATGACCTTGTCGCAAACTGTTCTTAATTTTTTCATTCTTCTTTCATTGAAAATTTAATGTAATTTATTCATATTAACACTGTTTTATATTGAATGCAAATGCAAATATTTTATATTGAGAACATGGTTGTCCTCAATTTATTCATATTTATGCCTTTTCTACTTCACAATTTCTTGAGTTTTCATATATGATGTCGTAAATTGAAAACTAGAATGTCGTAAATTGAGAACAGGGGTGTCGTAGGATTTTTGCCTTTCGGTGTCGTCGAGCTAAAGCTAAGGGTATCGTTAGCCCAGAGCTGGGTGTCATCGCGCTAAAAGCATTGGTGTCCTTTCGTGAGAACAGGGGTGTCGTAGATTTTTGCCTTTCGGGTGTCGTCAAGCTAAAGCTAGGGTGTCGTTAGCCCAGAGCTAGGGTATCGTCGCGCTAAAATCATTGGTGTCCTTTCATGAGAACAGGGGTGTTGTGGATTTTTGCCTTTCGGGTGTCGTCGAGCTAAAGTTAGGGTGTCGTTAGCCCAGAGCTGGGTGTCGTCGTGCTAAAAGCATTGGTGTCCTTTTGTGAGAACAGGGGTGTCATAGGATTTTTGCCTTTCGGGTGTCGTCGAGCTAAAGCTAGGGTGTCGTTAGCCCAAAGCTGGGGTGTCGTCGCGCTAAAAGCATTGGTGTCCTTTCGTGAGAACAGGGGTGTCATAGGATTTTTGCCTTTCGGGTGCCATCGAGCTAAAGCTAGGGTGTCGTTAGCCCAGAGCTGGGGTGTCGTTGCGCTAAAAGCATTGGTGTCCTTTCGTGAGAACAGGGTGTCGTAGGATTTTTGCCTTTGGGTGTCGTCAAGCTAAAGTTAGGGTGTCGTTAGCCCAGAGCTGGGGTGTCGTCGCGCTAAAATCATTGGTGTCCTTTTGTGAGAATAGGTATCGTAGGATTTTTTCCTTTCGGGTGTTGTCGAGCTAAAGCTAGGGTGTCGTTAGCCCAAAGCTGGGGTGTCGTCGCGCTAAAAGCATTGGTGTCCTTTTGTGAGAACAGGGGTGTCGTCGCTTTAAAGCGAGGGTGTCGTTAGGCGAGAGCTGGGGTGTCGTAACAGTGCAAGCGTATTCGTAAAATATCAAATCCTCTTGGAAGACGAGATGGCACTTCATTTGGCTAAAAAGATACCCTAGTTACAAAGCACTTCATTTGCGACCAAGACACCCTAGTTATAAAGTTACACACCCGTGTTTTATGTTCTACTGTGTTAGTTGACTCAATACATAAGCATTAAACTCGTCCATCAAAGTTTCGAAAGGTGGTACAATTCTTTCCATGTCCTCTCTGGTGTTAATTGACTGCATACAAGTCTACCTGTTGCTTGAAGTAGCTCTTACTTCATTTTGCATTGGTGGAGCGTCAACGGTTGCCTTGACCAGATTTTTCCTTGATCTTTTTGACTTCTTCTCGACTCCACTCTTTAATCTGTTCTCTCTTGGGCGACCTTTTATCCTAATTTGCTGAGGATCTTGAATTACAAGCTCTGTACTTGGCTTAGCTGCGCAGTTAGCATCCACAATTTTGAATATAGGTGTTAGACCATCCATCACTAAATTAAATGCATCTTCAGACATGGAGGCTATCTCTGCGAGCTTCATCATCCGATGACTCAGCAAACTATATCTACAATCAATAACATAATGTTATCAAAAACATATATTAAGACATTTCAAATAAAAATTATCACTGCGTACCATGATTTTCGTGTGCTTTTATCACAACGTTCAGTATTGCAGTCAAAATCGTCGAATTGGTATTTCATGTCCTTGCACCATCTCTTCAAGAAGTATTTATCTGGTAAACGAAATATGTCGCTTTGATGAAGAACCAACAAGGCATGCCTACACAGGTAACCCTTAAACTGAAAGGATCGATACTGGCATTGCATATCCTCAATATTTCTATCGTATGACACGATATAATCTTTGATCATCTCCTTGCCAATTCCATCGACTTCAATCCTTTCATACGACTTTACAGAATATACACAACAGTTATCAGCTTCCTTGATCAATTTAGTATTTGATGCAGCCATTTCAAGGATCTCATTCTAAAATTTTTTGAAACATGCGCCTTGTATACCTTCCTACAGCTTGTCTCTTAAAAGGTGATGATGTCTTTAGGAAAGCAATCGTTTGCAATGTCCTATTATCTTCCTCATTTTCGGCCTCGTACCTTTTCTCCAAGGCATCTTCGTACTTACCTATGAACTCGTTAGTAGTCTTCAAATTTATAAACCCATCGAAGAAGTGATTTATGCCTCGCTCCTCTGTGAAGATGACATCCCTGTACATAATTTTATCAAAAAAGAAGCGTTGAACGCGAACATGAACCAAAGATAATGACATACAAACCTGCGAAGAATGTATCCTTTAGGTAAACTGGACCCATTTATCCCGACATTCGTAAAGGACATTGAACCAATCTATAGCCTTGCATTCTTTATATTTCTCCATAACATGTGCCCAACTTTCCTCGAATGATTGTATGGTCAATGAATCATATATCGCCTCATCGAAATCAACCATAAATTTAGGATTTTGTACAAATGTGGCCAATCTTTTCAAGTATCTTTTTCAATATATGCCAAAGACAAAATCGATGTCGTGTGTTAGGAAAAACTTCTTTAACAGCAGCCTCGATTGCCTTATCTTGGTCAGTTATTATGGCAATAGGTGCTTGACCACCATTTGCATCCAGCCATGACTGAAAAACCCATTTATATGTCTCAGTACTCTCATCAGACAACAATGTGCAACCAAGCAAGGTGACTGTCCATTATGGTTGACCCCAACGAATGGACAAAAAGGCATTTGATATCTATTTGTCAAGTAGGTCGAATCAAAGCTTAGAACATCACCGAAGTATGTGCATGCCAATCTTGACCTTGGATGAATCCAGAAGACAGACCTGAGATGACCATTATCATTGAGGTCTAAGGTATAGAAAAAATTGGATTTCTGAGTTGCATTTCGGTGAAATGGATTACCATCGACTGAGCATCTCCTTCTTTCAGCTTAGCCTGACGTTCGCGACAAATGAAATTATGAGCATCCTTCTCGGTAAAATCCAATTGTCTTCTGCCCCCTTTTCTCCTTGCTATGGCAGAGTATATCTGAGTTGTCGAAACATTCATGGCATGTAAATTGCTGATCTCTGCCTTCTCTGGTGTGCTGATCCTCCTATGCAACCGTAGATAACCAGTTGATATTATGGACATCCCATGGTTATGTTCTAGAGAAACCTCAACCAATATCCACTTACCACTTGTAGCATTCAGTCTTGCTTTTATGATGCCATGCAATCAACTTTCCCAGTATCCCTATGATTCATGCTCTTCTCTGTTTTTCTAGATTTTCCTTGCCTCCAACACGCCAGGTGCTTGAAGCAAAATTGTTTGTTGTTGTTGGCCCTGCTACACACTGTTGTGATTCCAAAACCAACTCTTTTTGCGTATCTATTGTAGAAAGTATATACTTCATCTGCTGAATTGAATTCCATTCCAGTTTGAGGAATTACAGTATCAACCCATGCTTTTGGAGCGATGGGTGAAGGTGCAGGCCGGGAGTGTGCTCGATTTCTTTCCGATCTATAATTTCAGCATCGTCTGTAGAAATATAGGCACACAGTCATGAACAATGATATCCATAGATTTAGCTATCAATATATCCTGACAAAGCATTAGGACACCAAGGTTAAAAAAATATGACACCTCACTTGAAGAAATACGACAACACAATTAGGCTGTTACGACACCCCAGCTCTCATCGGATGACACCCTAGCTTTAAGGCAACGACATCTCTGACTTAGGCTCTTACGACACCCCAGCTTTAGCGCGACGACACCCTAGCTTTAAGGCGACGACACCCGTTCGGGACTGTTAAGGCATGGACCGACGACTTAGGCTCTTACGACACCCCAGCTTTAGCGCGATGACACCCTAGCTTTAAGGCGACGATACCCGTGCGGGNATGCTTATGTATTGAGTCAACTTACACAAGATCATATATAAAACACGAGTGTCGTAACTTTTGAATTATGGTTGCTTGGTCGTAAATGAAATGCTCGCGAACGAGACATCCTAGTTCTGGCAAACGACACCCAAGCCTTGCGCGGCGACACCCGAAGGACGGAAACATACGAGACATCCTAGTTCTGGCAAACGACACCCAAGCCTTGCGCGGCGACACCCGAAGACGGAAACATACGAGACATCCTAGTTCTGGCAAACGACACCCAAGCCTTGCGCGGCGACACCCGAAGGACGGAAACATACGAGACATCCTAGTTCTGGCAAACGACACCCAAGCCTTGCGCGGCGACACCCGAAGGACGGAAACATACGAGACATCCTAGTTCTGGCAAACGACACCCAAGCCTTGCGCGGCGACACCCGAAGGACGGAAACATACGAGACATCCTAGTTCTGGCAAACGACACCCAAGCCTTGCGCGGCGACACCCGAAGGACGGAAACATACGAGACATCCTAGTTCTGGCAAACGACACCCAAGCCTTGCGCGGCGACACCCGAAGGACGGAAACATACGAGACATCCTAGTTCTGGCAAACGACACCCAAGCCTTGCGCGGCGACACCCGAAGGACGGAAACATACGAGACATCCTAGTTCTGGCAAACGACACCCAAGCCTTGCGCGGCGACACCCGAAGGACGGAAACATACGAGACATCCTAGTTCTGGCAAACGACACCCAAGCCTTGCGCGGCGACACCCGAAGGACGGAAACATACGAGACATCCTAGTTCTGGCAAACGACACCCAAGCCTTGCGCGGCGACACCCGAAGGACGGAAACATACGAGACATCCTAGTTCTGGCAAACGACACCCAAGCCTTGCGCGGCGACACCCGAAGGACGGAAACATACGAGACATCCTAGTTCTGGCAAACGACACCCAAGCCTTGCGCGGCGACACCCGAAGGACGGAAACATACGAGACATCCTAGTTCTGGCAAACGACACCCAAGCCTTGCGCGGCGACACCCGAAGACGGAAACATACGAGACATCCTAGTTCTGGCAAACGACACCCAAGCCTTGCGCGGCGACACCCGAATGACGGAATCATACGAGACATCCTAGCTCTAACGAGACAACACCCGTGCTTTAAAGAGACCACGGAGATAATCCCAGCGACACCCTAGTTCGAATTCGGCAGAAAATCATTCGCGACACCCCAGTTGAAATCCCACGACACCCTAGCTCTAGGGCGACGACACCCGTCTTATGAATGTAATAAAGAAGTGAGAAGAAAGAGTTCTTACTTGCTGCGGCTGATATATCCGATGTACAAAGTTTTTTTACACAGACTCCAGTATCAAGGTTTTCCAGTCCAGTAGCTGAAGTATTTTCAGCCTCTAAGCTGGAAGAAACAGAGTTCTTCTTGCACAGATGACATAAAACGTAAAATGGCGCCATGAAGGAGCGAAAGGGCATTTTCGTCCGCACGAAAATTTTAAAAAAAAGCGAACAGCATTAAATGTCCGTCACGTTCAGAACGTTACGTCAAAGCCCAGCCATACCGCCTGTCAGGTCATCCACGTCGGATCCACGTGGACCAATAGGAAGACGCGGTGCAGCCCACGTCAGCGTTGCTGCACCGGGGCCGGTGTACAAAGTGTTTTCCTTTTTTGGATGGAATGGATTGGGGGAAGAAGATTTCTCGCCTGGGAGATCTCGGTTCCATGGGCCTAACTGCATAAGCCCAAATAGAACAACAGGTATCTGGAGGGGAGCCCAAGCGCGATCTATGCTTAGGTTCACAATAATTAATCTCACGTGTAGTGCAGCCCAGATGGGATCTCAGGCCTCAAGTTCGCAATTGTTGCCTCCATGTTATGTATGGAGGCCCTGCAATCCTCTCATGCTATCTACTACGCGACACGGGGAAAATATATATATATATATATATCCCCTGCATGCTATGTTGGGAATCATGTATCACCGACCGGTTGAATTGCATGATTCCAGGCATGTTGATCTCTACCAGTTTTCAAGTTTCTGTAGCAAAACAAGCAGCAGTACTTGCTAACAATTATGTTACTCAAATTCAATTGTGTCCCGTGATGCATACAGGATCATAGCATGATGCATTCTCCTCTTCTAAGCGTACTAGGTATTTCATTTTATTTCCAGGTTCGAGTTTCAATTATAGTACAACACTTAGGCCTACTAGCATATTCTTTGAGAAATAATTAGGCCTTAATATGGTTTTCATGGATGCATGGCAAGTTTTTTTCCTCTCATAGCCCAGCATCAAGAAGGTCTATGGTCCATCTGGTTGCCCTTGAGATGAGGAATTTATTTAAGACATGTACCATAGTGCAAACCATCCCCCCCTCCCCCCCCCCAACCCACCACACAGAGAGAGAGAGAGAGAGAGAGTTAATATATGATAAATAAGTATATCATATAATATATAAAGTGCATTCTACAATAATATCATAATTATAATAACATTTTAATAATGACATATTAAATTAACTCTGACAAAATTATATTAGAATGTATTTCAATTTAATATACATATTATATTTATTTATAAAAAGGCATTTTTTATTATATATTTCTATACAGCATAATGTGATACTATGTCATTTAATATATTTGTTTTACATGTTTAGTATAATAGAGCATCTAACAGATTGAAGCTGTATTTTGGTCAAATGTCTTGAGGGTGGGGAGATGGAGGTGTGACAATTTATGGGATGTGTGTTGTTGGGCTTAATTTGTTTGGAATAAGAATGAAATATTGTATCTTAACATTTGAAAAAATCACCACCAAAATTTAGTTCAGCTGTTACCATCCGTGCCACTTCATGAGAGTTGGGCTCATTTCAATTCTGAAAGGCATCAACCCTTCCTTGTACCCTCATTTTTGAATACCATGTTTTTGCGAGTGTCAGGCTCAGTCCGCCCTCATTTCTCGATTACCTGTTTCTGCAAGTGTTAAGCTTAGTTTCCTTGGGGACCTGGGTTATGTCCGTGAGGGGGGGGGGGGGGTTGGGATTTGCAGGTAAAGGATAAGGTGTGGGGCTGTAATACCGCATTACTCGTGCTCACATTACACACGTACACAAGAAAAGGAAAAGGAAACCACAATCTCTATTGTTTAGAAGAAAAAAGATGATTGTCACATTCCTCTACTTAGTTTCATATTGTCTTTAATAAACAATACATATGCTTTCTCAAATTCCTCTCCATCTATTTGTGTCAACTTCTTTTGTAATTTTGAGTTCCTCCTTGCAATTCTTGAAGAGGCAATTAGTGCAAAACTGACTATCCGGACTTTATGAGAATTTGCCAAAGCATAAGAAAATTCTTTTTAATTAAAGAAAAGCAGTGTACAGACTGTACTTGTCCTTAGGTATGTTTGTTACTCTAAAGTTGCTTAGATCTTATAGGCTATAGGAAAATTGGTTGGCTATGTTTTGATATCACATATGCCTATGTAGAGCTTATAGTGCCGGATAACTTATTCTTCAATACACAAGGTAGACTCTCGAAGTCCTACTTTTTCATGTAAGATAAATAAAAGCCCCATGACCTTAGTCTTTATAACAATAATAGAATGTATGAAATGGGATGTTTTGTACATTATAATGAAGTGATTTTTTCTGTGTGTGTTTATGCTCTATGTCCTGTTATTTGTAATCTAATTTTTGAGATGTTAGAACATATCTGGTAGTTCTAGTTTGTTCTAGTACTCTTTGCTCGTTTTACACTTGCTTGATTGCTTTCTTATTTAATTAGTTGCTTCATTTTGTAGGATCGACTAATTACCTTTTTTTGGCAGGCCTTTGAGGTTAGTTGTTTATTTTTTTAATCGATGCAAATAATGTCACTAAATATTATGTTTTGGTTTAATTGTTGAAGTACAATAAAGTGCATAATCACAAGGCTCTTGCCTCCTGTTTTTGGAAGGTTCTCGATGATAGCTTTACTCTTCCCCCACTACCTATTATTGATGTGTCAACAGAGATGGATAAGGTTATATATCTGGGTTCTCTAGCTTGACTCCCACATCTCTTTGGGGATTCTCAACATAATAAAGATGAGCTCATCATGTCTCTACATATATCGATCCTGATCAACTGGTGGAAGTAATTTAGTTCTTTCATGCGTGCAGAGAAGTAAACCAAGTGGCAAATATGTTGGCCAATCTGGCTACTGCAGGAAACTCTTGACCAAAGCATTCCCATAGCAGTTGTAATAAGAGCCTTGGCTGATGCCTACAGGATAGGCATTGAGCATGTGTAATAGGCTACAGCTCCTTTTTCTAAACAAAATAAAGCTCTTTTAATTTCATTCCTTATTGATCAGAACATGAGAATTCAGAATTTGAACTCAACTTAATAATAAAAAAATCCTTCCATCAATATCGTATCAACCTTTTTTAGCTTGTGTTCAAAGATAGCATTAGTTCGACAGAATCATGAAATTTTAACTGGTTACTTATTTTAGTAAGAACCATATTTTAAGACTGGGTAGAGTTCTTTCTCCTCTTCATTCCTATCTATGTCCATTTAATTCCTTTTTTAATCAGATATTTGGGAGCTGCATCCTTAGCCATGTTTATTTCTTTTCAAAAATTCCCAACTTTTCTGCAATCATTCCTGTCAAGACTAGATCTGCTGTCACTACAAGCATTTTCATCCTTTTTCACAACTTCTGGCCTTCATATCTTAAGGTTTGTTCTCCTTGTTTGGCTGTTGAACGCAAATATGAGCCTCTTTCTTTAGGTGCTTCTGTAAAACTATGCTGCACCATGCCATCTGTTTTTGGTCATCCCCATCACTCTGGCCTCAGTTGGTGCTACTTCTGTGCTTCCTTGAATGCACTCTTTCATCATCTTAACCTCCCTGGTTTTACTCCACAACAGTGATGTCATTCATATCAACCATTGTCATTTAATGACCCAAACAATAATGTGACGTCAGAAGATTTTCTTGAGTCTTAATGCATGATCCCCGCCCGCCCCATCTATGTCCTTTTTGTACATGCGAAAACTGGGTCATCTTTGTTCTTTGTTTTGCTTCATTGAATTTTTATTTACCTACCACAACTCTTTATAGAGTATGCTTAACCTTGATTTATCTTTTAAGAGTAACTTTAAGCCTTTTATTGTCTTTTATTTTACTGAATGAACTGTTTGAATCTATAGATGGTATAAGTTTTGATACATTATTAGACAAGGATTTTGATCTTGGATTATGGACAGTATAGTTTTAAATAGGTTTTTATTTAATAACCATCATTCTCCTTCTCCTTCTCTTTTTTTTTTTTTAAATAAAACAAGAGTATTTTCTGCATCAGTAAGTTAGTAGAAGATTAGAATTTTTGTCCTGCATTAAGTAACATATATCATGGACTTTGTTGGAAACCTATTTTAGCCTTTTTGCAACTCAGTTTTTCTTCATCTTTTTTTTTTTAAAAAAAGAAAGTGCATTTTCTATTAAATCAGTAGAAGATTGGAATTTTCTTCTTCTTATTTTGAAGAGCATTTTCTGGTATAATAAAGCAGTAGAAGATTATCATTTTTGTCCTGCATTAAGTAACAAATATCTTGGATTTTGATGAAAGCTATTTTTTGCATTTTTACAACTCAGTTTATTTGACAAAGTTATTACTAGACATTTTTCTGCTAGTTCTTATTTTTGCAAGAGTCTCTAGTTTTAGGAAACTGTACTCTAAAAGCAGTTTTCTAGAAAGTGGTGTTTCAACATGATATTTTATGTTGAAGTATGGTGCTCGATGCTCCAAGAAAATATTTACATTCATGTCACCTAATTATTTGATCGTGAGTCTTTTTACTTTAGCTGCTTTTTGTTTCAGACTTCCCTCCCCCCCCCCCCTTTCAACCCTTCTCCATCCAAGTGTCTAGTTGTTAATAGGATGTTTGTTCTTAACACCGCTAATGATTTTCTCCAAGTTTCTTTCTTCTATTGATGCCTGCACGTATTTCTCCGTCTTTTTAAACCAACTCATGTTCAAGATTTCAATTTTTAATTGGTATTTGTTTATTCTTTTTCTAAGTAGCAGGTGTTCTTCATTTCATCATTTTACCTGGAT
This sequence comes from Calamus simplicifolius, assembly GCA_900491605.1. Lineage (NCBI taxonomy): Eukaryota > Viridiplantae > Streptophyta > Magnoliopsida > Arecales > Arecaceae > Calamus > Calamus simplicifolius. The sequence continues at coordinate 407,654 of UESW01005113.1, forward strand.
TTTCTTTTCTACTCTTGGGTGAGTCAGGTTGTCATTTTTAGCTTCTCTTGCCTACCTTTTATATAGCATTTCATTGCTGCTTCTGTTGTCTGGGGAATTGCTCTTATTTATTTTTGTTGTTGTAAAAGATTCAGGATGATGCATCCCATCCACGTTGCATGCAGCCAACTACATCTTGGTATACACATCTTACGTCCCTTTTGTGGTTCCATTGTGGAAAGAAATCTGGAACATAGCAGAAGTGAAGTGATTTTATTTGGCTTGCTTTGGATGATGAGTATCATGGCAAGATTTTGAGAGATACTTGATAGGCATCAAGATTGTAAATATAAATAATCAATTTTTTCTTTTTTTTTTTCTCCCTAAGGGACAGATATCGTCCATCCCAAATTTGATCACCTGCATAGCCTTTGAAAATTACTGGTTGTCTCTGTTGCATGCTTGTACATCAATTTTGTATGGGTGGTATTGGCCCCTACTCTCATAATTACATCATCTTCTTTGTGGCATGGTGTATTTCTTATTTTCTTTTTCATTACATATATATACACCGTCAGCTTTAAGATGACTAGGGTAATTTCTTTTCATTATGTTGTAAAAAATTAAAATGGAAAGCAAAAGGGGTGATAAAAAAATTTCTAGTTAATTTTATGTCTGAAGATCTGCACCCTCAAAGGTGTATTGCTTTTTGAATTAAATTCATTTAATGTGATGTTTGGTTTTTATTGAAATATGTGCACTTTTTAGGAATTGAAGGACCTGGAGATCATGTTAGTCTGTGTTCTTGTTTCATGCAGTTTCTCTTTATTCAGCATGGCTAGTGACACTGAACCAGTCACCACAGAAACAACTACTCCACAACCTTCAAAGCGCAGGAGAAAGAAGTCGTTGGTCTGGGAACACTTCACCATTGAAGCTGTGGCTGGAGGATGTACTCGGGCTTGTTGCAAATTGTGCAAGCAAACTTTTGCTTACAGTAGTGGTTCAAAGATTGCAGGCACCAGCCACCTCAAGAGGCACATTGCTCTAGGCTCATGTCCTAAAATCAAAAATCAGGAGAAGAAACTGCTTGCGCTCACTTCAGGTTCAAAAACTGATGAGACTTCCACTGAACCACCTCCCAAAAGACGGTACAGAATGTCTGGTTTCGCAAATGCTGCATTTGACCAGGATGTTAGCTGTGTATATCTTGCAAAGATGATCATTGTGCATGACTATCCTCTTCACATGGTTGAACATCCTTCTTTCATATCTTTTGTTCAAAGTCTCCAACCTCGGTTCAAAATGGTAGACTTTAATGCCATTGAAGCAGAAATATTAGCCATTTATCAGAAGGAAAAGCAAAGCCTTACGCAAGTCTTTGGAACTATGCCTGGAAGGGTCAGCCTCACCATAGGCCTGTGGACAACAAGTCAGACTCTTGGATACGTTTGCCTCACAGGGCAATTCATTGACAGTGACTGGAGACTGCACAGAAGAATGCTTAACTTCATGATGGTATCCTCTCCTCATTCAGAAAATGCTCTTAGTGAAGCTATCGGGTTTAGCCTTTCAGATTGGAACATGAAGTCTAAGTTATTCACCATCACTTTGGACAATAATTGCTCATCTCATGACATTTACAGTGCAAATCTCAGAGACCACCTGTCTAACAAGAACACGCTTATGCTCAAGGGTCAGTTGTTTGTTGTCCGTTGCTATGCCCATATTTTGAATGTGGTTGCTCAAGATGTGATTGCTTCCATCCATGGTATCATATACAACATCCGTGAAAGTGTGAAATTTGTTAAAGCTTCTGCAGCCCGTGAAGAAAAATTTGCTGAGATTTCCTTGCAACTCGAAATTCCTAGCACAAAGACCTTGTCTCTTGATGTTATCACACAGTGGAACACAACTTACCTCATGCTGGTGGCTGCCTTGGAATATAAACAAGCATTTTCTGTCTTGGAAACATGTGATGATAACTATAATGAAGCACCATCAACTGAGGATTGGAAGAAGGTGGAGATTGTTTGTACATATCTGAAGCTTCTGTATGACTCTGCAATTGTCATTATGGCAACAGCTGATCCAACTGCAAATGTATTTTTTCATGAGGTATGGAAAATCCAGCTAGAGCTGAGTAATGCAACAATGAATGAGGATGTTTTGGTGAGCAGCATCGCTAAAGAGATGCACGAGAAGTTCGACAAATATTGGAAAGACTGCAGCCTCGTCTTGGCAATTGCTGTGGTTATGGACCCTCGTTTCAAGATGAAGCTTGTGGAGTTCAGTTTCTCAAAAATTTATGGTGCAGATGCTGCTAGATATGTTGTAATACCCGGTTCCTACGAACCAGGTTTAGGTTAATTCTAACCCGGTTCATGCGAACCAGGTTTGAGTTAATTCTAACCCGGTTCATGTGAACTAGGTCTGGGTTGATTTAATGTGTTGAGCAACGCTTCGCTCGCAGCGATAACGCTTTGGTTCTCCAGATCTCATAACCGAAGCGTCTCGCTGCGACATTAAAAAGGCGGGGGGTGCCCTCCCTCCTGGTACTCAGAGTCCGCGTCCCCTCCAGGTAATTCTCTGCCAATCCTCTTAGTGCTAGAGATAGAGAGAGAGTTGCCATGGGAGAAGGAGGAGAGAGAGTATCAGGAGAGAGGATGAAAGAGAGAGATAGCGTGAGAGAGAGGGAGAGAGAGAGAGAGATAGCGTGAGAGAGAGAGAGAGACAGAAACTGGGAGACAGAGAGAGAACGCAGGGGTGCTGTGAGGAGGCTACTGGTCGTGCGTCGGTTCGGGCCCGGCGGCGTGCCCGCCACCGCCGGGCCCGAGCTCCGGCCGGTGACTCCGCCGGCACCATGGGCAGCGTCCGGCGGAGTGGTGGCGGAGAAAGAGGAGAGAGAGAGGGCCAATCGGCCTCTCTCTCATGCGGTGACGGAAGCCGGGGCTTCCGTCGGTTGGTTCAGGCCCGGCGGCGTGCTCGCCGCCTCGCCGGGCCTGAGCTTCGGGATGGCGCCTCCACCGGCCGGGCGTGCGTCCGGTGGAGGTCCGGCCGGCCATGGTGGCCGGCCGTGCCGCCGGCACAGTTGAAGCCGTGCGGACGATTAGAGAGAATTGAGGGAATCAGAGAGGAATTGAATGAAATTGATGAGGATGGATTTAAGGGGGAGGCAAGTCACGGTGACAGCCGGCTCCGGTCCGGCCAATGGTGGCCGGACCGCCCCCAATTTCGCCGGAGAAGTCGCTGGCATGGTGACAGCCCGAGCGGATGAAATCGGAGAGTGAGAGGATGATTTAGAGAGAATGTTAGAGGGAGTGTGGCCGGCCGCGGCGGCGGCCGGCTCTGGCCCAGCCTCCGGTGGCCGGACCGCCGTGGATTCGACCGGCGGCGGCCCTGGCCGCCGGCGTCTATTCAATCCCCTGTTTCGGAAGAAACAGGGATCGGGTGATAAAAGGCTGAACCGGGCCGGCTGGGCCGGCCGGTTCAGGCCTTTTGGGCCGAGCAGCATAGGTAGTTTGGGCTGGTTTTTGGGCCCTGTAACGGGCCGGGTTTAGAAAAATATTTATATGGCTAGAATCTGGGTGAATTCTAGTTTCTTGTGGTATTTTTACTTCCCCAATCGGGTGTGTGTAGTGGGAGATATTTGGGTCCAAAGTAGGGCCCGTGAACTAGTCTGGGTAGAAATTCTAAGGGTCATTTTAATATTCCTTGCTAATCAATTAATTGTGTAAATAATCCTGTAGGTGCTCAGGTATCTGACTAGCTTATTTATACCTGTTGGATTGCGTACTGAGGTAAGTAAACAAGTTATCAGTTTATTAAATAATTTATTTCAGGATATAGTTAAATTGTGAATTGTGACATGAAGAATTGTTATTGGCTAAATTTGTAAGTAGATGAATACTACGAATACATGGCTGTTTATGTGCTATGATTTCATGTGTAATGCTATGCATGAGAGATGCAGTTATTATGCATGAGAGATGCAGTTATTATGATGTTGATGTGATATAGTACATGCAATTGTTCAGTAGGTATAATCCACTGTTTATGCAAAATTGAGTTGTTATTGACATGATGAGTGCATGTGATGTGAGGTACTGTTATGTGTCGCCGCGGTTCTCCTTTATCCTGTCATACCACACACATCTAGAGGACGTGTTCTGGTGGATTTCGACATGGCGTGACCCTGGTATCTCGACCTTTTAGTAGGGGGGATGCTTCAAGGGAATGCTTGTTGGTACATTATTGGCGTGACCCTGGTATCTCGACCTTTCGGTAGGGGGATGCTTTAAGGGAATGCTTGTTGGTACATTATTGGCGTGACCCTGGTATCTCGACCTTTCGGTAGGGGGATGCTTTAAGGGAATGCTTGTTGATACATTATTGGTGACCCTGGTATCTTGACCTTTTAGGGGATGCTTTAAGGGAATGCTGGCTGGTACACTATTGATATCGCAGGGCCGTGGGTCACATTTACAGTTACCATTGAGAGTATAAACAGTGGGTTTACTTATATGAGCAGTTATGGATGCAAATGATTGGTATTATATTCATAAGTGCCCCGCGGTTCTCCTTTGCTATGGCCATACACATCTAGAGGATGTGCTCAGATGAGGCATTGTAGGGCCGTGGGACACGCATGATATAATACTTACATTGCATAATGGAGTGATTGTGAATGCAAAAGAATGAATTATATCACGCCTTCTTATTACATCTACGATGATGGTACGGTCGTGCTATATATATATGACGCTCAATCACCTCTCCAGGACGTCGGGAACGGAGTGCTTCTCTCGGCTCTTCTTCACCAGGTTATATGCAGAAAAGTCCCGGGACCGGAGGGGGTCTCCGGTGGGACCCTCCGACGACCAAGTTAGTGACTGAGGTCATAGCTGAAGAGGGGCTCGAGTGAGCCCTTTTTAGTGTAGAAAGAGGAATCTCAGAGAGGAGGAATCCCCTTCTGAGAGTTGAGAGGGCGATTTTGGGGGTTATCGTGCATACCTGTTTACTGGGTGGATTCACCTTTTTATAGGGGTTGACCCTGGCATGCTCATGTGGGATTGTGTGAAGTCCAAACAACCGACAACAATCGTAAATGGAGCACAACAACCGACAACAATCGTCCAAACAACATGGTTGTCATCCAAAAAATAGTGTAAATAAATAAAAATTCAGAAAACATAATTGTAAAAAAATAATAATAAAAGGATGTTTGTCCGATAACGAAGACTCGGATGAAGGCTTGAACATTTTGTAAATAAATAAAGTAAAAAAAGTTGTAAATAATAAAAGAAAACATAATTGTAAAAATAATAATAATAAAAGGATGTTTGTCCGATAACGAAGACTCGGATGAAGGCTTGAACATTTTGTAAATAATAAAATCTAGAAAACATAATTGTAAAAAAAAATAATAAAAGGATGTTTGTTCGATAACGAAGATTCGGTTGAAGGCTCGACCGTAATGCATCACATTCTTGGAGACATTCACGGAGCACATAGAGACACAACAACCGGTAACGAAGGCTCGACCGTGAATGGAGCTCTAACAACCGACAACAACCGTCCAAACATCCTTCACCCCCGCTTGGGCCCGGTAGCTCCCGCTCGGGTTACAGGCTTAAGCTACTAAGCCCGATTAGCCCCCACTTGGTTATAGGCCCATGTTACTGAGCCCGGCTATTAAGATACAAGAGCCTTGTTTTAGTTAAAGCATAAGAACATTTTCTGCACCACCGATGTGGGACAAAAAAACAAAAAAAAAAAAACGAAGCGTCTAGGGCTACGGCCCGCGACTCCATCCGCCCGGATCCCTCGGAGACGTCGTCCTCATCTTCTCCCCCAACTCCTCGGCAACAACCGGCCAGCAACCCCGGTCTCCAATGGTGATGGGCTTCTAGACTTTGATCTCTGTTTATCTGAGATGGCTGTTAGCCAGCCAACGAAGTCAGAGGTAGATCAGTATTTGGAGGAGTCTCTCGTCCCAAGGATCCAAGAGTTTGATATCTTGAACTGGTGGAAGCTCAACAATCTGAAGTATCCGACACTGTCCAAGATGGCTCGGGATGTATTGGCCATTCCAATGTCCATGGTGAGTCCGGGCTCCTCCATATTTGGCAGTGGAACTGGAAGCAGAGTGCTCGACGAGTATCAAAGTTCGCTGCGTCCTGAGACGGTGGAGGCGCTGTTCTCATAAATGTGCACATAGAGAGAACCCGGCGACACCCTAATTGAATTCGGCAGAAAATCAATCGCGACACCCCTGTTGAAATCTCACGACACCCTAGCTCTAACGAGACGACACCCGTGATTGAACAAGAGACCACGGAGATAATCCCCGCGACACCCTAGTTCGAAGTCGGCCGTAAGTCCTTCGCGACACCCCAGACGAAATCCCACGACACCCTAGCTTTAGGGCGACGACACCCGTCTCATAAATGTGCACATAGAGAGAACCCGGCGACACCCTAATTGAATTCGGCAGAAAATCAATCGCGACACCCCAGTTGAAATCTCACGACACCCTAGCTCTAACGAGACGACACCCGTGATTGAACAAGAGACCACGGAGATAATCCCCGCGACACCCTAGTTCGAAGTCGGCCGTAAGTCCTTCGCGACACCCCAGACGAAATCCCACGACACCCTAGCTTTAGGGCGACGACACCCGTCATAAATGTGCACATAGAGAGAACCCGGCGACACCCTAATTGAATTCGGCAGAAAATCAATCGCGACACCCCTGTTGAAATCTCACGACACCCTAGCTCTAACGAGACGACACCCGTGATTGAACAAGAGACCACGGAGATAATCCCCGCGACACCCTAGTTCGAAGTCGGCCGTTAGTCCTTCGCGACACCCCAGACGAAATCCCGACACCCTAGCTTTAGGGCGACGACACCCCAGTTGAAAATTGACGACACCCAACTGATCACGGCGGCGAGAAGGCCCGCGACAACCAAGTTACTAAAATTTAATTTTATTTATCAAAAAAAAAATACATTAGCCCTTACTGGGGCTTATCTCCTTCAGTCGCTGCGTCGGCGATGTGATGCTGGAGGGACGCTACTTTCCCCTCCAGGTGGCTATTGGCCCGACGCAGGACCTCTATCTCTTTTGTTGTAACGGCCAGGTATTTCTCGGCCGCCTTGATGAGTCGCTCGCTGCTTGCGAGCGACTCAGCATAAACCACCGCGTCGATGGTGACGGTTGGGGGTCGCCTGCCATGGCTGCCAGTAGATCTCACCTCGCCTCTGGAAGCCATCTTGTGGTCAGTTCAAGCTGGAAAGGTGAGTAACGATGGCATTCCCCCATCCTTATTTAAGGTTCCCCTGGCGGGTGTTTCGATTGCCATGCGCCACCATCTCAGTGGTTGTTCACAGGAATCGAATCGGTGCGCCACCACGCCCCGCCCTCCACGTTGAGTTTCGAGGGATGGGGAACAGAACAGTTTCGGGAAGCAAACAGTCTTAAGTTTAACGTCGTCCCAAGAGAAAATTCACGACACCCAAGGATGATTTGGATTTCGGCCGAAACTCCTTCGCGACACCCCACTTGAAAGCTCACGACACCCTCGCTTTAAGGCGACGACACCCGTGCGTCGAACTGATCACAGGAGAACCCCCGCGACACCCCTTCTCGAATTCGGCCGAAACTCCCTCGTGACACCCCAGTTGTAAACTCACGACACCCTAGCTTTAAGGGGACGACACCCATGCATTAACAGTGAACCCACGGGTGTCGTCGCCATAAAGCTAGGGTGTCGTGAGTTTACAACTGTGGTGTCACGAGGGAGTTTCGGCCGAATTCGAGAAGGGGTGTCGCGGGGGTTCTCTCTGTGATCAGTTCGACGCACGGGTGTCGTCGCCTTAAAGCTAGGGTGTCGTGAGCTTTCAACATGGGTGTCGCGAAGGAGTTTCGGCCGAAATCCAACTCATCCCTGGGATGTCTCGGGGATTCTCTCCGTGTTCAGTTCTCAGCACGGGTGTCGAAGCATTGATCCGAGGGTGTCGTGAGCTTTCAAGTGGGGTGTCGCGAAGGAG
>UESW01005113.1:418357-473969 GCA_900491605.1 Calamus simplicifolius
AAGACCGGCGCCCAGCGTCGGCAACAAAGACCATCTCTGCGTTGGCATCTAAGACTGGCGCCAGGCGTCGGCATCAGAAGACCAGATCCGCTCCGGCTATTAAAGACCATCTCCGCGTTGGCATCTAAGACTAGCGCCAGGCGTCGGTATCAGAAGACCGGATCCGCTCTGGCTGTTAAAGACCATCTCCGCGTTGGCATCTAAGACTGGCGCCAGGCGTCGGCATCAGAAGACCGGATCCGCTCTGGCAATTAAAGACCAACTCTGCGTTGGCATCCAAGACCAGCGCCCTGTGCCGGCAATAAAAGACCGGATCCGCTCCGGCAATAAAAGACCGGATCCGCTCCGGCACCCTAAGACCGGCGCCAGGCGTTGGCAACCAAAGACCGGATCCGCTCCGGCAGTTAAAGACCGGATCTGCTCTGGCAATAAAAGATCGGATCCGCTCCGACAATAAAAGACCGGATCGCTCCGGCACCCTAAGACCGGCGCCAGGCGTCGGCAACCAAAGACCGGATCCGCTCTGGCAGTTAAAGACCGGATCCGCTCCGGCAATAAAGACCGGATCCGCTCCGGCAATAAAAGACCGGATCCGCTCCGGCACCCTAAGACCGGTGCCAGGCTCGGCAACCAAAGACCGGATCCGCTCCGGCAGTTAAAACCGGATCCGCTCCGGCAGTTAAAGACCGGATCCGCTCCGGCACCCTAAGACCGGCGCCCTGCGCCGACAATAAAAGACGGATCCGCTCCGGCAATAAAACCGGATCCGCTCCGGCACCCAAGACCGGCGCCAGCGTCGGCAACAAAAGACCAGATCCGCTTCGGCATAAGACCGGTGCCCTGCGCCGGCAATAAAAGACCGGATCCGCTCCGGCAATAAAGACCGGATCCGCTCCGGCACCCCAAGACCGGCGCCCAGCGTCGGCAACAAAAGACCGGATCCGCTCCGGCACCCTAAGACCGGCGCCAGGCATCGGCATCAGAAGACCGGCGCGGCAAAGACCGGATCCGCTCCGGCACCCTAAGACGGCGCCCTTCGCCGGCAACAAAAGACCGGATCGCTCCGGCACCTAAGACCGGCGCCCAGCGTCGGCAACAAAGACCGGATCCGCTCCGGCACCCTAAGACCGGCGCCAGGCGTCGGCATCAAAGACCGGATCGCTCCGGCAGTTAAAGACCGGATCCGCTCCGGCACCCTAAGACCGCGCCCTTCGCCGGCAACAAAAGACCGGATTCGCTCCGGCATCCTAAGACCGGCGCCCAGCATCGGCAACAAAAGACCGGATCCGCTCCGGCACCCCAAGGAAGGCGCCAGGCGGCATCAGAAGATCCGATCCGTTCCGGCAGTCCAGACCAACTCCGCGTTGGCACCTAAGACCGACGTCTAGCGTCGGCCGTAAAAACCAACTATGAGTTGGCGGCACCTCGAATTTACAATAAGCAACTAAAATCCGCTCTACCATCGAATATCGGTTTTGTCGTTGCTTAGGACAGCGTCACGGCCCTATCAAGCGTAACCTACTATACGTAATCTTATCGACTGGCAGTTCACAACAGTTCGAACAAAGGAGGTAGATTATAACTGAAGGATCAAGACAGACAAAATATTCATTGATGATCAAGCGTACAAAATTTCCGACAAGGAGAAAAACAAAAAAAAAAAAGCTGCTAATTGGCATCCGAAGGCGGGATATCATCCTCGGGGACGTCGTCGGGCTGCAGATCTTCTATCCTCCAGGTCATAAAGCTCCTGGACTTTCTTTTTGCAATCTTGAAAGCCGGCGTCATAGGCGAGCGCCGCTGACTCGGCCACCTCGTCATCGAAGGCCGCGGATTTCTTATAGTCCTCTATAATGTTAGTCCCCTTCCTTTCCGCTTCGGTGGCTTTCTCTGGGCCTCCGCCACTAACGCCTCCAGATCCGCAATTTTAATTATGTGCTGGCGGGTGGCTTCCTTAACCGCATTAGTCTCGGCAGAGGCATAACTCAATCGAGTCTTTAGAACATTTACCTCCTGCTCTGCCGCCACCAGCTTCTCTTCGGTCGCCGTCAGCTTCTCCTCGGCCGCTTTTTGCTTCTCCTCCGCCACCTGAGCGTTGTCCAGCTCATGGGCAGCACGGCGCTGGGCAACTTCCAGCGCGTATTCAGCTTTTTCGGCTCTAAGCCGAGTAGCCTCTACCTCGCCCATCAGGGTGGCCCGGGTGTCCTCTAGGGCCATCGCCGACTTTTCAGCTTTTGCTTGAAGGGAGACCATCTCCTCCCGTGCTTGCTCAAGGGCGGTGTCGCTCAAAGTCCAGATGTCTTTGAGGGCGACCAGGGAGTTCAAGGCCTAAAAAAAAAAAAAAATGTGTATATATATGATATCCAGGAAAAAGGGAAAAGAAAAGAACAATAAGTGGCACAAAAACTCACCCAGAGGTGAGCCACCGAAGCTTCACGAAAGAAGGCCCACTCTTCCGACTTCGGAGATATTCTTGCATCTCCTCCACTGAAGCCTCCTCTATAACACGCATAGCCCAGCGGCTATGATTCGCCAGCAGTGACTGGAAAGAAGGATCGATAGTCCTCCCTTCCCTGGATGACGGGCCCGCGGAAGTCGATTCTGCCTCAGAACCTGCCGTCCCCGGCCCTTTAGCCGGTAGAGGCGCTTCAGCTGGGGGCAAGACAGCGGCGGGAGCCGCTGCTGTTGCCACCGGAGCTTCACCCGCCTCTGTAGGCGCGGGAGACGGTATCTTCCCCTCGGGAGATAAATCAAGTAAAATAATTGGAGCCGGGGCTGGAGATTCTTCTGCCGGCGGGCTTTGCTCCACCTCCTTGCCAGCCTTGGCCTGTGCCGTGTCTTCCAGGACGGGTTCTTCGACTCGGGGTCGGATTGCCTCACCTATGCACACGGGCCCCACTGCTTTGGATTCTGGGGCGTTGACTACTTTAGTGACGGCCCTTTTGGGGCCGCCCTTCTTCGGGACTTTGACACGTGGGGGCTTCACGGCCATAGCTCCTCCAGTGTCGGCCATCCCAGCGCCGGTCTCTCTGCCACTAACCCTCCCAGCGTCGGCCCTCCTGGGAACCTTAGTGGCAGCCCTCCCTTCAGCAGGGGATACAGTCCCCGTGGCCTTCCTCTTTTTAGCGGCCACCTGCTTGAGCTTGTGCAATGACGGCGCCATCCCTACGCAAGCAAGGGATAGTTAAAAAAAAAAAAAAAAAAAAAGAAGGGAGAGAAGGGAGAAAAACAGAGAAGGGAGGCAAGTGGACTGATGCTCACCCCTCGAGGGAATTAAGCCGGCGCGCTGAAGGTTCTCTTCGGCTATCAGCTTATTGCACTTAGGAATCTCAGCAGTTAGGAGCTGCCCAAATGCCATCTGGTCCCGTGGAAGGATGGAGGCATCCCTGTTGGCATCGATATTGGGTACCCCCCAGCTTCCACGGACCCCGCTAATGTCCGCGAAAAAGAACTTATCCTTCCATCCCTTAACGGAGGAAGGAAGGCACAACCTAAGGATCCTATTAGATCTAGGGGTAAAAGACCACCACCCCGACTGTTTGCGCAAGGTATAGAAGCTGCGGAACAAAGAAATGCTAGCCTCTATACCCCGCAAATGGCAAAGTACCAAAAACCCGACTATGGTACGGAAGGAATTGGGAACCAGTTGAGACGGGGTTAAGGAATACCTATCCAGAAGATTAAGGATAAAGGGATGAATCGGTAACCTAAGCCCGGCCTTAAAAAAGGCCCCGTACAGGGCAACCCTACCGGAACGGGAGGAGGTTGCCCTATCATTGGAGGTAGGAACAAACAGGTGAAGGTCCGGAGGGAAGCCGTACCTAGCCCTTAAGTTCGCAATGTCCTGAGCAGACATGGTCGACGCGGTCCCTTCGGGGGACTCCTTGGTAATCCTAGAAGGGCCGGCAACTGCCGGCCGGGTTCTAACGGAAGTTTGTCCACCGGACGGACGACTCCCAATGGAGGGACGACCGACTGGTCGGGGCTCGGGTGAAGGATCAGAAGAAGAGGTGGACCATTGGAGGGACGGGGACTCAGACTGGGAAGAATGGTGGGACCCCCCCAAGAACCGAAAATAGAACAAGAAGGAGAAGAAGCCATAAGAACTGACCTGAGAAGAAAAACGCGAGCAGGGACAAAGCACGGAGAATGAACAGAAGACGGAAACGTAGACGGACTCAAAAGAGGGCAATGGCGGAAGAAAGAGGGAAGATAGGAAGATAAGGGCAACTCGCCATCATTACACCATCTCGGAACACCCTCAAACCGTCCGATTCAACCACGCGTCCATCTTCAGTTGGGAGGCGTTTCGATGACCCGCCGATGCGATAAGATCGAAAAGACCACCAATGTAAAAGGGGTGCTAACCTTACCGCAATGATGTCGTCCGCCTTTTCGTAGCACTGCCCGAGGAAAATCTTCCCTAATCCCAACAAAAGCAAGATGACCGTGGAAACCGGCCCCCTAGAAGACATTCACACCCCCTTTCGCAGGTAAGTAAACGCTCACCAATCTCAGGGGTGGGGGGGCATATGATACGGCTGACGTTTCCCCGGGGTAGTATTATCTTCCGCACGACTTTCGAAAGCAATGATGTGACAACGAAACCCAAAGCCACCAGCGTAGGCTTTCAGCGTCGGCCCCCAGCGTCAGCCTTCAGCGTCGGCCCCCAGCGTCGGCCCCCAGCGTCAGCCTTCAGCGTCGGCCCCCAGCGTCGGCCCTCAGCGACGGCCCTCAGCGTCGGCCCTCAGCGACGGCCCTCAGCGTCGGCCCCCAGCGTCGGCCCTCAGCGACGGCCCTCAGCGTCGGCCCCTAGCGTCGGCCCTCAGCATTGGCCCTCAGCGTCGGCCCTCAGCGTCGGCCCTCAGCATCGGCCCTTAGCGTCGGCCCCAAAAGATCACTATGCGTTGGCACCAGTGGCCAAGACCCCGCGATTTAAGGTCTACTGCCGAACAGTCTGTTTACCTAAATCGCGGGCAGGTCTCAGCCCGATCAACAGTTACCGCTATAAGCGGCCCCCTATCCCGCATCAGTCCAACAACTTACCGTTCGATGAAGCAGATTTGACGGTTCCAACAGGCCAAGATATACGGGATTCCCAACAGGTATAAAGGGAGGACCCGAGCTCCATTCAGGGGGGACTCTCTTTCTCAGAAAAACTTCCACTAGAATAAGAAAAAGATTAAGATTCCTGTTCGACGACTCACTAACTTGGGCGTCGGAGGGTCCCCGCCGGAACTACCGGCCCGGGACTTTTTGCAGGCTCCAGAAGGAAGACAGTGATCTCCCTGCACCCCGTGATCCTAGACTGCCCGACGTTCATCACACGTGATTCGGCCGCAACAGTTGCATTTAACATTCACAGAGCACATAGAGGCACAACAACCGATAACGAAGGCTCGACCGTAAATGGAGCACAACAATCGATAACGAAGGCTCGACCATAAATGGAGCACAACAACCGACAACAATCGTCCAAACAACGTGGTTGTCATCCAAAAAATAGTTGTAAATAAATAAAAATCTAGAAAACATAATTGTAAAAAAAATAATAATAAAAGGATGTTTGTTCGATACGAAGATTCGGATGAAGGCTCAACCGTAATGCATTACATCCTTGGAGACATTTACGGAGCACATAGAGACACAACAACCGGTAACGAAGGCTCGACCGTAATGCATTACATTCACGGAGCACATAGAGACACAACAACCGGTAACGAAGGCTCGACCGTAAATGGAACTCTAACATCCGACAACAACCGTCCAAACAACCTTCACCCCCGCTTGGGCCCGGTAGCTCCCGCTCGGGTTACAGGCTTAAGCTACTAAGCCCGGTTAGCCCCCACTTGGGTTACAGGCCCACGTTACTGAACCCGGCTATTAAGACATAAGAGCCTTGGTTTAATTAAAGAATAACAATATTTTCTACCCCACCGATGTGGGACAAAAAAAAACGAAGCGTCTAGGGCTACGGCTACGGCCCGCGTCTAGGGCTCCATCCGCCGGTTATGATTGCGCTGGCGAAGCACGGGAAGAAGGGGAAATATGATCTTAGCTCGTTGGTTCCTGGTGGTGAATGACTGCTTGCATCGGTATCGCCATGCGGCGAATTGGACCTTCTTCTTCGATGTCGACGAGTACTTGTATTTGCCGGGCGGGAACACGCTGGCGAAGGTGCTCGGGGAGTTGTCGCAGTTCACCCAGTTCACCATCGAGCAGAATCCGATGTCGAGCAAGCTCTGTCTCCTGGATCCCAAGAGGGATTACTCCAGGTAAGCTCTCTTTTCTTAGATTCTCCCCTCCCTAGTTGTTTTAATTTGTTAGTTATTTCGATTTATTTGCAATAGATTGGTTTGCTTTTAATAAGTTAAATGGCAAATGTCGTCATTGAAATTCTTGTTATCGGATTTATAAAGCTTCTCTTGGTTAGGAATATCTATTTTTTTTTTTTTTTTTTTGGGGTAGTCGATGGATCTCATGTACTTATAATGAAGCAGGGGAATTTGTGTATTTGGATCCCCAGTGATCGTTGTTCAGTCAATAGCAAAATTGCAAGCTTAAAAACACGGTGATTCATTTCCATCTCTTTAGATTTAGGCTTCTATTTATTATTAGACTTACTGTGCTGGAATGAGTTGGTTTAAATTGGCAACAAAAGAAAGAATTCTGCCATTCATAATGTGTTTTCCTGTGGTTTGCTGCAGTTCTTCCCATGGTATTATTTATTATTATTATTCATTGTTGTTAATTTGCTTATTAGTAGTAATTGCGGCATCAAATCAGCAAACGTGATGGCCGATTTGTGTGCTTCTCCTCTCGTTCTTGTTCTGAGATTAATCTCTCTCCACGGAATATAATAAATAATACAGGGAATGGGGCTTCGAGAAGCTGCTGGCTGGTCTTCAGGAATTCGATCACCGGAGTGCGGCGAGATCGCAAATACGCGATTCAGGCGAGAAACGCGTTTGCCACAGGCGTCCACATGTCGGAGAATGTTGTCGGGAAGACCACTCACAAGACAGAGTCCATGATCCGGTACTACCACTACCATGACTCCATCAATGTGTTGGGCGAATTATGCCGGGAATTTGTGCCGAAGCCATCCAATTCCAAAGGCAACGCTACGTGGTTCGAGAAGATCCCATATGTCTACGATGACAACATGACACGGCTAGCCGACGCCATCAAGCGATTCGAGAAGCAAACAGTTGGACCAGTCCGACTATAGCATGCATTCTCATCGACATTCCCCGGCCGGCCAGCAAATTAATATTCTTCTCGGTCGCCATGAATGGATTGGATTGTTTTCAGGGCTGGCAGGAGAAACTTGCGGGCATATCAAGAAGGAGAGGGAGGTAAATATGCATGGGAAAATGGCATTGTGAAGTGAAGATGATATCGTTTTGTTCACGCTTCTTTCTTAGGTCGTGTAAATTTTTATTTTACTTGCCCAGCGGATTTCGTTCTTCTCAGGTCTTCTGTCCTCGGTCGTTTCTTCTTGGTATGTCCAACATCCACCTCTCTTTTCCACTTCAATTAGATCCTCACCATATCGTCTTGTATATTATATGCTGCATTAACTTCTTCTGCTCATGCCGTTGGCCAATTTTGCCGTTATTATCCACGTGGCACCAACGGCCACATTAGGGCCAAAATCCTTGAAATATATAAACATCTACTCCTCAAATAAAAAGATAATTGGCAGCCGATGCATGAGTAGTCATCAAATAGCTCGCTCGGTTTGAGCTTGGTTTAAGAAAACTGGGTTGGTTAAAGATCTAATTCATCGTGAGCATGGATTAATCCACACAAAAAATGTGTTAAACTTGCCCTTGTTTAACCAAAATGATGCATGTTTGCTGCTTGTGGTCTTTCATAAACTATAATGCTGGAACACACAACATTACTTACAATCATGCATAATTTTTCATAATTTTGACAATAGAAATGAAATGCAATATAATCAATTGCTTCAACAAATTACATAGTTGGCATTTTATTTAATGTAGGTTGTTCAAATCATATCATCTTAGATATCCATAAACAATGAACCAGAAAAGTTAGCCAAAGAGACTTTTTCAGTCGAGTCTTTGATCCCTGCATTCCAGCCTGGCATGATATCATTGGAAGGTAAAAGTCCTGGTGCTTCCATTGCTTCCTGGGGACTGCATAAACCAAGTGATAATCTTGGTTTTACCCTTGCTTTATATCTTGACAAGTGAATTTGAACAGAAAGGATTGCCGGCTGCATTTTGTGGAAGTATTATACAGGAAGATCCTTTAGCCAGAAGAACACTAAGTAGGTGATTATTTTGAATCACATTCTGAACAAACATGTTCTTGACCATCTCTTCTCCTTCACCTTTCATTTTATCTTTCAGTCTAGAACTACGTGGTTCACTTCTGCTGCTCCTGGGCATCCTGAAAAAAATTTTTAAAAAAAAAGAAAGGAAAAAAAAAAAGAAAGCCCATTCTTATTACATAAAGAATAGGAGATAACTGAAATATCTAGATTCTTGATTGTGTTGTCAACATTCTTGATTGTGTTGTCAATCATTTTAGTATCAACATTTCTTGATTGTGTTGTCATAGCAGGACGATGTGTAGGTTCAGATGAGTCACAGAAGACATCAGGTTGAATGGAGAGATCTTCAGAACCAAAAGCTGGGTTTCCCATTTTCATGTTGCTCTGATGGTTGTCAGTAGTTCCAATAGCATGACAACCATCATCTACTTCCCTGCAACTAAAATCCATTGGTTCCTCCATGGATTTTATTGAACTATTAGAAGTTGCAATTTCCCTATTATCATCCAAACTATCTGTTCCAGCCGATTTTGCATTTTCTGGCTGATTAGTACCACAGAACTCCAATTTCAGCCGGCATTTCTCTCCAGCACTCATATTTGTAAGTTTAACTGGATCATCTGAACCACTGCTATCATGAGAATTTTGATCAGATTTTCCATTTTGGCAGTCTGCTCCAACTAAGGACAAATCTGCCTCCTCGTGTGGATCCTTACTTGAACATAAGTCTTGCGATTCAATTCCAAAGTTTGGATGTTCATTTGGTTTACATGATATAGGAGAGTCTTTAATATCATTTTCATCAGTAGAAGCAGATTTCTCATGCAAAACTTCTTCCTCCTCAGTGTCTGATGTATCCCCATAGGCAGAAGCTAGAAGATCAAGAGCAGAGGTGCCTCTCTGGCCTTGTTCTGAAATTTGTCCCGGATAAGTGCTACAAACCCAGTAATCATCCACTGCATCTTCAATATGCCTACCTATTATTTCTGCACAGAATTCAGAACTTAGCAAAGAAGAAAAAAAATGATACAAGACCTAAGGAACACATAAAACCACTGAAAAGCAGACCATGGAGAACGATGCAATTGTTAGAAACACATGCTTGATTCACTATAAAATAAAATGCACAACCATTTCTGAGACTTACATGGAAAAACTGTCTGAAAGTTCAAATTTTAAAATTTACAAGAGCCAAGATGTTACATCATTGTTCAAACTCTTTCTTTCACTGAAAAAACTATGAGGCTTCATCAATATTTCTCCCAGCAATATTCAAATATAGCAACAAATTGAAATCATAAACGCATTTAGGGTATTAAGTTTATTTTTGACAAATCAACCTGAAAGTTTTCTCCCAGATCAAACAAGAAGTGCTTCTGTGAACAGATAAAAGGTAAATTCTGCAGCATGAGATGGTTACATGATGGAGTTAGAGACTGCATATTATATAGAAAACAGTATAATGAGAAGGCACTGACTGCTGATAAGACTTCTTTATAGACCAACTTCCCACGTTCCCATATATCAATTTACAAACTAAAGTACGGAATTGATTTGGAATGACCTAGAAATCATAACTATTCTACTACAAGAGTATGGAAAATAGCTTCGCCTGCTATATTTTGTTTATCAAATGCCTGCTTCTACCATTTCACCATTATAGATGAAAAGAAAATTAAGCACATAAAAAGAAATCTAATGACTCATAGCGGCACACCTGCATTTCAAAAATTGGCGACATGATTCCTATTCCTGTGTCAGAATGGTTCCGGACAGTGACAAATTAGAATCTTAAGCCACAGATGACTATCCAAATTTAGCCTAAGACTCACATTCCACAATTATCTACGCATCCTAGTAATAGGCATGGAGCATCTTTCATGCATCTTGCTTCTTTTCTGATCTTCAATCATCTCTCCATCTTATGGTTGTGATCATGGTTTGTGGTACTGGTGTGTACTATCCTGTATCAAGTGTACCATTCTAGTACTGAATCGAGACTAGATACAAGAGCATATTGAGTCTCACACACTGAACTGACCTATGTGCTGAGCATATTGATATTGTACCAGTGTGGTAACTATACAAGGTCCGGTATTAAGATGGCAAATCTTAATTATGATGGTCGTAATGTTCAGCAATCATTTGCATGTTGGTTCAACCTATTGATACATTATTTATCTTTAGTAGTAGGCATCATGAAATGAATAGGCTGTGTTTTATGGATATTTTGTCACATAATGTATTCACACAACTATGGCTGTAGATTCATTGCATCCTTTCTTCTCCTTCCTTTGTCTTTCCATTTACTTAAAATTTCTCATAAAAATAAGGAAATACCCCCTGATTTGAATTCAACCAAAAAAAATCTTAACAATTAAAAATCAACTCTCTCTCTCTCTCTCTCTCTCTCTCGAACAAATTCAGAGAATTTTAGAAAATAGCTCTTTGATAAATATCAAGTTAGGGTACTTTCACTCTAAATAAAAATCTTAAAAAATCAATGTAACTTAAAAATGATGAGAAAACAAAACACCAAAAAAAATTACCTTAAAATATAATTTGTAAGGGTTTGGTCAATTCTTAATCAAACTTACAACTTTTCGTACTTAAATAGGATCACCATCCAGACTTAAGACAAGATCACTATATTAGTGAACCTCACACTGATTTATGCCAACTTAATTTACAGCTCATCAAAATGATAAAATTAAACTTGTCATAAAATCCTAACATTAAAACACATTTCTTAGAATGCAGCCCATGACGTGTCATCAGACTAAAGGTCTTATGTTAAGAAAAACTCCAACCTCCAATCTAATGACCCATCATTGTTTGGATCCTAAGAAACACATTTTAATCTTAGGATTTTATAACAAGTTTTAATTTTATTATTTCAGTAAGTTGAGGATCAAGTCGGTATATATCAATGTGAGGTTTGCTATTATTATGATCTTGTCTAACTCTGAAAATCTTATAAATTTAATCAAAAGTTAATCAAAGCCTTACAAATTGTATCTTAAAATAAAATTTTCAAGTATTTTGTTTTGTTATCATTGTTAAGTTAAACTAATTTTCTCATATTTTTATCTAAAGTGAAAGTATCCTAACTTGATATTTACAAAAATATTTTTTTTCTGAAATTCTCTGAATTTATTCTTAAAAGAGAGATAGATAACTTTTTATTCTTAAAGAATTTGTTTTTTTAATATTTTTGTTGAATTCAAATGGTGTATTCCCTTGTGTCCATAAAAAATTTTAAGGAAATTTTATACTTTCTTCTTTTGAGAAAAAAGTATGACATTTACCTAAATGATTTTGAATTGAAATAAGAAAGAGAAGAGAGAATGTAAGCTCACAAGAGCCCATAAACCAACCAACACACCGCCCCACCTATCCCACCCTTGAACCAAACTAAACCGAGCCGTTTGACACGATTCAAATCGATTTGCACCGATTCAAGGTCCAAACCAAACCAAAAGCCAAAATAGTGCCAATTTTCAGTTGGTTCAGCATCGTTCGACCTAACATGGAACTAAGCCATACTAGCCATACCATATTGTACCAATAAAATACTAGTACAGTGCTTAGCATTTCATTCATCATGAACCAAATCAGTCTAAATCAAGTGAAACCACTCTGTATTGTCTAGTACTGGTTTATACCATCTAATTTTAGGTAGCACCATGGCTGGGAATGAGGAAAAAAGTGCTAATACCTTATCTTGGTACAGTGTGCATACCACATCATATTGACCATGCTATAATTCACAGCATGATGTTAAATCTCAACAAGATGTCCCATGAGATGTTGGAATGGTTTGCTATCTCAAGTATTGAGATAAGACCATCCCATCATCATCCTAACGTCTCAATTGGCATGTCTTGAGATATCTCCTACCTAAAGTATCGCAATAGCGGGATGGCAGCATGTTTTGTCTCTTGAAAAAAATCAAGATGACCCCATTCCACAGGATTTAAAACTTTCGTTCACACTACTGATTTTGTAAACCTTGATTGTGATACGTTGGATAGTGATTGGGATGGACATACATGTATGCATGCAACCAAATAATGCCTAACATATGATGGATAATGGAAGAGGAAGTCAAACTCAAATAGCTAGGTATAAAAATAGCAGTATATGTGGGTGTATATGTGTGTATACACCAATTCCATGTGATGACTCATAAATCTAAGCCTAGAAGGAATAGTGTTATCAATAATGTGATGCACCGCTTATATTCACATCTTGCCTTCTGCCCCACAGTTTTTTTTGGGCCTTCCCATTTACAAACCTCTTGGTCATCTACCTTATTACATACCAAGTTTGGTGTGGTCTGCTTGATCATATACTTGGCTGCTACCTGAAGTGCAAGAATGGAGTATCTAGCGCTTCCCAATCTAGATCGAACATCAAATGTCAAGGAGAGATAACTGACAACATGATCACAATGCTTCAATCCCCTGTACATCACAGGCAGTAGCAACATCTCCAAAACTGATCAAGATGAGAGATGGATTCAAGATAGACTGTCAGACATCCTATGTAGCACTATGCAAAATTTATATATTGAGTGGTGTAATTTTTTTTTACTTTCAAAAAATTAGTACCAGTGATTGGTGATCCTACTATAGTTGCATATTGTTACTAATATATGCTATTGTATCGCAGATTATGTAATTATGGATGATTGAATTCAACGTTATATTTGCATTGATCTTAAAAACATCTAGAGTATTTACGTACTTTCTTTCAATTATGCAAGTTGCATATGTATGACAGACAACCAGCGACGTGACAAAAGTCACATGTAAACGGTTTACTTTCTTTGATATATAAGAATATCATAATATACTATTGGAAACGAAAGAAGATGATGATAACAAATATAACTATCATCCCTTGGTGCATTTTGAGCATTTGTCTTTGGAAACTAGTTGATACCAATTAATCTCCATTTATATGAACTATCAAATTTATGGGACTTCGTTAATTTTCCCTTGAAATCATCATTATGGATAAGAAATTCTTTTGATAGTTTCTATTGTAAGTTGAATTGAGAAAACAATTCTTTGGTGCTAGGTGGTTCGGGCTCTGCACCTAGTCACCAATCCACTTGTTCACTTTAAAACTACCAGTTGACTACTTGGCCTGTCTAACTTAGAGATATCCTTATTAAGTGTTGTTCAAGATACAAAACTAAGACAAAAAATGAGTTGCCTACCAATCAACTCAACTTCTAGAAGAGAACTATCAACAAGTATAGAAGATTATTTCCTAGAAGTGCACCAAGATTTAGTTTAGGGAATTTATGCTTTTTAAGTTTTAAGAAACCAAGGTTTTAAATCTTGTGGATCAGGCTATCCCAATTTCTTCATGGATTGGGATGCAATGCCATCCCGTCCTATCCCGACATTTGGGACAAGGAGTGTCCCAAGGCACACCAATTGGGATGCTGAGACCATGGTAGAATGGTCCCGTCCTGACATTGGGAACAACAACCTGTCCCAGGATCTAAAACCCTACAAGAAACAACATATAGTATAATTATATAACCTATAGATAAAGGGGGGGCAAAACATAGGACTTCATCTGACCAATAATGACAATGCATAAGTCCCAGATGCTTGTCCTTTGCTAACGTATGCTGATTGACAAGATAGAAAGAGACCATGGGTGAAGCACACAAGGATTATGTGAGACATGTATCAGCAAATTTGAACTAATCTAATTTGATTTCATTACAGTTTCCTTTATACTCTTTGCACTTTACTAATGAAAGTGAAATTATGTAAGCATAGAAATAACTACTTCAAAATATTGACAGGTATAAACTATTAAAGAGAACAATGGATGTCAATGCAAATAATGAAGAATGCTATGATGTTTATTGAATAAATCCACAAGCATGAATGATATCAGATATGCGTATGCATGCCTATACGGGTGCGCACACACGCACATGCGCACGCACACGCACAAAGAGAGAGAGAGAGAGAGAGAGAGAGAGAGAGATGGGCATAATACATTCGAATGCTGGAGCTTACCTGAACCTGAAACCACATTATAGTTGCATATCTTTCTACTTGTGTCTTCATTGATATCATTTACTTCTCCAGAACCATCAATATGATCACTTAGGAAACCGCAATCAGCTGACATGACGTATTTAGCTGTTGCCTCTCTTGGTTGAATGACAGCCACACATGCAAAGCTCAAAATTCCACATGTAACACATGCCAGCAATCCTTGATCTAGCAGCCCGTCACCTTGGAGCATACCTTCTTTTTCACCTTCCCCATTCTGTGAGTCTGAAGAAGAAGTGTAGAAATCGGTAGTACCAAATTTGCTGCATGCTGCTGATGAAATCATATTTCCATGGTATACAGATGCAGAATTTCCTTTAAGCGAACATAAACCACTCGAGTCTTTGATCCCTGCATTCCAGCCTGGCATGATATCATTGGAAGGTAAAAGTCCTGGTGCTTCCATTGCTTCCTGGGGACTGCATAAACCAAGTGATAATCTTGGTTTTACCCTTGCTTTATATCTGACAAGTGAATTTGAACAGAAAGGATTGCCGGCTGCATTTTGTGGAAGTATTATACAGGAAGATCCTTTAGCCAGAAGAACACTAAGTAGGTGATTATTTTGAATCACATTCTGAACAAACATGTTCTTGACCATCTCTTCTCCTTCACCTTTCATTTTATCTTTCAGTCTAGAACTACGTGGTTCACTTCTGCTGCTCCTGGGCATCCTGAAAAAATTTTAAAAAAAAGAAAGGAAAAAAAAAGAAAGCCCATTCTTATTACATAAAGAATAGGAGATAACTGAAATATCTAGATTCTTTTTTTTTTTTTTTTTTGCTTTATGCAATATACGAGAACATTGCAAAATTCTCATCCTATATTTTCAACAGCTTAAGTGAATCAAACTGAAAAGCAAACTGAAACATTGAGTATTCCACAACAGCAGAACCTGTAAGTCATAGGCAAAAGCTCATATTTTGATGTAATGAATAACTACAGGTGCTGTTAAAAATATAATTTTATAATTAAAATACCTAAGAGAGAGAGCTATGCAGATAAATGATGCTCAGAAAGGTGCATTTCAGTTCAAAAAAGATGTACTTATTATATAAGGGGATTTAAGTGCCAGTGCTGGTGTCTGTGCCGGTACATATTCCAGGCTGCTAAGATTAGAAAAATAAAAGGATTTAAATCAAAATACTTAAAAATAATAATTGACAATACTAGATAAAACGTACAGCATCTAGTGGTGCATGATTTATTTATTGACAATCCAAATCAATACTAAAAGGGGCTCTTAGTTGGAGAGGGCCCCTGCAGATGAAAAAGATCAAAGAAAAGTAGGTGAGGTAAAGAAATAAAAAATAATTTATATTTATGATATTATTGAATTGTTGAAGAAAAGTTTATGGTGACTAGGAAAATCCCACAGAAGTTACAAGAGCAAAACTCAAGATGCTGCTTCAAAATTGAACAAATTCGTAAAAGATGTTAGAGGATTGAGCAAATAATGCAGCCAGATCATCAAATTATAATCATGTTGCATGCTGCATGATCCAATGAAATTCTTTAGAGAGTAATATGAGATGTTAGTTTTAAAATTAATATAAAAATAGAGTTCAGCAAGAGGGTGAG
Organism: Calamus simplicifolius; assembly: GCA_900491605.1. Classification (NCBI taxonomy): domain Eukaryota; kingdom Viridiplantae; phylum Streptophyta; class Magnoliopsida; order Arecales; family Arecaceae; genus Calamus; species Calamus simplicifolius. The sequence continues at coordinate 434,336 of UESW01005113.1, forward strand.
CCTTCATGATAGAGTAAGGTTGCTTCATTGTGACCTTGAACTAGAAGTCAGAGGTTCGAAACATGAAAATAGTGTCTCTGCATGTAAGGGCAAATTAACATACATTTAACACCCCACTAATCCTTGATGATAGGAGCCTAATACACCGGACTTCCCTTTTCTTTACAAAACCAAAGTTCACCCATTTTTGTTCACCTAGACCAATAAACATATTAGTGTCCACAAACATTCTAGAGCCACAAGATAGATTTTAGATCCTGTGCATTTATTGAACATGAAATGCACATATAGGTATTAATATGCCAACAACAAACTGATTTTTATTACAATCTGACCCCATGGCTTTTATGCCTTAAAGACGAATGCGATCTAGCCTATCTCCCACTTTACCGAGTGTTGGCCCAGATGGCAACCCAAAGGGGGGGGGGTGAATTGGGTTCTTAAAAATTTAAGACTTTTTAACTATTAAATGATTAGTTAGCAAGATGTGCAAGTGAGATTAACTAATACGCAATGAATAAGCAGTTAATAAAGAGAGATAGAGATAGAGAAAATTAGGCACGGCAAACACAAGGCAATTTTATAGTGGTTCGGCGCAACCAGCACCTACGTCCACTCCCAAGATTCACTTGGGTCCACACTATAATCTCTCTAGATTACAGCCGAGTTGTTTTCCAAGCTCACAACTCAAACTTGTTGTTTTACCGGGCGCACAACGAACCCAGCTGGTTTTAACTCGGGCTTACCAGCACAAAACCCTACAAGTTGTTTTTCTAGGGCTCACAACTAACCCAACACAAGCACTCCGGCTTGTAACGAGGTATACCAACCTCCACTAATTCAATCCACAGATTGAATCAGCAAACAAATAATAAAGATTGTGTTTGAACAATAAAGTGCTCCCCTTGAGCAGATATACAAATTAAGTACAAAATGATATAAGGTTAGAAAAGCCTGATTGTTTGTAGATGGTAGATGCTTGGGCTTTCTTCCTTCTTCTCTTTAACTCCTCTAGAAGTGTAGAATCACGCCTCAGCTAGATTCTTGACCGTTGAAGTCTTTGGAGTTGAGATGAAGCTTTTCCTCTTTTGAAAATCCGCAGATTTGACCTTTGAAACGCTCTTGGATTTTCTTCTGGCTTTTGTGGAATGATGAGAAGGAGTAGACGAATCTTTCACTTGGATTTCACTCCTTTTGAAACACTCTCTTTGAGCTAACGATTTTTTCACTAAGCTCTGTTTTTCCCTCTTTTCAAATGATATTCTTTTCTCTCTTTTTGATTTTCTCTGGGTTTTTTGATTTGAAAAGAACTCCTCTATTTATAGAATCTGCAAAAATATATCCGTTAGAGACAGGAAAAATAGCCGTTATTCAAAAATCTTACCGTTGGGGCTGATGTGTCATCGTTAAAAATCGCGCCCAGAATTCGCGGAGTCGACTCGAGCTCTGAGGGAGTCGGCTCGAGGTCGATTACCAAAAATAGAAACATTTTAACCATTGAGGGTCGACTCGCGAAAACATAAGTGTCGGCTCCTGAAAGTCGGGAGTCGACTCGAGGAAACGGGGAGTCGACTCGAGAAGTGCTCAAAAAACATGGGTTCTGTTGTTTGAGCGGAGTCGGCTCGCACAGACAGGAGTCGGCTCGCAAGAATTCAGGGGTCGACTCTTGAAAACCAAGGGTCGACTCGAGAAACTCAGGCAAACAGGGGAGTCGACTCGGAAACTCATGAGTCGGCTCGGGACCGATACAAAAATCAGAAAAATGTTCTGATTGACTTTAAAACTTGTCCCAATTAAATTTAAAATATAAATTTGACTTGAATACATTAAATATGACGTTTAATGGATTCAAGACATGTTCCAAGAATTCATCGATTGAATTATAATGTGTAAAATTCCTTTTTGAAATCCTTTTGAGCATACAACTTGAAACTTCTTTTTCTAACGGTTCAAAACTCATTTGATATAACCATTGATAGTTCATTCCTTCAATTTGAATAAGCTCAAGGTTTTTGATAAATAAACACATTGTTTTCTTTAAGATACTCATGGCTTTTGGAAATCATCAAAATCAATAAAGTTGGGGCAATTATGTTTCAATAATTTCTCAACAATCTCCCCCTTTTTGATGATGACAAAAACATTGAGTATATGCATTATAAAATTGAAAAATTTGTGATTCCAAAATCAACTTTGTGTTCATGGAAAGGCTCCCCCTCAATGAGGTAGCTCCCCCTATGAACCTTAATCTTATAAATCATTCAAAATTTTTCAAAATCAAAAACTTAAGCAATTCCTTTATGAAATGAATCAATTTATCTCTTCCCCTTATATGAAACATATATTTTCTTTTTCATTTAATTCTCTCCCCCTTATTTAATTAGGGCAATTAAAAAGATGATGCAATATACGATTAATTCATATAAATCTCTCCCCTTTTTTGTAATCAACAAAAAGGTTGAGATGCATCAGAGCATCAAATTGATTAAACTCATTCGAATTCATTCAGCATCTAAGTTATCAATTGAGTATTGAGATATTCAAAATTATATCAATTTAAACATAAGCATTCAAAGATATTCAAGGGTACTCACAATTGAAATAGACAAAAGTGAAGCATCAAACATTCTCATTACTTCAAAATGAAAGTACATGGAAATGTAAACTTGTACATTGCATTGAAAGTAAATTGACTACATCAAAAGGGTTACATGAAAACTTAAAAATTTCTTCTAGTGATTCTATTCAAATGATCTACAATTTGCTTCATCCCTTCGCATTGAAGCCTTAACATAGTCTTTAAGTTTTTCATCAACAAAAGTACAAGCAGAAGTGATTTTTCTTGAAGCTCTGCGTTGCATTGGGAGTAAGTCTCCGAGTCACCGCAGATGTCCTTAAGTTCTCCAAAGATATTCTTTAAATTTTCACTTAAGGAACCGGTAGATGAACTGAGAGTGGACTCAATCAATGCAACACGATCACTGAGAGAATACAATGCTTCTTTTAAGTTCATATACTTTCATTAAATTCTTCTTTCAATCTCTTTTCTTGATCACTAACTCAGACTTGAATAAAGATCGAAGTTGATCCAACTGAGTATCAGAAAAACTAGCAGATGAAACTGTGGAAGACTGTGCAGGATCAATAGTAGGAGCAGGGGTAGGATCTGAAGTAGGAGCTGGAACAGAATCTGGAATAGATGAATGCTGAGGAGGCTCCGGAGATGAATGTCTCAAGGAAGATCTGGGTGCCTCTGCATCTAAGTCTCTATCCTCAGTAACAGTCTTTCTCTCCCAACTTCCATTTTTCTTAATAAACCCCATGCGATGAATTGTAGCCAAAGTATAATAATCTGTATGTCTTAACTCTTTCTTTGGCTCACAATCACTGAACACAATCCCTTGGCTAAGAAATAATTTAGTCAAAACCATGCCATAGGGTAAGCTCGATTTCTTCTTCCCGCTACAGTCTGCAATATACCAAATCATCATCCTAGGTAGATTGATGGTTTCCCAGATACAACTGCATCCATGATAAAATATCTCGTTCTGAAACATAGTCAAACCGGCCTGTCTTGGGAAATAAAATCCTGCTGCAAATATTGTGGAGAAGCCTTAATTCCAATGGTAGTTGACTAGCAAAGACTTCCTCAAATCCCTCAAAGTTTCGGTTCAAAAGCGAGTGAGAGCAGGAGACCTATCTTCAGGGGCAAATGTAGAAGGTCCAGACAAGGGTAACTTCAAAAGTCTAGAAAGAATGGAGGATGTAATGTTCAAACCATGCCTCTAACCTTGCTTACAAGCCATCATCTCCTCTAGACAAATTCTTGTAAAACTCTTTGACCAAAGCAGGATAGGTTGGGCAATCCAATGAACAATACTCAAAACCCATCTCGATTAGTTGTCTACCAATGATGAATCCTTCATTCTCAAACAATTCGAAATCCACTTTCCTTCCTGTGGTTACAATCCTACTGGCTAGAAGATCTACCTGGGGGGTAGGAGCTGGAGCTGGAGCTGGAGGATCACTAGCCGAAGGGTAGAAGAGGAATCCGTAGACGGCTCGCGGACGGGTCGTCGGACGGTCCTTTTTCTCTTCACACCGGCGCCACTCGAGCTTGCTCCTCGGGTTTTGGGTGCCATTGATCTTGAAGGATTGTTTAATCAGAGGTTAATTGAGGTTTGGAGGGTTTTGGGAAAGTTTTGGAGAGGATTTGGAAGATTTTGGAAGAATGAAATGTCCGTCGGGTCGACTCGTGCCCTAAATAAATCGACTGGGACCACGTCGAGTCGACTCGCGCAAAGTGTGGAGTCGGCTCGCGACTAGTCACAGAGCACGGACACGATCTCGAGTCGACTCGCTCAGAGGAGGGTCGACTCCTGAGTTTCAGCAGAAACTCGAGTCGACTCCGATACTCTCGAGTCGGCTCCCGGACAATTCAGAGAAAATTAGATTAGATTCAGAGAATCCGAATTAAGTCCGAAATTTGATCTTTGAGTATGATTAAAAATCATGGACTTTGAGAGATCAAATTGATATGAGTTCTAGATAAAATTTCCTTAAGATTTTGAGAATTTGAAAGAATTCTAGATATATTTCCTTAGAGGTTTCAAAATTTATTCAAAAGGATTACAAATTCCTAATTCTCCTCTAAGATAACAAAATCTTTCTTCATTTAAAGGTTTAGTGAATATGTCAGCTAATTGTTCTTCAGTGTTTACATAATCTAAACAAATTTCATCATTAGCTACATGTTCCCTTATAAAATGATATCTAATTTCTATGTGTTTTGTTCTTGAGTGTTGAATTGGATTTTTAGTTAAGTTGATTGCGCTAGTGTTATCACATCTTATGGGTGTTTTATCAAGTGTGATACCATAGTCTTCAAGTTGTCGCTTAATCCATAGGATTTGCGCACAGCAACTTCCAGCTGCTACATATTCAGCTTCAGTAGTTGATAATGCAACTGAATTTTGCTTTTTGCTAAACCATGTGATTAAGTTACTACCTAAGAATTGGCATGCACCACTTGTGCTTTTTCTATCTAATTTACATCCAGCATAATCAGAATCTGAATATGCAATTAGGTTTAATGTGGAATCTCTAGAATACCATAAACCTACATTTTTAGTTCCATTTAGATATCTTAAAATTCTTTTAACAGCTATTAAATGTGATTCTTTAGGTTCAGATTGAAATCTAGCACATAAACATACTGAAAACATGATATCTGGTCTACTTGCTGTTAAATAAAGAAGGGATCCGATTATACCTCGATAATACTTTTGGTCAACCTTTTTACCTTCTTCATCTTTGTCCAGCTTGCATGAAGGACTCATTGGAGTTCCGAGGGTTTCATTGTTTCCATACCAAACTTTTTGAGTAGTTCTCTTGTGTATTTGGTTTGGTTGATAAAGATTCCCTCTTTGCATTGTTTGATCTGGAGTCCAAGGAAGAAGTTGAGTTCTCCCATCATGCTCATCTCGAATTCTCCCTGCATCAACTTTGCAAATTCTTGACAAAGAGAATCGTTAGTAGCACCAAAAATAATGTCATCTACGTATATTTGTACTACAAGTAAATCTTTACCTTTTCTTTTCAAAAACAAAGTTTTATCAACATTTCCTCTTGTAAAATCATTTTCTATTAAGAATTTACTTAACCTATCATACCAAGCTCTAGGTGCTTGTTTCAAACCATATAAAGCTTTGTGCAATTTAAAAACGTGATTTGAAAACTCGTGATCTTCAAAACCTGGTGGTTGTTCTACATAAACTTCTTCATTAATAAATCCATTTAAAAATGCGCTTTTTACATCCATTTGAAATAAGTTAATGTTCATATGACATGCAAATGCAAGTAATAGCCTAATGGCTTCTAATCTAGCTACAGGTGCAAAGGTTTCATCAAAATCAATACCTTCCTCTTGATTATATCCTTTAGCAACCAATCTAGCTTTGTTTCTAATTACAATGCCATTTTCATCTAGTTTATTTCTATAAATCCATTTTGATCCTATTACTGAATGATTTTTAGGTCTTTCAACTAAGGTCCAAACATTATTTCTTGTAAATTGATTTAGTTCTTCTTGCATAGCTAACATCCAATTATTATCTTTTTCAGCTTCTTCTATAGTTTTAGGTTCAATTTGTGATACAAATGCAAGATGATTACTAATATTTCTCATGTATGATCTAGTTCTTATTCCTTGAGATGGATCGCCTATAATCAATTCCTTGGGATGACTATGAGCATATCTCCAGTCTCTTGGAAGATCTATATCATTATGATCAATATTGACATCATCGTCCTTATGTGAATCATCATCTTTAGCCTCTTGTTCATGATCAGAAGATACTTCAATATTAAGTTTTTCAAGATCTTTTTCAATTATGTTTGTATCTTCCTCATCATCAATCTTTTCAGATCCAGTTGCTAAAGATTCATCAAAAACTACATGTATGGATTCTTCAACTACTAAGGTTTTCTTGTTAAAGATTCTATATGCCTTACTAGTTGTTGAATAACCTAGAAAAATTCCTTCATCAGATTTAGCATCAAATTTTCCTAAGTTGTTTTTACCATTATTATGAATGAAACATTTACATCCAAATGCATGAAAGTATTTTATATTTGGTTTTCTTTCATTCCATAATTCATAAGGTGTTTTCTTTAATATTGGTCTTATTAAAGCTCTATTTAAGATGTAACATGCTGTGTTAATTGCTTCCGCCCAAAAATACTTTGGTAAGTTGCTTTCGCATAGCATGGTACGGGCCATGTCTTCTAGAGTCCTATTTTTTCTTTCAACTACACCATTTTGCTGTGGAGTCCTAGGGGCTGAAAAATTATGATTAATTCCATTTTCAGTGCAGAAATTTTCAAATAAGTGATTTTCAAATTCTGTTCCATGATCACTTCTTAGAGATACTATAGTAGTGTTTTTCTCATTTGTGACTTTCTTGAAGAATTTCAGGAATATCGAGAAAGTCTCATCTTTGTGAGCTAAAAACATTACCCAAGTATATCTAGAATAATCATCTACAATCACTAGACCATATTTCTTTCCTCCTAGACTTGTGGTTCTAGTTGGTCCGAAAAGATCCATGTGAAGTAGCTCTAAAGCCCTAGAAGTTGAAACAATGTTTTTAGATTTGAAAGAACTTCTAGTTTGTTTTCCAAATTGACATGCATCACATATTTTATTATTTTCAAAATCTAGTTTAGGTAATCCTTTAACTAAATCCATTTTAATTAGTTTTGAAATAAGGTGTGTGCTTGCATGACCTAATCTACGATGCCACAACCAACTAATTTCATTTATGTTAGCATTGTCAGCAATTAAGCAATGATCACTCAAAGATAATTTTTCTAGATCAACTAAGTAAACATTGCCATGTCTATAACCAGTAAATACAATGCTATCATCAATAGAATTAGTTACAGTGCATAAGAAGATTTAAATGAAACATTAAAGTTTTTATCACATAATTGACTTATACTTATTAGATTATGCTTCAAACCATTAACATAAAGTACATTATCAATAACTATAGATGGAGTTATGCGAACTTTACCAAGGCCCATAATTTGACCTTTACCGTTATCGCCAAACGTCACAACTCCACCTTTCTTTTCTTCTAGGGTGATGAATTCATCTTTGTCACCCGTCATATGTCTTGAGCAGCCACTATCAAGGTACCACTTTTTCTTTGATCTTTTGGCTACAAGACATTCCTGCAACATAATTTAAACTTTATGCTTAGGTACCCAAGCTTTCTTGGGTCCTTCATGGTTAGCAGCAACAAAAATTGTTCCTTTCGGAACCCATATTTTCTTAGCTTTAACATTTAACTTGTTGTTATTATTTAACGTTTTGCATTCAAATGATTTATGACCTTTTTCATTACATTTGAAACAAGTTATATTACTTTGGTTGGCTTTTATAAAAATATTCTTTAAAGATTTTTGTTTCCTTAATGTGTTATATCCTAAACCTGCTTTGTCAAAAACAGCTTTTTGACTATCTAAGATCATGTTAAGTTTAGTTGAACTTAAAGTGAATTTCTCAACAATGTCTTTATATTTTTTAACATCTTTCTTAAGAGAGTCATTTTCTTTAGCTTGCTGTTCTTTATCTAAAGCTAAAGTTTCTAATTGATCTTTTAAATCTTTGTTGAGTTTTTAGTTTCAGATTTTAACAAATCTATTTCTTGATTAAGATTATCTCTTTCTTTGCTAAGTTCTTCTTTTTCATTAGTTAAGTTCTTAACTTCTAAAGCTAATTCATTTTTACTTTTAGCTAAGCTAATATTGTCATTTTTCAAAAACTTATACTTCTTTTTCAAGGATTTAAAATCAATCATAAGTTCATTGAAAGCCTCAAACATTTCATCAAATGTAAATTCATCATTTGAGTTTTCAGAACTTACCTCATTGTCGTTGTCGTCGTCGTTGGCCATGAAGCAGATATTGGCAACTTCCTTTTGCTCATCTTCTTCCGACGAGGAAGATTCATCAGACCATGTTGCCATGTATGCTTTCTTCTTTTTCTTGTAGGCCTTTTTCAGTAAAGGACAATCATACTTAAAGTGCCCTGGCTTTTTGCACTCATAACATACTAAGGGCTCTTTTTCTTTTTCTTTCTCCTTGTCCTTTTTCTTATCCTTTTCTCCTTCAAATCTTGCTCCAAATTTCTTTTTATGGAAGGGCCTTTTTCTCATAAACCTTCTGAATTTTTGGCCAAGAGAGCAGTTTCCTCATCATCTTCATCATTACTTTCACTGCTGCTCTCTTCCATTTCTGCAGTCTTGAGGGCAAGAGTTTTCTTCTTTTTGTTTCCTCCTCAACATGCTGCTTCATTGTTAAGCTCGTGGGTCATTAAGGATCCTAGAAGCTCCTCTAAAGGTAATGCATTGAGGTCCTTTGCTTCTTGGATAGCAGTGACTTTTGCTTCCCACGATCTTGGTAGTGACCTAAGAATTTTGCGCACAAGATCAGCATTAGAATAAATTCTACCAAGACTTTTAAACCATTCACAATATCAGTGAATCTAGTGAACATGCATGTGATGGTTTCAGTTTGTTCCATGTAAATAATTCATATTTATGAACCAAAATATTTATCTTTGATTCTTTACTTGGTTTGTTCCTTCATGAGTTATTCCAACCTATCCCAAATTTCTTTTGCGGAATTACAAGTTGAGATTCGGTTGAATTCATTTGAGTCTAAGGAACAATATAAAATATTAATGGCTTTAGCATTTAGTTGTGCCATTCTCCTATCATTATCATTCCAATCCCTTTCGGGTTTAGGAACAATAGTGCCATCAATAAGGTGTGTGGGTGTACTAGGTCCGTTTATTATTACTCCCCACAATTCATAGTCCGAAGCTTGAATGAATATTCTCATTCTAGCTTTCCAATATGAATAGTTGGTTCCATTAAATAAAGGAGGTCGATTCGTAGAATGACCTTCAGCAAAACTTGAACCAATTTGTGTTGCCATATGGATCTTTAGCCCTTGATCGTGAGATCAAATTCTAAATGAGCACTTGCTCTGATACCAATTGTTGGCCCAGATGGCAACCCAAGAGGGGGGGGTGAATTGGGTTCTTAAAAATTTAAGACTTTTTAACTTTAATTGATTAGTTAGCAAGATGTGCAAGTGAGAGGCTAACTAAAATTAATACACAAGCAAATAAAGAGAGATAGAGATAGAGAAAATAAGGCACGGCAAACACAAGATAATTTTATAGTGGTTCGGTGCAACCAGCACCTACGTCCACTCCCAAGATTCACTTGGGTCCACACTATAATCTCTCTAGATTACAGCCGAGTTGTTTTCCAAGCTCACAACTCAAACTTGTTGTTTTCCGGGCGCACAACGAACCCAGCTGGTTTTACTCGGGCTTACCAGCACAAAACCCTACACCACGGGCACTTTTGTTTTTCACGGGCTCACAACTAACCCAACACAAGCACTCCGGCTTGTAACGAGGTATACCAACCTCCACTGATTCAATCCACTGATTGAATCAGCAAACAAATAGAATAGAAGTGTTTGGATAATAAAATGCTCCCCTTGAGCAAATATACAAATGAAGTACAAAATAATATAAGGTTAGAAAAGCCTGATTGTATTGCAGATGGTAGAGGCTTGGGCTTTCTTCCTTCTTCTCTTTAACTCCTCTGAAGTGTTGAATCACGCCTCAGCAAGATTCTTGACCGTTGAAGACTTTGGAGTTGAGATGAAGCTTTTTCTCCTTTTGAAAATCCTCCGATTTGACCTTTGAAACGCACTTGGATTTTCTTCTGACTTTGTGGATTGATGAGAAGGAGCAGACGAAACTTCCTCTTGGATTTCACTCCTTTTGAATCACTCTCCTTTGAGCTAAATGATTTTTTCAATATGCTCTGTTTTTCCCTCTTTTCAAATGATATTCTTTTCTCTTTTTGATTTTCTCTTGGTTTTTTTGATTTGAAAAGAGCTCCTCTATTTATAGAATCTGCAAAAATATATCCGTTAGAGACAAAGAAAAATAGCCGTTATTTGAAAATCTTACCGTTGGGGCTGATGTGTCATCGTTAAAAATCGCGCCCAGATTTCGCGGAGTCGACTCGAGCTTGTGGGAGTCGGCTCGAGGTCGATTACTAAAAATAGAAACATTTTAACCATTGAAGGGTCGACTCGCGAAAACAAAAGTGTCGGCTCGCGAAAGGGGAGTCGACTCGAGAAGTGCTCAAAAAACATGGGTTCTGTTGTTTGAGCGGAGTCGGCTCGCACAGACAGGAGTCGGCTCGCAAGAAGTCAGGGGTCGACTCTTGAAAACCAAGGGTCGACTCGAGAAATCAGACATTTGGGGAGTCGACTCGGAAACCCTTGAGTCGGCTCGGGAGCGATACAAAAATCAGAAAAATGTTCTGATAGACTTTAAAACTTGTCCCAATTAAATTTAAAATATAAATTTGACTTGAATACATTAAATATGATTTTATCATGGATTCAAGACATGTTTCAAGAATTCATCGATTGAATTATAATGTGTAAAAATTCCTTTTTGAAATCCTTTTAAGCATAGAACTTGAAACTCCTTTTTCTAATAGATTCAAAACTCATTTGATATAACCATTGATAGTTCATTCCTTTCAATTTGAATAAGCTCAAGGTTTTTGATAATAAACACATTGTTTTCTTTAAGGTACTCATGGCTTTTGGAAATCATCAAAATCAATAAAGTTGGGGCAATTATGTTTCAATAATTTCTCAACAAACATCTTTCTTTAGATAATCATTTTCATTAGAGATTGATTCTTTCTCTTTAATTAGATTTTCATTCTCAGATTTAATCAAATCAATCTTATGAGCAAATCATTCTTTTCATTAAAAAGTGTTTCCTTTTTATCTTTTAAATCTTTAACTACAAGATTTAACTCATTTTTCTCGTTAATTAAATTTAAGTTTTCAGTTTTCAAAGATTTATGTTTCTTTTCAAAGCCTTGAAATCAATCATCAATTCATTAAATGCTTCAAACATTTCATCAAAAGTAAATTCATCATCGGGGGTTTCGGTACTTACCTCTTCGTTGTCGTCCGCCATGAAGCAAACATTTGCAACTTCTTTTTGTTCTTCTTCTTCGGAAGAAGACTCTTCACTGTCAGTCCAAGTTGCCATGTAGGCCTTTTTCTTTTTCTTATAGGCCTTCTTAAGTAAAGGACAGTCATATCTAAAATGCCCTGACTTTTTACATTCATAACATACTAAGGACTCTTTCTCTTTGTCCTTGTCCTTTCCTTTTTCTTATCCTTTTCTTTTTCTCCTTCCATCTTTGATACAAATCTCTTCTTGTGGAAGGGCCTCCTTCTTTGCATAAACTTCTTGAATTTCCTTGCAAGGAGGACTGTCTCATCATCATCATCCTCTTCATCATCGCTGCTGCTATCTTCAACTTTTGCAGCCTTGAGGGCGATGGTCTTCTTCTTTCTTGACTCATCCTCATTGACATGCTGTTTAACTTGAAGCTCATGAGTCATTAGAGAACCAAGAAGCTCTTCCAATGGTAAAATGTTCAGATCTTTGGCTTCTTGTATGGCTGTCACCTTGGCTTCCCAAGTCCTTGGAAGTGACCTAAGAATTTTGCGAACAAGCTCAGAGTTAGTATATACTTTTCCAAGACTTTTCAAACCATTCACAATATCAGTGAATCTAGTGAACATGCATGTGATGGTTTCATTTTGTTCCATGGTAAATAATTCATATTTATGAACCAAAATATTTATCTTTGATTCTTTTACTTGGTTTGTTCCTTCATGTGTTATTTCCAACCTATCCCAAATTTCTTTTGCGGAATTACATGTTGAGATTCGGTTGAATTCATTAGAATCTAAGGAACAATACAAAATGTTAATGGCTTTAGCATTTAATTGTGCCATTCTCCTATCATTATCATTCCAATCCCTTTCGGGCTTAGGAACAATAGTGCCATCAACTACGTGTGTGGGTGTACTAGGTCCATTTATTATTACTCCCCACAATTCATAGTCAGAAGCTTGAATGATATTCTCATTCTAGCTTTCCAATATGAATAGTTGGTTCCATTGAATAAAGGAGGTCTATTCGTAGAATGACCTTCAACAAAACATGAACCACTTTGTATTGCCATAAGGATCTTTAGCCCTTGATCGTGAGATCAAATTCTAAATGAGCACTTGCTCTGATACCAATTGTTGGCCCAGATGGCAACCCAAGAGGGGGGGGGGTGAATTGGGTTCTTAAAAATTTAAGACCTTTTGAATGTTTTAAACAAATTAACTCAAGATGTGCAAGTGAGAGAAATTAACTTATAAGCAATGCACAAACAGAAATATAAGAGAGATAGAGTGAGAGACAAATGAGCACGGCAAACACAGAAGATTTTATAGTGGTTCGGTGCAATCAGCACCTACATCCACTCCCAAGATTCACTTGGGTCCACACTATAATCTCCCTAGATTACAGCCGAGTTGTTTTACAAGCTCACAACTCAAACTTGTTATTTTTTCGGGATCACAACGAACCCAACCGGTTTTACACGGGCTTACCAGCACAAAAACCCTAACCCAAGCTTAACCAAGCTTGAACCGAGGTAAAACTACCTCCTCTAGTTCAATCCCCCAGATTGAACTAGGCACAAACAAAATAAGTATTTTTTGAAATACAAAGCTCCTCAATGAGCAAATATACAAATTAAGAATAACAAGGTTTAGAAAAGCCTGATTTGTAGATTGGTTGGCTTTTGAGCTTTTCTTCTTTTCTTATTTTCTTCTTCTCCTTGCTGGATTGAATCAGGCCTCAGCTTCGATTCTTCACAGTTGAAGCAGTTGAGAAGAGTTGAAAAGCAAGAAACGAATCTCCTTTCTCCAAGTTGGGAAATCCACCAAGACTTTGATTTGAACGCTTTGGATTCCTCTTGAGCTTTTTGGAGTTGAGTGGATTTGAGCTAGAAGGTTTTCCTCTTAAGATTCAAGCTCTCGGATTTTTGAAATGGGATTTGTCTATCTCAGATTTTCTCTCTTTTTCCTTCTATTTTTTTTCATTTTTTTTGAACAATAGTCTTCCCTTTTTATAGATTTCTTTCACACCATTTTTGGAAGAAAACTATCCGTTGGAGTGTACCTTGTATCAAAATATATTCGTTAGAAATAAGGTAAAATAGAAATATTACCGTTAGAGTTGATCTGACAACTTGATTTTTCGTTCCAGGTGGGTTGGAGTCGACTCTAACTTTTCTGGAGTCGGCTCTAGCTCGAGGCATTTCAAAACGATATTTCTGGAGTCGTCTCTGGCTTTTCTGGGGTTGACAAGAAACTTTTCCGGAGTCGACTCTAACTTACCCGGAGTCGACTCTAGGTCGGGGCCAGAAAAATTGACTTTCTGCTTCTTCTGTGAGAGTCGACTCTAACAGTCTCGGAGTCGACTCTAACGTCCGTGCCAGTTCCGGAGTCGGCTCTGTGATTCTCGAAGTCGACTCTAATGTCTGCAATTCTTACCTAGACATTAGATTCGATCCAGAACACTATATAACTTCTGATTTTGATCATTCAATAGTCTTATAATCTGAAACACTAAATCAAAATCATTAGAGCCTCCAATAGTTATACTCAAGTAGTTTTGTTAATCATCAAAATCATCAATTGGGTCAACAAGATAGACATAACCGAACCTAAAAAGGTCGTCTGTAAAAGTAATGAAGTAGTAATATCCACCTTTGGCACAAGTGCTCATTGGTCCACATACATCAGTATGTACTAGACTTAATAGCTCTTTAGCTCTTTCACCTTTTTCAGTAAAAGATGACTTGGCCATTTTACCAAGAAGACATGATTCATAGGTAGTTAATGATTCACAATCATCAACTCGAAGTATGCCCTCCTGAGTTAACCTGTTTAATCTTTCTTATTGATATGACCCAACCGATGGTGCCAAAGATAAATGTCTGTGACATAGTTGTTCTAGGGCGCTTACTTGATTTGTACACTACATTCACAGGCTGTGATAATATATAAATGCCATTAGATAAATGTCCAGTCATTACAGTGACTCCATTCATAATGATATTCAAAGTAACATCCTTTATTGAAATTTCATAATGACTTTTGGCCAGAAGGCCTACAGAAATTAGGTTCAACAAGAACGTTGGGCAAAAATGACAATCATTTAGTATAATGACATTTCTACTGAAAACTATTTCAAGAACTCCTAATGCCAGAACTGGAACAAATCTTCCATCGCTGACATTAAGGAATCTTTCATTGTCCTCAAATCTTTTAGTGACCTGTAGTCCCTGCAATGAATTGCAAATGTTAAAAGGACTCCCGGTATCCAATACCCAGGTCTGATTATCATATACAGAAAAATTACAAGGTGTTATCATATAAATACCTTATTGAGCAACATCTTGCCCCTTTTTCTTCTTCGGCCTGTTTGGATCAAGTATGGCAATGTAAAGAGGATAATTCCTCTTCTAGTGCCCTTGCAACATGCAATGAAAGCATTCAGCTTGACTTTTATCAACTTTCTTCTTCTGCATCTGACCCCTTATAGATGTCCTAGCATGTTGCACCTTTTTCTTATTCTTTTTCTTCTTTCCTTTCCCAAAGGGTTGACGCCCTACCTTAGATCCTTCAACCACATTAACCAAACCCTTAGAGAGCTGGTTATCCTTCTCAAAGTTCTGTAACAACCCCAACAAACCGTGGTAGTTGACTGCAGGCTTTGTCATTCGAAAATGAGTAAGGAAAGGTCGGAAGGATGGAGGCAAGGAATTCAGGATCACATCTTTTCCCAACTGCTCATGTAGGAAAAAGCCGAGCTTGCTTAGCAGTTCTATCTTCTCGATCATGTACAATACATGATCAGTGACAGGAGATTCATCCCTCATTCGAGCATTAAAAATAACACAACTAGTCTTGTGCCTTTCAACGTCGTCAGGTGTGCCAAAAGATTCATTCAACGCTTGAATGATTTCTTCTGGCTGAGCATTCTCGAACCGGCGACCGAATTATCGTTCATTGCTGCTAGCATGATGCAACGTACGCTAGTTCTATCATTGAGCCACTTCTAATAAGTATCTTTCTCAGAACTTTGTGTGTTTGCATCAGGTATCTTTGGTGCAGGATTATTAAGAATATATAGAATCCTCTCATGCTCAAGGACGATCTTAAGTTTTTTAAACCAGCTATTGAAATTTGAACCATTCAACTTGTCACTATCCAATAGGGACCTTAATGATAAATTAGTGACCATTTTCTGCATAAGAAAAAACTAAAGTTTATTAGTATATAAATTGATTCAGTCTAAAGACTTGGACTTTAGTCTAAAGATTCTCCCACTATTTTATTTAAATTGGTAGCCTCTACACCCCAATTCGAAGAATTATTCTTAATTCTTTAGCGGGCACTAAGATCTACATAGACTACATACAGGCCCAAGTTAAGCTTGGCCAACCCATATGCATCTAAGTGTAGGTTCAAAACCAATTGTTTTTCCAAACATTCTTAGTGTTCAGTTTTGCCTCATGTACCTCTTCAGCAGGCATGGAGTGCCTCCTCTGAAAGTTCTGGTTAGGTCCAACCATTAAATGATATAATCAGTGTAACCTATCAATAGACAACCAAGCCCGAGTGAAGCTCGGCTCACCTGACTGTCTATTTAATAGTTACGCTGACTTATCATATAATGAATGATAATTTCGATGGTTGACAAGCACCAGGCATGGAGTGCCTCCAATGATTATCAAGACATCGGACTCATTATCACCCACCTTAA
Organism: Calamus simplicifolius; assembly: GCA_900491605.1. Classification (NCBI taxonomy): domain Eukaryota; kingdom Viridiplantae; phylum Streptophyta; class Magnoliopsida; order Arecales; family Arecaceae; genus Calamus; species Calamus simplicifolius. Next base: position 450,642 of record UESW01005113.1, read on the forward strand.
TGGGAGGCTATGATCTAGTTATCATATAACTATTTCATTTTATGGACCTAATAATTTTAGAGGATTTTATAATTTGAAGACAAATTGACTAATCAAGTTCTCCCACTGAATGTATGAAATGGGTAGAATGAAACAAGATTAAGTTAGGTTAAGTAGCACCTAAATCAGTCAGACTGATTTTCTTACAGGCATGGGTCAACCCAAATCAGGTAAATGATCTGAATCATAAATGGTTCACCACATTGACTAGGTGAGTGAGATCGATGGGAGGGATATGCCATTAACTCGTAAAAGACGCATCAATACGAGTAGCTCCCAATTAAAAACCATTCGATCGTTGATCCTAGAGCAACTTGCCAACTCACCTTGACATCATATGGTTAACCAATTCTGATTTGACCATCTAAGAGATTTATGCTCAACCACGGAGCCTAATCTACTTCCATTTGGTTTAATCAAAGAGAAGGACATGATCAACTACAACTATTGTTTGATTTGGAGCATTCTTAACCTAATCTAATTAGATTTGTTCAAATACTCTTTTAGTCCAGTTAATTTAAACCTTAGGGTCTAACCCTTTATGGACCCGATTTAGCTAACCCAAAAGATTAAATATATTTCATGTTTACATGTCATATATTTCAATCAAGCATCATATGTATTATGTTACTACTCATAATTCCTATATTTAGATCATATCTAAAGAGATTATGAATTAACATTTGACATTCAAATTAGACTCTCATAAATATTTGTATGTTTCATAACATAAACATCATGCGATCATATATCATATCTATGTTTTATACTAAACATGCAAATATCATGCTTTTATACAACATCAATATGTATCAAATATAAAACATCTTTTGAGAGTGCGTGTAATCTATGTTTTGATGCTTAAGCTCAACTTAAATTATCTTTGGATTGAGCATCAATGATAAAACAATAGCACGACAATATGTCACAGAATACCTCATTGAATGGGTAATTTGGATTTTCAATCCAACTGTGACCATATAGCCTTGCGATTAGTTTTAGCCATAATTACACAATTAATAAGAACATTAATTTACATGCAACAAATTAGATCAATAAGAAACCATTGCTCTGATACCATTTGTTGGGAGAGTTAATCCCCGAGGCATGCATATTTTAAAATTTGATAATAATTATCAATGTGGAAATTTAAAGATTACATATTAATTTTTCTAACATGCATCAAGATCATATCTTTGCCTTATATTATAAGATCGTTTGATCTAAGTATTGCATATAAATTAAATAATTAAGATCATATCTTAATCTTCAAGATGAGAAGTCATACTACTCATCTTGAAGCATGCCTTAAGATCTAAGGATCAAATCACTCACCTTAAGAACAGTAGGTAAATCCTTTGTGCTCTGCAGCCGTTCAATCGTCCAGCCTCTAGTATTGTCCACGCGAAGCCCCCGAATGATCGGATTCCCGAGAGTGCTAGCTCGCAAAAAAATAATTTTGCTGATCTTGAATTCTTCCACTTGAATCTTCCTCCAAGATCCACCAATCTTTTGCTAACACTAAAATCACACCAGAATTTTCTATTCTAACTCTTAGAACTGTAACACTTGGTTCTAACTGTTTAGAATTTTTGATCTCTTTTGATCTTGTGTTGTGTTATCTGGAAAGGGATGTCCTCTATTTATTGTTTCATATTAGCCAGCCTATTAAATTCTAACATTTAGAATTCCGTTGTTTTTATGAAACCAAAGAGACATATTAAATTCACACACTTATCAATGCATGAAGAGTTATGTGGAGTGCTCTTCCAAAGAGGCACATTAATTCACACGCTTGTCAATGCACGGAGAGTTATGTGGAGTGCTCTTCCAAAGAGGCACATTAATTCACACACTTGTCAATGCACAGAGAGTTGTGTGGAGTGCTCTTCCAAAGAGGCACATTTTAGCAAAATTTATTTTTCTTGAACTTGGGAATCATTTGAAGAAGACTAAAAGTTATAAATTAAATTCTACATGAGAATTTAATTTCTCATGAGATGAGATTTTAGTTATCTCATCATGCGAGAAAACCTTTTTTACACATGGGGTTTGGATTTTTGGTTTTAAGCTAATTTGAATTTATTGGATTAAACCAATATAGATCATGGTCCTAGCCCAAATCAAATTTGGCTAATCCTGAATCTATTTAAATCCAAATCAAATCTAATTTCAAATCAATATTTAAAATTGATTAGTCCTTCTAATTGACTTAAACCAAATTGAATCTTATTCACTTGTACTTAATCCAATTGAGATAATTCAATCAATCAAATTGATTAATTAAATCATATACGATTCTCAATCGTTGATCAGCAAATAGATCATCCTAAGAAACTTTTATGCATGTGACTCTCTAGGTTCGAACCTAAGCTGATAGTATAGAAACAATTTTCTATACTAATCGATGTGCCCATCTAGCAATGGAACCCGACGTCCGGATAGGTCGAAGAGTTGCCGAGCAAACTCCAAGAACCCTAAGAAACATTTACCGTATAATTCATCCTCTTGACCACAAATGCTAAGGATGGCTTAAGAGCCTGTCAACTCTAAACACAAATCCATAAAGTGATTTCAATTTTAGTGATCATGTGACTTTCACATGAAGTGCCTTGGCCAAGGTCTTGCTAAATTGAAACACAAGCATTTCTCCTTTTAACGGGATAGGTCAAATTCCATCTTGATCCACAACTGACTACCACAAGTACTTGACTGCACCTAGTAACCTTTTGTAGCTGGATTAGAAATCCAGGTGGTCCGGCACCTAAGTACAATGAGTTTCTTGTAAGCCACTAGTTGTGATCTTCAGGTCTGAAGGATACTTATACCTATATCTTCTCGGATTAACTCTTGATAGTAAAGTATCCGGAAATGAGTCACGTTCGGTGAAATGTACTCCTACACTTTCACCTGTATATCATACCAGTGTCTCTACACTCCTTGGTTAAGAGGACAACCAACAAATATGATATACAATGTCCTATAATTGATAGTACTATGGCCCTGTCATAGTATATCATTTGGTCGCGAACTCTTTTAAGGACCTTCAAAGATAAATCCTCCTTTATCGTGAAGGAAGATCTCGAGGGCTTCATTACTATTAGGAGTTTTAAGAAGATGTTCTTGTAATGAATAAACTGCCAAATAACTTTTATTAATGTATCAATTTATATACAATTTACATCAGCACAATCATCAAATGATTGGCTTTAGGATACAATTCCCAATAGAACACACATATGTAGGATGTGTTCTGATGACAGATTATGATATGACATAACACTGGTACCATGACCCTTCCTCTTAGGGGACATTTAAGAGTGATACACAAGATAAGTGTTGTAAGGCCGTGGGACACATAAATAAAAACAATGACAGTATAAACAGTGTTTGGTTTACATTGCATATTCTAGTATTTATTATTTAATTAAGCTTCCAAATTATTTTGATCTAATGACATGAATATGCTGATAGCATGATAAATGTAATTTAAAATTGTTTTAGGCTTACTTATTGAGTGTGAGCTCATAGAATTCTCACAATGTTTTTAGAGCCTCAGGAATGAAGAAGGATATTTGGGATAGACGGAGCTTCTATTAAATAAACTTAGTTCCATTATATTGATATAGTTCAGTATTGCTTGTGTGTAGGTAGCCCAAGATTAATAATTATGGTTTGAAATAAATCATGGATTTGAATTTTTGCTTTATATTGATTTATGTGATGAAGTTCGAGACGCCTTGCATGCCTGGCATGCGGCGGGTTATCACCCTAGCTCGGGTTTTGGGACTGGGGCGTAACAGCTTTAGTGGTATCAGAGCCAGGTTATGACCTTGGGATACATACATGATGACACTTTATGCAAAACACTAATATGACATTGAGATAATTATAAATTTCAGATATTATGCTTTGAAAGCCTAATATTTAAAGTTTACCATGATATTAATTACAACTAATTTATCAGGGGATAGGAATGGCACGTCGCACTAGAAGTCAAAAATGATGAGGATTCCTAGGTTGGTAATGCTGGCCAACTGGGAGGTTTGGAAGCCACCAGAGGTGCTGCTCCTGCCAATTCAGTTGGGACTGATCAGCAGCGACTCCATACTAAGATGCTTCAGGTTCTCTCAGGTATGACACAGTCGATGCGGGACATGCAGCATCAGATTCTGCAGGCCTTGTCCACTCAGCCTGCTCCCACTGCCATGCAGACTCAGCCTACCCCTCCTGCTCCACAAACTCAGCCAGCCTTACCTACTCATCCTCCACCATTGACCCAGTCTACTCCATCTCAATCCTGGATAGGGGTTGGCCGCAGCTTTGCAGACTTCAAGAAGTTTGCCCCTGCCCCTTTCTCTGGATCCACCAACCCTATTGATGCTGAGCGGTGGATGCGAGATATGGAGAAGGCTTTTACTGCTCATGGTAGTCAGGAGATGGAGTGGATCAGATTTGCCACCTACCTTCTCCAGGAGAAGCCTATGATTGGTGGTTAGTTGAGGAACAGCGTCGGGATGGATAGATTATTTCTTGGGGAGAGTTTAGAGAGATATTCTTCGATAAATACTTCCCCAGGAGTGTACAGAGATAGATGGAATCAAAGTTTATCAAATTGGAGAAAAGGATCTTTCTGTGGCCCAATATGAAGCTGAATTCACCAGGTTGGCCCGTTTTGCTCCAAATATTGTGACCAATGAAATGGTCAAGATCACCCGATTCACTGAGGGACTGCGACCCAGGCTGAGGAAAGCAGTCAACGCATTTGAGCTTCTCACTTACAGTGCGATGGTGAATAAGGCATTGTTAATTGAGAGAGATATGAATGATGTTCAGAAAGATTGGGAGCAGCAGAGGAAGAGGAAAGGGCCTACTTCTGGCCAATCCCCAGCTCAGGCCAAGAAGAAGGGTGCACAGCAGGCCTCAGCTGAACCACAGAACAAGGAGACTCGTTGCATTCATTGTGGTAACTCCCACCCTGGAAAGCCTTGCCGCAGATTGACTGGTGCTTGCTTTGTCTGTGGGAAAACTGATCACAAGATTGCCACCTGTCCCTTTCAGAAGGATCAACAGCCTTCTTCAAGTCAAGGAATGAGCCAGCAGTATCAACATTAGCTACCGAGGACCTAGGGAAGGGTCTTCAACCTCACTCAGCAGGATGCTGCCGCCTTTAATTCTGTGGTGACAGGAATGATTCAAGTGGGTACTACTTATGCTCAAACTTTAATTGATCCGGATGCCATGCATTCTTTCATATCTACATCTATCTTGACAAGAATGCATCATTGACACCTATTTCTCTGGAGCAAGAGTTGCATATTACGTTTCCGAATGGAGATGTTATGAAAGTTGACACAGTATGCAAATCTTGCCCAATTGTCTTGGAGAATAGGAGGTTGAATGCTGATCTCATTATCCTACCACTGAAGTTCTTTGATATTATCCTTGGAATGGATTGGTTGGCCTCCTATCATGCTTCAGTAGACTGCTTCAGGAAGACTGTCAACTTCAAAATTTCAAGCCAGCCTGAATTCAGTTTTACTGATGGTCAGAAACACCTAGCCTCGGTGTTCACAACAGCGATGCAAGCTGGAAGGTATCTGATGAGTGGTGGTCAAGGATTTCTTGTTGTAGTCAAGGACCTTCAGCAAGAAGAGACCAAGTTGGAGGATATTCCAGTAGCTCGAGAATTCCCTGATATCTTTCCAGATGAATTGTCTGATTTGCCTCCAGACCGGGAAGTCAAGTTCTCCATTGATTTAGTTCCTGGGACTGGACCTATATCCAAGGCCCCTTATCGCATGGCCCCGGCTGAGCTAAAGGAACTGAAGGATCAATTGCAGGAGCTCCTAGATTGGGGATTTATCAGACCCAGTGTTTCTCCTTGGTGTGCTCCAGTTCTATTTGTTAAGAAGAAGGATGGCAGTCTTTGACTCTGCATTGATTACCGGGAAATCAATAAAATAACAGTGCAGAATAAGTACCCTCTGCTGACGATTGACGACTTGTTTGATCAACTCCAAGGAGCCCGGATATTCTCAAAGATTAATCTTAGGTCAGGGTACCATCAACTCAAAGTCAAGGAGGGGGATGTGCCAAAGACAACATTCAGAACCAGATATGGCCACTATGAGTTCTTGGTGATGCCGTTTGGGTTAACTAATGCCCCAGCAGCATTCATGGACTTAATGAACAGAATTTTTAAGCCATATCTGGATCAATTTGTGGTGGTTTTCATTGATGATATTCTGATATATTCCAAGAGCCATAAGGAGCATGAGAACCACCTGAGGATCGTGCTGCAGATTCTTCGAGAGAAGAAGCTTTATGCCAAGCTGCAGAAGTGTGATTTTTGGTTGGACCAAGTATCTTTCTTGGGTCATGTAATCTCTAAAGATGGTGTAATAGTGGACCCGAAAAAGATTGAAGCTATCATTACCTGGAGTTGACCTTCCAATGTGGCAGAAGTCAGAAGCTTCTTGGGGTTAGCCGGGTATTACCATAAATTTGTGGAGAATTTCTCTCTCATTGCTCTACCCCTAACTCGCTTAATCCAAAAGCGAGTGAAGTTTGACTGGACAGTGGAGTGTGAGAAAAGTTTCCAGGAGTTAAAGCAACACCTAGTGTTAGCTCTCATTCTTGTTCTTCCGATAGGATCTGAAGGTTTTACTATATACACTGATGCCTCTCGGAAAGGATTGGGATGTGTTTTGATGCAGAATGAAAGAGTGATAGCTTATGCCTCCAGACAACTGAAACCTTATGAACAGAATTATCCTACTCATGATCTGGAATTGGCTGTTGTGGTTTTTGCTCTGAAGATTTGGCGGCATTATCTATATGGAGTGTCATGTGATGTATACTGATCATAAGAGTCTAAAATACATCTTCACATAGAAGGAGCTAAATTTAAGGCAGAGAGGTGGTTGGAACTATTAAAGGATTATGACCTGAATCTACAGTATCATCCTGGGAAGGCCAATGTAGTGGCAGAGGCTTTGAGCAAAAAATCCTCTTCTGAGTTAGCTGCTATGATTACTTTCCAGCCATGTCATAGCATATGAGCCTATACAATTGAGGAAAATTTATCATATGAGGAGCACCCTGTGCGTATTGTGGACCACAAGGATCAGGTTCTGAGACGGTGTGCCATTCCCTATGTCAAGGTGCAATGGAGTAATCATTCTGAGAGGGAGGCTACTTGGGAACTTGAGGAGAAAATGAAAAAAAAGTATCCACAACTATTTAAATCTTAATATAGTTAATGATGTAGATACGACTGTTGACATTTGAATAAAGACTTAGTCGATTGTGTGATGAAATTTGAATTTTAATTTTTCTCTAATGAAAGTGTATCAATTTTGAGGCCAAAATTTTTATAAGGAGGGGAGAATGTAACCTCCGGGATATGATTACCTGATCGCGAAACTTAATCGCGATATTCTTGGAATAGATAACACATGACGGTTGTATTTTAAATACCCTATAACTAATGGAGTCTCAAATCCCTTGATTTGAGGAGTCTGCGTCGCCTTTAAAGGATCACGCGAACCCTCCTTCCCATCATCCTCGAACGCCTCCTTCCCATCATCATCGTGCGCGCATCTGCTCCTAGTAAGTCCCTCTATCCATGCCTAGAAGAGAGAGAGAGAAAGTCAGGAAAAGAGAGAAAGAGAGGGAGTCGGGCGCGGAGGAGGCCATGGCAGCCTTCCCCCGTGCCGATTCTCGTTCGGGCCCGGCGGCATGCTCGCCGCCTTGCTAGGCCTGGACGACGGTCGGTGACCTCCACTGGCGCCAGGTGTGTGTCTGGTGGAGGTCTGGCCGGCCGTGCCGCCAGCATAGAGACGTGCCACGGCAAGGTGAATGAGAGGAAGAGAGAGATTAAAGAAAGAGAGAGGGAGGGAGGAGCCAGCCGTGGCGGCGGCTGGCTCTGGTCCAACCACCGGCGGCCGGGCCGCCCCAAATTTGGTCGGCTGTGCCGCCGGCACGCCTCCTAGCCGCTGCGAACCGTGAGAGAAACAGGGGGAATCAGAAATGAAATTGGAAAGAGAGAGAGAGAGGGAAGGGGGGCTGGCCACAGCGGCGGCCAGCTCTGGTCTGGCCACCGATGGTCGGGTTGCCCCTAATTTGGCCGACGGCGGCCCTGGCCGCCAGCACGGATTGCCCCTATTTCGAGTGAAATAGGGGAACAACAGTAACAGGAGAAAAAAAAGTTGGGCCGGATGGGCTGAGCCGATTTTGGGCCTGTTGGGCCAGTCTGAGAGCCATTTTTGAGCCACTGTTTGGGCCCTGTAATGGGCCGAAAATGGTAAAATAAAATTATGGCCCGAATCAGGATTGATTCTAGTTTTTGGGGATAATTTTGTTTCCCTATTTGGGTGTATACATTGAGAGATATTTGAGCCCAAAGTTGGGCCCGTGAAGTGGTCTGGGTAGAGTTTTAAGAATCATTTTATTATTCAGATTTTAGGAATTTAATAATGTAAAATGATACTGTATGTACCCAGGTATCCAAATAGCTGGGTTATCAATTGAAATTTGCATACTGAGGTAAGTAAGCCAAGTATTATAATAGATTATTTAATTTATAAATTATGAATTTACAATTAGATGCATGTTTATGAAATGTAAAAATGAAGTTCATTTATTCTGAATTAATGTATAGTACCATGAATTTATAAATAAGTATTTGTTATGATATGACTTATATGTGTATATGCAAAAATGTAATTATGTTAATTTTGCACATTATGTTGGTACTATCGAGATGATAATATGCAATCATGATGATGACAGTAAAATTTAGTGTATGTGTCACCGCGGTCTCATATGACTTGAAATGCCTAGTGATACGTGACCCACCTCCATAGAGAAAGATATGTGGAGAACACACATCTGTAGGATGTGTTCTGATGACAGATTATGATATGGCATAACACTGGTACCAGGACCCTTCCTCTTGGGGGACATTTAAGAGTGATACACAAGATGAGTGTTGTAGGGCCATAGGACACATAAAGAAAAACAATGACAGTATAAACAGTGTTTGGTTTACATTGCATATTCTAGTATTTATTATTTAACTAAGCTTCCAAATTATTTTGATCTGATGATATGAATATGCTGATAGCATGATAAATGTAATTTGAAATTGTATTAGGCTTACTTATTGAGTGTGAGCTCATAGAATTCTCACAATATTTTTTAGAGCCTCAGGAATGAAGAAGGATATTTGGGATAGACGGAGCTTCTATTAAATAAACTTAGTTCCATTATATTGATATAGTTCAGTATTACTTGTGTGTAGGGCAGGTAGCCCAAGACTGTTAATTATGGTTTGAAATAAATCATGGATTTAAATTTTTGCTTTATATTGATTTATGTGATGAAGTTCGAGACGCCTTGCATGCCTGGCATGCGGTGGGTTATCACCCTAGCTCGGGTTTTGGGACTGGGGCGTGACAGCTTTAGTGGTATCAGAGCCATTAAAATATCTTTGAAAACAAAATGTTTATGGCTATTTGAAAGGTATATTTTGGGAATTGGATAAAAGCATGACCAAACTAGCTACTTTTAGTCATTTCTAGAGGTTATTTAGAAAAAATACCTACCAAGCCTAAGCATTATAGGTGCATGCTTGGTGGGCCATGCTTGGCATGCCTAACAAATCGATTAGCAAGCCATATCATGGGCTGGCCCATTAGTACCGATCATGCCTAAATGCGTGTTGCGGGCTATGCTATGCCAACTCGTGATGAGCCATCGTGTTGGCATGGCTTCGAACCTCTAGAGGGGGAGGGGGTAGGTCTAGCATGACCCACCTGGCCATGTTAGGCACGACTCGTTTAACAATTTTATCTATCCGATATAATATCTTAGTAGAAAAAGAGTTGGTGTCTATTTATAGAGGTTGGAGGGCTTCTAAATAACCTAAATAATCAAAGAAACGAGTCATTTAGGGTTGCTGTGAAGAAAAATAAGCCTTTTTGACTAAAAGATTAGAACATCCTTGGAAACTAGACATTTGTGGCAGTTGGAAAGGCATATTTGAGGAATTGGATTAAAAATACCATCAAATTAGCTATTTTTGGTCAATTCCGAAGGTTATTTTGAAAAAATACTTGTTGTGCCCAAGCATGCCAGGTGCATGTCCAATGGGTCATGCCTGATGTGTCCAATGAGCCGGTCAGCAAGCCACATCATGGGCTAGCCTATTAGTGCCAATCATATGCCCAAATGCAGGCTTCGAGTCGTGCCATGCCAACTCATGACAAACCATCGTGTAGCCATGACTATGGGCCTTGGGAGGGAGAGGGGGTAGGTCCAGCAGCCCACATGGCTGTACTAGGCATAACCTATTTTGTATTTCTATCTATGTGATGTAAGAAAATGATTTTGTGCATCGTCTCCGGTGCATGAACTGCTCCCGATGCACGAACACATGCACCAAGCACGGCTATTAACTGCGTGTCCATGCGGGTGCACATGCATGGCCCAATACGAAACACATAAAGAATCTCTTAATGCCCATTTGGTATTTCTTTTTCTGTAAAAATATTTTATAAAAATTTTCTAAAGCTTTTTAAAAATAATAAAAAAGGTTTTTATCATGTTTTGGAAATTTACATGTAAAAATAGCTCTAGAAATATTTTTCTATATTTGATTAGAAATAATTTTGCATGAAAAAATGTTAATTTGAATACAATATCTTTAAAAGAAAGATTTCAAGCAATCACTTATTATTATTATTACAAAAGAATTAAATAGATCATATGACATTCATTTCTATACTATTTTATTAACATGCTTCCATTGCTTATATGTAATTACATAAAAAAAATATAAAATAGGTAATTCAATTGTGATGTCACTTAAAATACATAACTGAAATTTATTTTTTAATTATATAAAATATATTCTCAAACTTTTAATGAGTAGTGATCATATTGTGAGCCTAAAGGGTAGCTCAAAAGGACGAGGAATTAGGTTCATAAAAAATATAATATCAAAATTTAAGTACTTAAAAACAATTCAAATAATTTAAAACAAAGCATAAGTGAAATATAAAATCTATGTTCAAGATATATTAAGAGGCAAGAAAGAATTAATGTAAGAACATAAATGTGCACAAAAATAAAGGAAGCATAAAGATTTATAGTATCTACTATCAATAACTTCTTAAGATTTCTACTATGCCAATCCTCTTAATTGAATGGTATATACTCCCTCATTTTATGGGACTTAGGAGGAACCCTTATAATTCTTTTTTGAGCTAAGAATGAATCCTTTTTCTCCTTTTACACGGGCTAATGAGAAATCCAAACATCTCTTAAAGAAGAGAAACACTAAGAGTACTTTCACAATAAAAAGTAGATTTGTAAATGTAGCACTAAACTTAGGAAGAGAGAGTATAAACACATTAAGCTTACAATCCCTTTTTATAAAGATTTTTCAATGGGTTTCACATCATTTTTTTCAACTCAAACCACCTACAAAATCATCATTTTGTAGGATCGAACAATATATCTGTTGGGGCTTAATGGTAGCTCAAACGGTCAAATAAAAATATTACCGTTGGGGCTATTAGAGTCCAGTGGTAATAGTCCTATCAATCGACCATGTAAGCTTGGGCCAGTGGATGGATCCACTGCCATAGCCTAGGCAAGTCAATCCTTAGGCCAGACAGAACCTTGATTTTTGGGTTTTGTTTGGAACGGTCAAGCCTAATCAACTGTTTAAGGTCCGATCGACCGCACACACCAAGTTTTGTATTTTATGATAATTTTACTTTAATTATTGATATAAAAACTTAATATAATTTATTTTAAGGGTATTGAGCCTCGTACATTTATTCTCCTATTAAATTTTATAATGTGTTATTAGAAAAATAAAATTACAAATAAAACATTTCTTTTGGATATTCTTATGTTGGATGGTAGATGATCTTTCATTATCCTTATCTGACTTGGACGTCTTGCATGTAATTTGAGTTTAAATATATACTAGATGATCTTTTCTCATATTTGATTTATTTTGACCATCATACCTATCTTATCATCATAAATTCAAGCATTATATTACTTCTTTAATCATTATTTTTATTATCATTAAAATATATATTATTGAACTCTTAAATTCAATATATGTCAATCACTTTATAGAAAGCAACTAAGATTAATATTAAAGAGAAATAAAGAGATGTTGAAGGATAATATCGACACTTTGGTATTAAAATATTTTCTGATGTTTTTTTTTTTTTGTGAAGGGGGGGTGGGGGTGGAGGAAGAACAGGGATGAAATTTTTTTCTATATTATTTTCCCATGCTTGATTAAAAGATGAGGGGAAGTTGTATTGGAGGGCGGCACACTTTTTCTTTACTTTCATTAAAAAATAAATACCGTGAGAAAGTATATTATTTTTCTATTCTCTCTTCTTCTCCTATTTTGAAAAGATTTTGCTAAAAAGTACCCAATGAGTACCAGGGAGAAAAGAGATTTGAAAAATAAATGCCACCCTTATCATGCTATTTGTTTTCACTACAAAGAAAATGTGTGTTGTATGGATTAAATGTGAATCATAAAGTTAAAGCAAGATGGATTTGGATTAATATTGACCCAATTATTGATTTTTGATGATTAATAAAAGACATAAGCATATTCACTGTGTTTCTGATAGATTTAATAAGTGTTTTAGGGATTAAAAATGTTTAATCAATCAAAAGGAATAAAGAAATAAGTTTTGAATCAAAATGTTAAAAGAATTTTTTAAAGTTCAAACTTGGAGTCGACACCCAAATAGTCAGGAGCCGACCCCAAGGTGTATTAGAAGATTTCTGGATTTTTGGCACGGTCTGGAGTCGACACCCAGAGTTTCGGAGCCGACTCCAAGTGTATTCTATTTCAGTTTCCGGAGCCGACACCTAGAATTCGGGAGCCGACACCTAAGTTTCTGGAGCCGACTCTAACCTGAGAACAGAGAGCATATTTTTATGGACATTTCTAGAGCCGACACTTTTGGATTGCGGAGCCGACTCCCGAAAGCGACGAGCCGACACTTAACTTTCTCGGAGCCGACTCCTCAACAACTTTTTATTTGCTATTTTTGGATACCCGATTTGGAGCCGACACCTAAAAAGTTGGAGCCGACTCCAACCTATCAGGAACGGATTTTATTTGTCAGAACGGACTCCAACGGTAAGATTTCTTTTTATCTAACCTCTAACGACTATTTTTCTTTGTGTGTAGAAAGATCCAAGCCTCTCACAAAGGCTATATTTCCCACCTAAACTTGATTAAGAGATATTAAAAGGGGGAAATCGTCTGTTTGAAAAAAAAGAAAAAAAATAGATTGAAAAATCCAAAAAATCTTGAGGAAGAAATCAAAAGGAAAGATTCAAAGCTCAAATCCATCAACTCCAGAAAACTCAAAGAGAAATCCACAAGCTTCTCAAGTTCAAATCAAGGAGATTTCCATCGTTAGAAGAAAGAAAGCAAAAGCCCCAAATCCTCATCTTCTTATCTGCAAATTTCAGTGAAGAATATGAGCTGATGCCCTGATTCAATTTTTCAAAGGAGAAGAGAAAAAGAAGAAAAGAAGAAAAGCATACATTCAAAGAGCTTCAAATAGGCTTTTCTTATCATTGTTTATTTTATTGTTTATTTGCTCATTTGAGGAGCTGATGTATATTCAAAACTCTATTTTTCATTATTGTTTGTTAGTTCAATCGGGGGATTGAATTAGTGGAGGTAGTATACCTCGGTACAAGCTAAGGATAGCTTGTGGTTGGGTTGTATGCTGGTGAGCCCGGAAAATCAGCTAGGTTCGTTGTGATCCCGAGGGAAACAATAAGTTTTGAGTTGTGAGCTTGTAAAACAACTCGACTGTAATCAAGTGGATTATAGTGTGGACCCAAGTGATACTTGGGAGTGGACGTAGGTGTTAGATACACCAAACCACTATAAAATCATTGTGTTTGCCATGCCTTGACTTTCTATCTTTCTCTATCTCTTCATTGTGCTTTGCATTTATCTTGCTCTCAATCTCATTTGTTTCACAGCACATAGTTTTAAACAGTCAATTTTTTTTAAAGAACCCAATTCACCTCCCCCCTCTTGGGTTGCCATCTGGGCCAACAATTGGTATCAGAGCTTGTGCTCATTTCTTGTTTGATCCAACGATCAAGAGTTAAAGATCCAAATTGCAGCTCAAGATGGATCTTCATTTGCTGAAGGTCATTCTACCAATAGACCTCCTTTATTTAATGGTTCTAATTATTCTTATTGGAAAGCTAGAATGAGAATTTTTATTCAAGCTTTAGATTATGAGCTTTGGAGTGTAATCACTAATGGACCTAGCATACCCACACACATAGTAGATGGTTCAATAGTTCCTAAACCCGAAAGGGATTGGAATGAGAACGATAGGAAAACGGCTCAGCTCAATGCTAAGGCCATGAATATTTTATATTGTTCTTTAGATGCTAATGAGTTTAATAGAATTTCTACATGTATTTCCGCAAAAGAAATTTGGGATAGACTAGAAGTTACCCATGAGGGTACTAATCAAGTCAAAGAATCTAAGATTAATATTCTTGTTCATAAGTATGAATTGTTTAGAATGGAACAAACTGAATCTATAACCTGCATGTATACAAGATTTACTGATATTGTGAATGGTTTAAAGAGTCTTGGCAAGACCTATACTAACTCTGAATTGGTGCGTAAAATTCTTAGGTCTCTCCCAAGGACATGGGAAGCAAAGGTGACTGCAATCTAAGAAGCCAAAGACCTCAACACCTTACCTTTGGAGGAGCTACTCGGATCACTAATGACTCATGAGTTGACCATGAAACAACATATAAGGAAAACGTCAAGAAGAAGAAAACAATTGCCCTCAAAGCTGCAAAAATTGAAAAGAGCAGCAGTGATGAGGAAGATGATGATGATGAGGAGACTGCACTCCTTGCTAAGAAATTCAAAAGATTTATGTAAGAAGAAGACCCTTCCACAAGAAAAAATTTGGAACAAAGGTGGAAGGTGAAAAAGAAAAAGAAAAGGACAAGAATAAAGAGAAAGACCCCCTTATATGCTATGAATGTAAGAAACCGAGGCACTTTAGATATGATTGTCCTCAATTAAAAAAGGGATACAAGAAAAAGAAAAAGGCATACGTTGCAACATAGAGCGACAGCGAAGAATCCTCATCCGAGGAAGAACAAAAGGAAGTTGCAAACATTTGCTTTATGACAAAAGAAGACGATGAGTTTGATCACTTTGCATGAGTGTCTTGCGGCCAAAAGATCAAAACGAAAGTAGTATCTTGATAGCGGCTGCTCAAGGCACATGACGGGTGACAAGGAGCAATTCATCACCCTTGAAGATAAAAGAGGAGTTGTTACATTTGGAGACAATGGTAAAGGCCAGATTATGGGATTTGGTAAAATTCAGATAACTCCCTCCACTTTTATTGAAAATGTTCTTTATGTAGATGGTTTAAAACATAATTTAATTAGTATTAGCCAATTGTGCGATAAAGGTTTCAAAGTTTCATTTGAAGCTTCTATCTGCACGTTTCTAATCCTATTAACAATAGCATTATATTTACTGGATATAGAAATGACAATGTATACTTAATTGATTTGGACAATTTGTCTACATGAATCATTGCTTAGTTGCTGATAATGCTAATGTAAATAAGATTGGGTGGCTATGACATCGTAGATTAGGTCATGTAAGCACATACTTGATTTCAAAATTAATTAGAATGGACTTAGTTAAAGGACTTCCAAAGTTAGATTTTGAAAATAACCAAATTTGTGATGCATGTCAATTTGGAAAACAAACTAGAAACTCTTTCAAATCTAAAAATATTGTTTCTACTTCTAGGCCACTAGAGCTACTTCACATGGACCTTTTTGGACATACTAGAACCACAAGTCTAGGAGGAAAGAAATATGGCCTTGTGATAGTAGATAATTATTCTAGATTCACTTGGGTATTATTTTTGGCTCACAAGGATGAGACTTTCTCAATATTTCTGAAATTCTTCAAGAAAGTCACTAATGAGAAAAACAACATCATCGTGTCTTTTAGAAGTGATCATGCACAGAATTTAAAAATTATTTATTTGAAAATTTCTGCATTGAACATGACATTCACCATAATTTTTCTGCACTTAGAACACCTTAACAAAATGAAGTTGTAGAAAGAAAGAATAGAACTTTAGAAGACATGGCCCGTACCATGCTATGTGAAAGCAACCTACCAAAATATTTTTGGGCGGAAGCTATAAACACGGTATGTTACATCCTTAACAGAGCCCTAATTAGGCCAATTCTCAAGAAAACTCCCTATGAATTATGGAATAATAGGAAACCAAACATTAGTTATTTTCATGCATTTGGTTGTAAATGTTTTATTCATAATAATGGAAAAGATAATCTTGAAAAATTTGATGCAAAATCTAATGAAGGCATATTCTTAGGATACTCAACAACCAGTAAAGCCTATAGAGTATTTAATAAGAAATCATTAATACTAGAAGAATCTATTCATGTAGTTTTTGATGAGTCTTTAGCATCAAGTTCAGAAAAGATTGATGATGAAGAAGATACAAATATACTAGAAAGAGATATTGAAAAATTAAATATAGAAGTATCTTCAGATCATGAACAAGAAGCTAAAGATGATGATTCTCCTAGGGTTGATGTTATTGATACTAATCATAATGAGGTAGATCTTCCTAGAGATTGGAGATATGCCTATGGTCATCCAAAGGAATTGATTATAGGTGATCCATCTCAAGGAGTAAGAACTAGATCATCTATGAGGAATATCAATAATCATCTTGCATTTGTATCTCAAATTGAACCTAAAACTATTGAAGAAGCTGAAAAAGATAGTAATTGGATGCTAGCTATGCAAGAAGAATTAAATCAATTTACTAGGAATAATGTATGGTTCTTAGTTGATAGACCTAAAGATCATTCAGTTATAGGATCTAAATGGGTATTTAGGAATAAATTGGATGAAAATGTCATAGTAATCAGAAATAAAGCTAGATTAGTTGCAAAAGGATATAATCAAGAAGAAGGAATTGATTTTGATGAAACTTTTGCACTTGTAGCTAGATTAGAAGCAATTAGATTACTACTTGCATTTGCATGTCATATGAACATCAATCTATTTCAAATGAATGTTAAAAGTGTATTTTTAAATGGTTTTATAAATGAGAAAGTTTTCGTGGAACAACCACCTGGTTTTGAAGATCATGAATTTCAAATCATGTTTTTAAATTACACAAAGCACTATATGGTTTAAAACAAGCACTTAGAGCTTGGTATGATAGGTTAAGTAAATTTCTAATTGAAAATGGTTTTTCTAGAGGAAATATAGACAAAACCCTATTTTTGAAAAGGAAAGACAAAGACTTATTAGCAGTACAATATATGTAGATGATATTGTTTCGGTGCTACTAACAATCTTTTGTGTCAAGAATTTGCTAAGCTAATGCAGGGTAAATTCGAGATGAGCATGATGGAGAACTCAACTTCTTCCTAGGACTTCAAATCAAGCAAAGCAAAAAAGGGATTTTCATCAACCAAACAAAGTACACAAAGAAAATTCTCAAGAAGTTTGGAATGAATCAATCAAATCCCTTGGAACATCTATGAGTCCTTCATGCAAATTGGATAAAGATGCAGACGATAAATAAGTTGATCAAAAACACTATAGAGGTATGATCGGATCTCCACTTTACTTAACTGCAAGTAACCTGATATCATGTTTGCTGTTTGTTTATGTGCTAGATTTTATTCAGAACCTAAAGAATCTCACTTAATTGCTGTAAAAGAAATACTAAGATATCTAAGTGGAACAAAAAATGTAGGATTATGGTATTCTAGATATTCAATATTGAATTTAGTTGCTTATTCTGACTCTGATTATGCTGGATGTAAACTAGATAAAAAAAGTACAAGTGGTGCATGTCAATTTTTAGGAAGTAACTTAATCTCTTGGTTTAGCAAAAAGTAAAATTCGGTTGCATTATCTACTGCTGAAGCAGAATATGTTGCAGCTGAAAGTTGCTGTGCTCAAATCCTTTGGATTAAGCGACAACTTGAAGATTATGGCATAACACTTGATAAAACTCCTATTAGATGTGATAATACAAGCGCAATCAATTTAACTAAGAATCCAATACAACATTCAAGAACTAAGCATATTGAAATTAGATATCATTTTATAAGAGAACATGTAGCTAACAATGAAATTTGCCTTGATTATGTTAGTATTGAAGGACAGTTAGCTAACATATTTACAAACCTTTGAGTGAAGAGAGATTTTGTTATCTTAGAGGAGAATTAGGGATTTGTGATCCTTTGGAATGATTTTGAAACCCCTAAGGAATGATTATCTAGATTTCAATCAATTTCTTAAAATTTTTCTCATGATTTTAAGGACAATTTATCTAGACATATGAGCAATTTGATTCTCCACATTCCAAAGATTTTTTCAAAAATTTATTGATTTTATTTTGACAAGTTTTGGTTGTTTGAAAGTCACTTATTTTTCTCTGAAACTGTCAGTGGAGTCGACACCTTAATTTATGGAGTCGACACATTGTCTTGTCACTCTCGGTCTCTAACCTTGGAGCCGACACCCGCTTAAGCGGAGCCGACTCCAGCTCGCGCGCTAACAGTGTTGGAGTCGCGACTTGGAGTCGACACCTGGTGGCCCCAAATTGATTATATTAGGGCAGAGTCGACACCTTCTCATCCCACTCTTCTCCAAATCCTCATGAAAACCTCTCCAAACCTCCCAAAACCAAATATTCCTCAAATCAGCCATTCTCTAAGATTCCTATGGCACCTAAGCGTAGGGGATCGGTCTTTGATGCTCCCGTAGCTACAAGGAAGCGTATGGCTCGGCGTCCTGTCCGTGAACCTACTCCGAGCGACGATTCTTCTTCAACACACTCTGACAATCCTAGCCCCTCATCTCCACAAGTAGATACTAGGGGTGGCAATTTTTGACATGACACGATAACTCGATACGAACATGACACGAAATAAATGGGTTTGCGTTGACTATTTTTTGGTACAAACCCGTGTATGACACGACCCGCCAACACGAAATTTAAATGGGTCGTGTTTGGGTTCAACCGCTTAACCCGAATTGACCCAAATTGACCCGTGCATTTAATCGGGTTGACACGAACCTATCTGATCTGTTTTGACCCGTGTATTTAATCGGGATAACCCGAACCCGCCGCAGTCCACTGGCCTATAGGCCCACAAGTCATAAGGACCACAACCGCTCGCTTTTAACTCTGAGTTATTTTGGTATTTCCTTCGCTCGCCCGACGCCCGCTCGCCTTCCGCAGTTCCGCTCAACCCTAACCCTAGCTTCTAGCCTTCCATTCGGCCATTCATTTTTGCCGCTTACCTTCATCGGAGCTTTGGAGTTGCCAGATCTTTCCGATTGTCACCAGCGAGCAAGATCATCACCAGCAAGAAACGAAATCCATTGGTAATTTTTGTTTCATCCCCTGTTACCCTGTATGTATCCTTGTTCTCTGTGGGTTGTGGGTTGAGTCTTGCTAAAAACCATCGCCGGAGAAGAGACAGTGACGGCGTTCGAATGGATCTAGATCTCTAGATCTAGTTTCTGGCAAGGATGGGAAGCCATGGCTGACTTCCAATGATGGTCGGGCTCCGTTGAAGACAAAAGGACTGCAGGTCTTCTAGTCAATCGGGCTCCCTTCTCCCATCTCCTCATCTCTTCTTCACAAAATCAGTTATCATCTGTCATAATGTCATCTCTTTCATAATCCATTTCCTCAAATCCAGCCATCTTTAATGCATATAAATATTAACTACTTTTACAATTCAGGAGGCACTTTGATCGCTCATTCCCTGTTGGCAATAGAGTCTTCCCCTGTTGGCAATCAGAGTCTTCCCCATCTTTCGTCAATTAATCATTGAAGAAAAGGGAGAAATGCGAAGATCAGGAATCAATAAGCTTTCATGTTTATATTCCATTAATTATTATCCCATATTTACAATAACAAATGTCTTAAATGTTATTTAAATTATTAAAATTTGGGTTACAGCTTTTATTATACGTTTAAATGCTAGGAATCAGTAAGCTTTCATGTTTATATTCCATTAATTATTATCCCATATTTACAAATGTCTTAAATGTTATTTAAATTATTAAAATTTGGGTTACAGCTTTTATTACCTATATAAATCTCGGGTCACAGGTCGTGTCGGGTTAGTCGTGTTTCGAGTCAGGTTGTGTTCATGTCCAAATTACTTAACCCGTTTAACTCATAGGTCGTGTTTGGGTTGATGTGTTTTCAACCCGACCAAAACATGACACGATCCGGACATGACACAACACGACACGATTGCCACCCCTAGTAGATACCCTAGCTGGGTGAGTCATAACTATGGGAAGGAAGGTAGATTTCGATTTCTTTGAAGCCGAGGGTTTTGCAATTGGTAGACAAATCAAGGAGCTCGGTTGGGATAAGGTATGTTCTTTGGACGTTCCCACATATCCGGCCCTAGTTAAAGAATTTTACTTCAATTTATCAAGGGGAGATGGTCGAATAGTTAGTTCAGTAAGAGGAAAAAGAATTCATCTCACATTTGAAATTTTAGGAAATCTTTTAGGGATTCCTGTCACTAGGCTTACTGCAAGCATTCACAGTGAGAGATTAGATGCTTTATCAAGGATGCTAGGAAGGGAAGTAACTGAGTTTGAGGAAGTTAGAGCAAATCAGTTGTCTCTTGAGCTTAGACTGTTACATAACATTTGTGGTAGGATCCTATTTTCCAAGACTGGACATTTTGAGTATGTCTCAGATCGAGACATAGTGATTATGAATAGTATTTTGACGGGTCAGCCAATCAATCTAGCAGGAATGATGATATGGTATATGGCTGAGGCCAGGGGCAAGAGGAGATCTTCATTGCCTTATGGGATGGTCTCAACCACGACATTTAGAAGTCAAGGAGTTGTTATTTCTGAGAATGAGCCATCGAAAAACCTAAGGCACACTGATTATTATAGCTTGGCTACTGTGCACAGAATGAGGTTGTGAAAGTGGATGGTAGGTGGGAAAGAAAAGGTCATCTGGATGAGAAAGCAGCTGACATTAGGGCCAATGCACCATCTGAGGCAGGTCCATCAGTGAGGCATCCATCATCGGAGCCTAGCAGATTATCACCACCATCGGCACCTACTCCAGCTCCTACACATGTACCACTGCCTATGTCATCCATTGGTTTTTCTAATATTCAGTTAGAATAACTTAAAAGTCTATTTGCTACTCACAAGAAAGAAATAAAAACAGAAATTGACAATAGTTTGATGAATTTAAGAGAAATGTATTATTCTTTGGATGAAAGAGTAAGCAAAATTGAATCCACCCGTGGAGCCTCCGCAGAATCTTTAAAGAATGATCTCAAGAATATTTTTGAAGAACTTAAAGATATTGGAGGAGATTCAGAGACATATTCCAAATGCAATGCAGAGCTTCAGGACAAAATTATGACTGCATGTGCATTTGTTGATAGAAGACTAAAGGCATTTGTTTAAACTCAAAGTGAAGGAATGGGAAAAATATTAGAAGAATTGCAAAGACTTAGAGCTAATTTTTGATTATCTTGTAATGAAGTTTCTTTGATGCTATTAAAATATGATGTAATGAAGTTTAGTTTAGTTCGAAATTTTGAAGTTTCTTTTTGTAATATGATGTAATGCTTAACTTTGTGAAGTGTGTAATGAACCTTTTTGATACTTAATGAATATCATTTGATCTTTGAAGCATCTCTTAATTTTGTCATTTAATTTGAAACTTCTTAACCTTTTTGTTGATTACAAAAAAAGGGGAGAAGTAATTGATAGTCGTATATATTGAAAGTTATAAAGATGGAGAAGTATTTAGTATTTGCATTGGAACAAACAAGCTTGATCAATTGGTATTTAATTAATAATTGCATATAGGGAGAAGTAATTGACATATGTGCATTGAAAGGAAGAAACTTAGCTAACTTAATTTGATACAATTTGATATGATTGTTTAATTGGTATCAAACATTAAAAGTTTACTGTTAAAAGGAAAGAATAGATGTTTAATTGAGTATCATAGGGAAAGCTACTTCATTCAGGGGGAGCTTACATATGAGAACTAAATATTTAAGAAATTTGATTTGAAAATCTTATTGTTTAAATCATGCATATACTCAATATTTTTATAATCATCAAAAAGGGGGAGATTGTTGACCCAATTATTGATTTTGATGATTAATAAAAGACATGAGTATATTCATTGTGTTTCTGATAGATTTGATAAGTGTTTCAGGGATTAAAAATGTTTAATCAATCAAAAGGAATAAAGAAATAAGTTTTGAATCAAGATGTTAAAAGAATTTTTCAAAGTTTAGAACTTGGAGTCGACACCTAAATAGTCAGAAGCCGACCCCAAGGCGTATCAGAAGATTTCTGGATTTTTGGCACGGTCTGGAGTCGACACCAAGAGTTTTGGAGCCGACTCCAACCTGAGATATAGAGAAGTGTATTCTGTTTCAGTTTCCGGAGCCGACACCTAGAATTCGGGAGCCGACCCAGAGTTTCTGGAGCCGACTCTAACATGAGAACAGAGAGCGTATTTTTATGGACATTTCTGGAGCCGACACTTTTGGATTGCGGAGCCGACTCTCGAAAGCAAAGAGCCGACACTTAACTTTCTCGGAGCCGACTCCTCAACAACTTTTTATTTGCTATTTTTGGATACCCGATTTGGAGCTGACACCTGAAAAGTTGGAGCCGACTCCACCCTGTCAGGAACGGATTTTCATTTGTCAGAATGGACTCCAACGGTAAGATTTTTTTTACCTAACCTCTAACGACTATTTTTCTTTGTGTGTAGAAAGATCCAAGCATCTCACAACGGCTATATTTCCACCTAAACTTGGATTAAAAGATATATAAAAAGGGGGAAAACCATCCGTTTGAAAAAAAAAAAGACTAAAAAATCCAGAAAATCTTAAGGAAGAAATCAAAGAGGAAAGACTCAAAGCTCAAATCCATCAACTCCAGAAAGCTCAAAGAGAAATCCACAAGCTTCTCAAGTTCAAATCAAGGAGATTTCCATCGTTAGAAGAAAGAAAGTAAAAGCTCCAAATCCTCATCTTCTCATCTGCAAATTTTAGTGAAGAATATGAGCTGAGGCCCTGATTCAATTTTTCAAAGGAGAAGAGAAAGAAGAAAAGAAG